>APFE030768892.1:273629-303905 GCA_000404065.3 Pinus taeda | reverse complement strand
TAAAAATATAAATGTGTCATCTCAAAATGGGTATGGCTTTAATGAGGGAAAAGGGTATTTGAATTCCCTCAAATATTTCCGCAAGAGTAATTGGAATGTTTTATAGGATCAAAGATCGAGAATAACCTTGGAATCAATTGAAAGGATCATTTATAATTGTAATCATTTTATATTATAATGTATTTGGCCATAAAATGTGGATAGGACACCTTATCACAACAATAGGCAATAAGTCATAAAATGACAAGGCTAACAAGCCATGGAATTACTAATCCAAGCCATTAGGGTCAAGCCTCAAATTTGAACCCTCAATTTAGCATTCTAATGGTCACATGAGGCTGTGTAGTGTCCCTTCCCAATAATATTGGTTTAATACTTCATTTTCACTTGGAGAAAAAAACAATATCAAAAAGTGAAATGAATAATTGAACTAAAAGAGTGCTATCATGTGACTTTATAAAGTCACTTTATATTATTTAGTGTGAAAAAGGTAAAAGGGGGAGATCTATGGTATTTTGATCATCCATGGTATTTACTCATGGTAGTTTGATGACACATGGTATTGACCCATGATATTCTAATGATACAAGTTATAGAAGGAGAATTTGAGCTAATTTTTTGGTATGCTTGGTTAATTGTCTAAATTAATTTGGTGAGCTCTTAGAGGTTACAAGGAAAGGGTGAGAACCCTAGTGATGATTACTTTCGATGGTGAGACATGTCCATTTGTTAATGGGCCCAAATCTTATGAAAATAATAGGGGATCTCCCTAGTATAAAGTCCTAATTAGACCCTCCACCATTTGGAATGTTAAATTTTTAGATTGTTTAATGACGTATCAATTATTTTATCCCAATTCAATATTTCAATTATCAATATTTTCAATGTCTATTAATCTTTCCAATCATCAACAATAATTGAAGATAGAACAATAAATGAAATGAAAAAGGATACAATCAACACATCAAAAAGAGACACCAGGTTTGGTCAAAGACCAGGGGAAAACCCCACAAGGGGGAAAGCCCTTTGAAATTATTCTTCTAAGATATTGTCATAAAATGTTCAGCAGAGAGTACAATGAGCCCAATAAAATATCATCTAGAAAAATATCCCAATAGCATTTAGAAATATGTTTTTAGCACTAGTATACATCAAAGACAACTTTTCCTATCTGCGGTCAACTTCGGTCAACGATTAAATTTCAGTTCACGTTTCCAGTTGTAGGGAGGAGGAGTTGTGCGAGCGAATGAGAGTTTTCAGTCGCTACCTTAAGCCTGCAAGCCAACAACTACAGCTGAATTTATCCTTTGACAATCCAATGAATGTAGCCCAAAAAACCTAGAACTAGATGCGAGCTTTGGACCTTGTAAATTTGGACCTTTGTGAACTTCTTTTGTCAACCCAGTCTCAAACCTGTTTGAACCAATCAATGAATAAGAAAAGAAGAATATGCTTAGTGATGTCCAAATGAACTTAATGTCACTTGTATTTATAGGCTTCCAAGGGTGACCAATTTACCATTAATGTTGACCTATCCAAATGTGCATATGTGGGCTCTTCTTGATAAGTACATTTTCCCTAGTCCAAATTTGATGATCTTTGGGTCGATTTTGGTCCTCTCAAAAAGAGGAATTCAATGCAAACATCATCTCCATAAAATTAGATATACAAAGCTGAATTTGGCCCTAGTTTCCAATTTTAACACTTCCTCTCAACTAGGGAGAATTCCACTTGCATCATGTCATGTGTATGTTGTCATCATATCATGTCCCAACTTTTCTCAACTCTATCTGTTGAAACATTATCAAATATAAAGAAGAAGAATCATTGGGGAGCTAACGCTACCACCCTCTACATCGTTGGAGAGCACATATCAATCTGAAACTCATTGGGGGAGCTAAACATATTCAACCCCATATTGAGCAATAGGTGATGTAGGGGAGCACATCTCAACCCACCCCATTGCCTGTTGATATTCCCAACAATGACACTCAAGAGTCATGTGGTGGAAAACTTGCATCATAATCTGAGCTTGAGATAGATACCCAACTTACCAATAGGTAAGGATCACATGCCCCAAACCTCCTCAACCCGTTGGCCAAACAGGGAGGGACAATCTAAACAAGCCCACCTTGTGGGTATGATGCCAACTGGGTTATACTTTGCGAAGACCAAGATAGGGGAGAAACATCTCCTACCCTATGGATAAAATATAGAGGTGATACCTTATTTTCCATATATCCCTTAACCCCATGATCCCTCCATCTCAATTCCACACCCTGGGAGATCAAACAAGGGGGGAAGAGTTGGCTTAGTGTCCTCAATCAATGATGCCCCTTATTAGGAGGGGTCACATCTATTAGTACAAGATGCTCTCTTAAGACTAAGAACTTCCCTTTCGATAAAGCCTTGTTGAGAATATCTGCAATCTTCTCATTTTTTGATATGTGATGAAGTCAAATGGCTTCTCTTTACACCGTGTCTCGAATGAAGTGATATCAGATCTGTGATTGGACTTGTCATGAAATACAAAATTCTCTCCCAGACGTGTTATAAGCCATTTTGTCACATCTGGTGTTAGGTCCCTATACTACTAGTGTAACCCCTTATTGTTATTAGTGTAACCCCCTTATTATATTGTTGTGCCCATGTAGTCCCCATATTGTTATTATTATGCCCCATAGAATCCCACTATTGTTATTGTTGTGCCCTTACATTATTATTGTTATGTCGGCTCTGATTACATTATGACCCCTTAGACTCCTATATATAGAAAGGAGGTATTGTCATCTGTATAATCCAATAATTTTTCATTTGTGTAATGTAAAGAGGTTTCCCCCTCGAAGAGGCTGAATTCTAAGGCATTTATCTCTCTTTTCTATCTTTTTGTGAGACAGTTTCATAACATCTGCTCAATAGGCCTACAAACTGGATCAATCCACATTCATGAACATGTTGTCATCATCCCTACACAAAGCCCTAAGCATGACATTTCTAAAAAGTCTGAGTTTCTGGGGTTAACTACTCAAAATCAATGTTTTTAGCCCCAACACACCCTGCCCCTTTAGCCGCCTGGGTTTAGCATTGGTTGCTCCCTTCTACACCAGTGTTGATCCACACTGGTTGCTCCTCGTTGAGGGTGTGATTATTCTAGGAATTTAGGAAAATTAAAAATATTTCCGAAGCTTCCCCTTGCAAAAGCTTCATGGGGTTGTTTTAACCATTTACCATGGATAAGAAGCTCAAGTCCTATCTGATACTACCTTGGAGACTTCACCTCTTATCCCTTGGGATCATCCTCCCATCATACATGGATCTCAAGCTCATTATGGAAAATGCTAAACTACCATCCCTCTCCTATAAATTTATTGCCATCCATAGCATCAGGGTTGGCTTTTGGAGATTAATTAAGCCCTCACACTGTGGCCTTAAATCTAAAGGAGTCATCATATTCATGCATTAGGGTGATATTGAGGTGTGCTTTGTGGCAAGGAAAGACGAGTCAAAATGGGGATATCTCTACAAGATCAACGACTATTCTTGGTTGTAAACTCTCTCCTATTTCTATTAGTACAAAGAGTATCTTGTTTTCCTATATGTGTTGTGTTACATTTACATTCATGTATTACAATGCCTTGCTAATTCTTTGAATAGAGTAATTGAATTATGCTACGTAGATGTTGTGGATTCTTGGCTTATTTTAGTTGTATGTGTGGGTTCTAATTATAGCAATCAAAGCTAAGATTGGAGCTTACAAGCAAGGATAAAAGTAAATCTTGCAACAGATTCCAAGTAGGTTTCTTCCCCATTCTTCAATTTCTCTATGGAAAAAATCTATATTCTTTGCCTTACATTGTTCTAGACTAGTCCAATAGGTCTAAGGAAATTACTTTTGTCCGCAACCGTAAATTTCGCGTAACAAATTGGTGGCTCCATCAGAGATCAAACCAAGAATATCTGGTTTCGCATACTAGAGAGCATCTGAAACAATAAAAAAAACATCTAGAGGTCTAAGCTAGAGATATGTTTCAACGTCTATAAACATAGAAGCTATCATTTTTTTTTCTATCGTTTCATTCAGGGGGTGATATCCCATTCCACGTACGTAAGTGTATTAGACTGGTCTCCACATACCTTCATGTATATCAGATGGTTCTCCACGCATCAAAATAATATGGGAACACTCTCATTGTACGATTATGCATTAGACAACACTAACATAGATTGTGCTTCCACGTACCTTCGAGTATATTTTGGAAGTCCACACTAGGTTTTTATCCTTGCCTTAGGTAACCGATTCGGTCACCTTGTATATTATGATACATCGAACATAGCATTCGAGGAGATTTCCTTCATGTACATAAATCCTTATTTCTCTAAAGTGGTATATTGCAGTTCATAATTGCTTGGTAAAACCTTTTGCGTAGATTACCCTTTTTATTTATTTTTTGTTTTTAATTTTTTAAATTTATTACATCAACATGCAAGGACAACCCTCTCAGCCTCGTCATTCATGTAGGATGAAAATGTTTCCTACTCTTCCTCCTAAGGAAACTCCTGGACGTCATCAAAAGAAAAAAAAGAGGCATACTACCGAATCTAGTACTTCAAGAGCTACTCCTTCTGGTCCTCCATTTGCGATTGATCCACTAGAATCAACTCTTCTTGTGAGTATTGAACTTGAGATTACTTCTTCATTTGATTTTGAATCCAACATAGTCAAAACATAAGCACTTGAGATTTTATTACCTGAGGTTATTGAACTTGAGTATCTTGAATAAAAAAAAATTACAACATGAGGTTATACAACTGTAATACTGTCCTCCCACATCTACCTAAGCAACTAGCCAACCAGGGTAAACATGCAAAAAGAAGCCACTATGATATGATTCAACATCCTAATTCACATTAATGAAGTGAAACCAATGAAAAGCACACCATACAAACATTCAAAATTAGCATTAGGACCCTCAGCAACCAATCCAACCTTTCTGCTAACCAGCCCATGGATCCCACTGAGCTTTTGGACCACTTGACCTCTGGATGCTCTCATTATATGGGCATGCCAATTTCCAAGGACCTATGGATGTTCTCATAGGATTGCAAGCCAACTTTCAGGGAATTTTTTGCACAGTGTTGTGCTAGTGTCCTCGGGATTTGAGCCACTTTTCAGGCCCACGTCACTACCCAGAATAGAATGACATCTTCAAAACAATACGATAGCAGGGAAATAATAGTGCAAAATCAATTACTTGAATAAGACCTTGGCTGGACCCTTACAAGCCATGATAGGCATTTCGTCAAACATATCACGAATATGTAATCTACAAGTGTATATAATAGATCTGAGCATAGGGGTCTCATACTTAACTGAGAATCACTAAGAGACATTGATGCCTCAACACACTGACTTCCATTTCATCCATTAGGTCATGGATACATTGTTCATTCATTTACAAGTAAAAACATGATGAGAGCCATACATAGCTACTGTCATAAAACATATATATAACCAGCATAATAAAGCATAAATACAAATGAAATGGCAGCCATATAAACAACACATAAACTAGTATAATACTCATATAATACAAGGAGAAATAACCTCATACTGATAATGAAAAATCCAAACCCAGGATGCACTTCCATTCTCCACCCGATCGTAGAATAGCTAAGCAAAATCTCTCTTCAGCCATTCACCCTCATGCCATATTCCAGGCATGAATGTGGGATCTCATAGAACACATCAATCCAAAACCATCCAACACTTCCAGAGGCAAACCACCTCAACCCATCAAACAATTATTCCACCTCATGTTTAGACATCACAAAACCATCATCAGATCAATCTCTATCCCATCCATCCAGGGATCTAGAGTGTTTGTTAGAACCAAGACTTCAAGACTAGTAACTCAACCCACAGTTTCTATCGGGATCCAGAGCGTTTTTCCAACCAAGACTCCATGACTAGTAACTCAACCCACCAAGGGATCCAAAGTGTTTGTCCAACCAAGGATACAAGACAACTAACTCAACCCAAGTTGTTACAGGGCCCCAGAGCATTTGTCCAACCAAGGCTCCAGGAACTAGTAACTCAACCCAAGCTAAGGAAACATGAGAAACAACCAAAACAAAACAAGGAAATATACCCATAATCTCCATGACTATTCAAGAAATGGCAAGGGTGTCAATCCAGGAAATCCTCCATGCCAGTGACAAATCATGACCAATAATCCATAGGCATATGTCATGCATGCCAAAACTAGTGAGGAAAACATACATGCAACTCGGTACTTGATGTAGTTGTTGATCCTAATGTCATCTTACGTTTTCCTACTTTTCCTTTGCCTTCTTGCTCCAAAAATCCAAGTGTGCCACACCCTCCAAGAGTGCTCCAAGAAAACTCTAAGTATGTAAGAGTATGAGAGAGAGAGAGAGAATAAGGAGAGAGATCCAACACTGAACTAACAAAAGGTTACCAACTAATCCTCAAAAGCCTTTTTATGAATGAGACCTCCATTTTATCCATTTTCCATTATTTTCCATCATTTTCCTCCTCACATGCAACCTGTGACCTTTCACCTCCCTTTTCTCCTAATTTCCATTATTTTTATAAATAAATGTGCCAAAAATGCCATTTTGTGTTTCCAAATCATTAGCCATTGCCTTTGCCAATTTCCTTAGCCATTAATCAATCACAAGTGATCCCCATCACCAAGATTTTTCCCAACATTCAGGTTGGAATAAGTGTCCCATCAACCATGGTTATTATTTTTCCTTTATTAACTTTTATTACATGGAATTTTCACCAAGGTTGTTACAGAACCATCCCCCTTGGGGGAACACAATCCTCAGTGTTTAAGAACGCCTATAACCACAAAACTACTGTAAGCAAAACATATTGCCGATGGAGCTTTATAACTTATCTCGTTACAATATTTACAATGATCATCCTGATGAGAAGCAAACCAACATGAAAACATAAAAACATAACATCATAACGACATGACACTCATACCACTTATTGGAGCTTTATAACATAGATCATTGCGGTATTTACATCCATATACATATGTACATATACCAAAATCACCAAACATATACCAAGACATATCAAAATACCATCCCAAAACACCATGCCAAAATTACTTTGGTTCAACCGGAAAACAAGGAAGGATACATAGCTCACATCTAATCTGCCATCTTTGATGTAGCTTCATTGGGCTCAAAGTGCTTCCATTTCACTTTAACTTGCTCGATTTCTTGGTTTCGAAGCATGAGAACCTTTTTTTTCAATATACATTGAGGCTCCATCTGGAATTCTCCATTTGGTTCCACCTGCAATATAAACCAATCAATAACATGATCAACATCTCCAACATACTTCTTAAGCATGAGACATGGAAAGCATCATGGAATTTTATTGTCAGAGGCAGTGCAAGTGGATAGGCTACTGGCCCAATCCTCTCAATAATGATGACGGGTCCACAAAACCTTGGTTCCATCTTGGCACATGATCCAATCCGTAAGGAGATCTTCTTCGGTTTGATGTGCAAGTACACCTATTCCCCAACTTGGAACTCCTTGAACAACCTGTTCCAATCTGCATAGCTCTTCTGCCTATCCTGGGTTGCCTTTAGATTCTTCTTGATCACTTGCATTTCCTATTCCATGTTTGCCAACATGTCTGGTCCAATCAACACCCTATTAACTGGATCACTCCAACTGAAAGGAGTATTGCAACTCCACCCATACAATGCCTCAAACAGACTCATCTTTAAATATTCCTAATACCCATTGTTGTAAGCGAACTCTACCAATGGAAGATACTCTTCCCACTTTTGTTGTTGATGCATCACATACACCTTCAACATGTCCTCCAATATCTTGTTGACCCTCTCTGTCTGTCCATCTGTCTACGGATGATAAGTTGTACTGAAGGCCAACTCTGTGCCAAAACCTGCAAATAAATCCCTCCAAAACATGGAAGTGAACTTCTCATCCCTATATGAAGAAATATTCTTTGGAACACCATGCAATCTGACCACATCTCTGATGACTACCTTTGCTACATCACTAGTTGAGAATGTAGACTTCATTGGAACGAAATGTGAAACCTTTTTCAACCTGTCCACAACAACCATGATGGAATCATGTTGTCTCACTATCCTCAAAAAACCTGTGATGAATTCTATGGAAATGACCTCCCATTTCCATTCTGGAATCACAATTAGTTGTACCAACCCACCTAGATGTTTACACTTTGCGTTCAAACACTGACAATCAAAACACCTAGCCACAAACTCTGTTACATCCCTATTCAGGTTCGGCCAATCAAAAAACATCTTTATTGCAGTCAATGTCTTCTGATAAATTGTGTGACCGAATGTGTTTTCACGTGAAACTCCCTCAATATCACCTTCTTGAGCTCACTGTTGTCTGACACATATATCCTGTCTCTAAATCTAACCAATCCATCTTCCATAAGGAAATAGTCCACATCTTGTGCACCTACACTTATACCTATACTATCACTTGTACCTCTACAACCACATGTACCTATACAACCACATGTACTTGTACCTGTGATCTATTGCAACCTGTGCATAGTATCCATATATATGACATCCTATTGGCCTGCTTGCAAGATCCTTTCCTCTAAGCATGTCCCATAGGAGCTCATATCTACTAAGTGATTTACTTGTATCCGCCTGCTAGGAGCATCTTCCACCCTCTTCTCTTTACTTTAGGTAATCCTAGTCAAAGGGTCATCATTTCCCAAAGTAATGAAGTTCTCTTCTTTGTATCTCCTGAAAGCATCTGCTAGGCCCTACAAATTAAATATGAACCTTCCCATCACTCTTTTTCTGTTGAAATCTTAATGGAATTGTATAACAAACTTACTTTCCCTCAGAGAACCCAAATATTTGAAAATTTCCTCCCTGAGGATGCTAAGCTGCCTAGGACTAATCCCCCATTGTTGGTAGGCTAAATTGCTTCATTTTTAACCCCTTTTCTCTTCAAAACCATAATCTTGGAGCTCTATTTTAACCTTGCAACCCCCCCTATTCCTGCACTAGTCCAAGAATCGTGCCTTTTCCTGCACCAGCTTTGTATTTCATGTTTAAGGGTTACGAATGTGCTTAATTAATCATTTTCATAGATTTTGTGCCTTTAATAATCTTTGCAACTAATATTTCTCTTCCTAAAGTATTTGATAGGCAATGTATTGATCATCTCGTTAGCATGGTCAAGTGCAGGCAAGATTCCTGCACCACTGGTGAATCCTTAACTGCTATGACAGCTCACCACCTCATGCGGACATTGTGTTCCAAAACGATCAACTCGAGTTGGGCTTAGAGCGGAGAGAAAATTCAGGGACATGCTGGAGATTGGGTTGTTGATAGAATACTTAGATTAGCATTTTGTTATAGCTGAAAGGGTTAGAATGAATTGTTATTGTTATTTTTTTATATCCGAAAAGCTCAGATTGGAACACTTGATGTAATTCGGTTACGGCTGCAGGCCTGAAAGAATGTATAAAATATAGGATTTAGATAGAAAATGATAGCGAGTGAAAGCTATAGCAAAGATGTTGTAATTTCGTTCTTCTGTAATTTTGTTGGTATCGCCCTCGTTCTAGGCTGGATTTGAACTCGTGATGTACATTTTTTGATTATTAATAGAAAGGGACTGCGCCATGGTTTCTAAACATTGCATTGTAATTCTGTGTTGATGCGTTGATTAAGAGCTAAATCTTTACGTTTCCTAAATAGGGAAACGAGCTAGTTGGCTAGGGCCCAGCCAACCCAGCTCATTTTCCCTCATGTTCTTCTTTTTCTATTAAGGTGTGTTAATTTCGTTTAATGCAAATTGTGAAGTAAATAGATGCTTTTATTCTCTTGCAAAGTTTAGATATGATTTAATCGTTGTGTGATAGATCCGTGTTGTGCATGCTCGATTGAGTTTAATTTTATGATTTCTTTTCTTTGAAGTTTAATATCGGTTTTGCCTGGATTGTATAAGAATGCATTCTTGCATTAGTGCATTTACAGTTTTGTAGATTGATTCCTTTGGTTCATTACAATAATATTATTTTATTCTTATAAGATTGACAAGCCTTAATGCGATTCTATAGTGCGTGATTTTCATTCTGAAGTATTCTTGATATCTCGAACTAAATATGTTTTAGGTAATTTGAAACTGAATGCCATTGTGACACACTAGTTTGTACTTGTACTTCATATTGTTTAGAAAAGATCAAACTTTATGTGTAATTATTCTTAAAGAGATTCTTTCTGAGTTAAGAAGGCTATGAATGCAGATCATTTCATGTGAATAACTATTACAGGATTGAAGCCTGCTGTCAAAATTAGATGACCTCTTTAGATTGCATGAAGACGTTCCTTGATTAAAGAAGAGTGCACTTTGACTTTGGAAATTAGTTCTTACTTTATATATTAATATTGGTTGAAGCATCTTTTGGTTTGAGGAATTTACTTTGAAGTTTTGTTCACCTTTGCAAGTTCTTTTCCTAAGTTAACACATTCTTTATTTTCTTATAAGAAGGATTGGGAAACTTGCTGCAGAAATCTTTGTTTTGGTACAAGAATCGATATCTTGATACAGAAACTGAGTGCTCTAGTCCTGAGGCTTAGAGCTCCTACATGAAGACATAAATATTTAGTACAAGTGTAAAATATACTTCCAGAACCTAAACTTTGTTCTGATACTAGTGCAAGAACATTGCATAAGTACATGAATAATAGCTTAGTGTGGGAAGAAAAATATTTAGGAAGTCAAATATCTTTAAGGGTCCAATTATTAACCTGACACACAACTATACTGAAGATAAACATATATTTACATTTTCATTAATCAAGATTGTTTGCAAGATGTTTGAGAGTTGCTTTCATTTATTTTCTTGCAAGAGTACTTTCTTTCACATTCCAACAATAGAATAGCTTTGGTGTAAATTTTCAGGTGATCTTTTCTTTTTTATTCTGCAAGACTACAATTAAAGAAGTAGAAATAGAGTTTGGAAAATTTCATAACATTTCTAGCATTTCCTGTGCTTCGTCTCTAAGTTTATGAAACATCCGGGTTGACAATTAAGTGTTGAAGTTGTTTGCCTAACTGCAATTCGTGCACCCGACATTTTGGGGTCGTTGCCAGGGGGTGATTTGAAATTGGTAAGAACTTTCCATTTTCTGCAATAGGGGTAAGTTTTCTATTATTGTTTCTGCAGTATGATTCTATTGCTTTGAGTATTTTACAAGTGATGATTTTTTATTCATTGCAGCAATTAACATATTCTTTTTCTTTATAAGCATTTGAATTTTTTTTTTTGGATTTAATTTTTTTAAATGAATGCCTAAGAAAGGTAGGGGTATTAAGCCCAATAAGGGTTGACAAAATACTAAGAAATCTGAAAACTCTTCTCATATTGGACCTTCTTTTATAGGTAGAAAATCCAAGCAAACCCAGACTCATCACGCCAGAACAATCCACTTGGATTTTGGAAACAGTGATTCAGGTGTGACACAACCCCAAAAGGGGAAGAACGAGGCTAACGATGACTGAAAATTTAATTTGAGAATTAGTCAACCTAGAAGTGGTCCGACTGGAGGCACACCAATGGCTGATCATGAAGACCATGTAGAGGGGACTGACAAGAACCAGGTAAATGAAGAGCAATCCACTTTTGGATTTCCAATCATGAACTCAGAAGTGAATGTACAAATGAAGAATATTTCACCTTCATCTCTTCCACACTTTCATGGTAAGGTGCATGAAGACCCATATTCATTTCTTTTCGAGTTTGATATATTGTGTCAGAGTTATGATTATTCTTCTGATGCCCAGAAATTAAATTTGTTTCCTACAACTCTCAAGGATTCAGCCTTGCATTGGTTCATGGGACTAGGAGGAAACACTATAAGTTCTTGGGACCAAATGAAGAGAGTATTTTTTAATAAATATCAGGAATATTGTAAAACTAGAGAAATGTAGGATGAGATCTTCACCATTGTACAAGGTGATGATGAGACTTTGGAGGATTACCTAGAGAGATTTTTTTATATACTCCAAAGGTCCAAACACAAATTTGATTTAAGTACTATTTGAACCTTGTTCCTATGAGGACTTACTGAGGATTCTAGACATAATCTAAATTTTTTAGGACAAGGATACATTGCTCAGAAAACTTTTGAACAAACTTGTGACTTGTGCAAGAAGTTCTCCAGAAATCAATCTAGATCCAATAGAGGAGGTCGAAGAAAAACTAACAAACTGGGATCTACATATGCTATGATCATTGGCTTGGAGAATAAAATGGACAACATGAAAACTGAAATAATGAATACTGTTAGAAAACAAATAGACTCTTTGAAATTTCAGCAAAAATTAGAAAAGGAACAAGAGTCATTATCTATTTTTTGTCCAAAGTGTAGGAGAAAGCATCCTTTAAGAGAGTGTCCTGCTAATATGAAAGGTGCTAATAGATGTGTGATTTGTGCAGAGAACCATGCCACTGAGGAGTGCCCCTCCATACCTCGATTAAAGGTTGTACTTAAAGGAGCATTTTGAACCTGAGCCATTACATGCCATGGGAGCACGAAGAAACTGACCACAGGTAAGTGCGGGTATGGCTCCTAAACCACATTTTTATGGCTATAATTGCCTCCATATTCCTATTATAATAATAATAATCACTCTCAATATTGCAGCATGAGAATCATTTCCATCATGGACAATCCTCTCAACCTTGGAAACAAGGATGAAGAGGGCCAAACCATTCATATCATTCCTATCCAGATCAGATGCCATCATATCCTCCTTCCTATGCACCACACCATATGTCACAACCATATTTTCCCTCTCTACCTCAACAAAGTCAATTATTACCACCATTGCCTTTTCCACCACCATTTAGACCACCTAAACTACCTACTCAACCAGTACTGAATCCTAATAATAAGGTGGTACAACTGATTCATTCAATTGGACCATCCCCTCTTCCTACCTATTGAACCCTCTCGGTTGGGATAAATGAGCTTCAACTGAGACCGGGAAGGGTAGTTAAACCAGAAAAACAAAAACATTCCACGATGATTATTGAGGAGAAAAATGAGGAGGTAACTCCTGACCATTCGAAAAATAGTGTCACCCTTTAGCCCATTCTTGTACCTTCAGATTCACCATCTTCTTCAAACTAACCCTCCTATCTAGAGTGGTTGGTCATGGAGAAGAGTGACCTCGAGACCACTCTGGCTTCTGAATTAAGGAATCTTTGTATAAAGGTTCCTTTACTTCAGGCTATCCGAGAAATTCCCATCTTTACAAAGAAGATTCAGGAATTATGTCTTAAAAATCCAGGGAGGAAGAGAGTAGAACCTCAGACCATTCAGTTTGTTGGTAGAACAATTGAGTTAATGACAAGATGCTTATCAATGGAGAAATTCACAAATCCTAGAAACCCAGTTGTTTCTGTCCAGATAGGAGATATCCTTGTCTCTAATGTATTAATAGACCTGGGGGTGACCATCAATGTGATGACCAGGCAAACCATGGAACAACTTGGGTTGGGCCATATTCGTCCTATACCCACCATGCTTGAACTTGCAAGCAGATCTAAAATCAAGCCTGATGGAGTATTGGACGACATGGTTGCCTCTATAGATTCATGGGAATACCCCGCGGATTTCATTGTGCTTCAGCCAATGAATCCAGTGGGAGGACATCCTTTGATTCTGGGACGACCATGGCTTGCCACAGTCGACGCTTATATTGGATGTCGCTCCAATGATATGTATATTTCACATGGAGACTCTAGGAAAACTTCACCTTATACCCACCTGATAGATCTATTCGGGAACTCAAGGATACCTTATGGTTAGATTATGATAGTAGTGATGAGGATACCCAGCCTATTTCTTTGATTCAGCATCATACCGAGTCTACCTAGGATGGTGAATTGCGAGATTTCTTGAACAATATAGACACTATGCCTAGTTTTGATACACTTCATCAGATCTTTAGTCTAGATTTCCAAGAAAATTCTGATTCCCAACCTTCCTTATCCCACACTGTGGCATCATCTTCCTATACTATTAAGCCCGAGAGTACTCTTGTTGAAATTAGTCCCGATAAATCTTTACACATTAGTTTAGACCTTGATTCATCTCAGCAAGAGCAACTTGTTACCTTGTTGCGAGATCACTTGGATGCATTCGCTTGGAGTTATGAAGACATGAAAGGCATTCCTCTTGAGACTTGCACTCACCATATCTATATCCAGGAGGGAGCCCAACCTATCTAAAAACCCTAGGGATGAATAAATCCCACACTAAGAGATATTGTTAAGGAGGAACTACAAAAAATCTTAGATGCTAATCTAATCTACCCCATTTCTGACAATGAGTAGGTCTCTCCATTGGTGATAGCCCCTAAGAAAGATGAGATATGGTGTATTTTCATTAACTATTGAGAATTAAACAAAGCCACTCTCAAGGATTACTTTCCCCTTCCTTTCATTGATCATGTGCTAGATACCATTGTCAATAAAAAGTACTTTTCATTTTTAGATGGCTTCAGTCGGTATAACCAAATCTAGATTGCACCCTCAAATCAAGATAAAACTACCTTTACATGCCCTTGGGGTACATTTGCCTACCAAGTGCTTCCTTTTGGGTTGTGTAATGCACCCGCTACCTTTCAAATGGTTGTGCTGACTATTTTTGCTAATCTTGAATGTGTTGATATTTATATGGATGATTTTTCTGTGTTTGGTAACTCATTTTATGAAGCTCTTAAAAATCTAGAAAAAGTGCTTTTACGTTTCCAAGAGGCCCATATTGCTTTAAGGGATAAAAAATGAAGATTAATGTGCAAAGCAATATTGGTTCTTGGTCCTTTGGTTTATGACAAAGGTATTCAGGTGGACCCCGGTAAAATTGAAGTTATTATTCATCTGTCTGCACCCAAAACCGAAAGGGAAGTGAGAGGTTTCTTGGGACATGCTGGTTATTACTGGAGATTCATTGAAAGTTTTCCAAGATTTCTACCCCCCTTTTTTATTACTAATCTAAGAATAGTGAATTCACCTAGTCCACAACTTGCCAACAATCGTTTGAAACATTGAAGGAAAATCTAGTACAGGCACTAGTTTTGAGAGGACCAAACTGGTCCCTGCCATTTCATATTTCCTCCGATGCTTCAGATGCTGCTATTGGCGCAACCTTAGGACAAGAGGAGAATAAAAAATCCTATGTTATTTAGTACATTAATGAAAATTTGTCACCTGCCGAATTTAAGTATACAGTGACTAAGAAAGAATTTTTAGCCGTTATTTTTTCTATTAATAAATTTAGACATTCCATTACAGGATATGAATTTTATGTGCATACTGATCATTATACTATAATATATTTATTGAATAAACCTTTAACTAGTGGTAGAGTGACTAGGTGGTTACTTCTATTACAGGAATTCAATGTTACAATTATTGATAGACCAGGAAAGTCTAATGTTGTAGCTGATTACCTTTCTAGATTAAACAAACCTGGTGAAGTAATTCATGTTGATGATGATTTCCCTGAAGATCATCTTTTTTCTATGTTAGAAAAATCTCCATGGTTTGATGACATAGACAACTATTTAGTTACTTGAAAGACACCACCTCACTTATCCGCTCGTGAAAAGCGGAATATTATTTAGAAAAGTGCTTCATATTCTTGGATACAGGGAAACCTCTTTTACACTAGACCAGATTTTGTTATTCGTAGATGTGTAAGAGAGGAATAAATGTTTGATATCTTAAAATCTACCCATGATGAACCTTGCGATGGCCACTTCGCTGACAAGTGAACTGCATATAAAATTTTATTCACTAACTATTTTTGGCCTTCTTTGTTTAAGGATGCCAAGCAATATGTTAGGAATTGTGATAGTTCTCAATGAATGGGTCAACCTATTAAATCCAATGAAATTCCTTTATGTCCTCAAGTCATGATTGAGCCCTTTGAAAAATAGTCAATTGATTTTGTAGGACCCATAAACCCCACATATTTAAATAAAAATCATATCTTAGTTTGTACTGATTTTGTTACTAAATTGGTAGAGGCTAAAGCTGTTTATTTTGCCACTTAAAACTTCTTGTTGATTTTTTGTTCAATGAAATTTTTACTATATTTGGTGTTCCTAGAGAAATTGTTTATGACAATGGACCACAATTTGTTTCTAACTTGGTACAGGAAGCCATGAATCAGTGCAAGATTCGGCACAGGAAATCTTCACCGTACCACCTGCAAGGAAATGGTCAAGTGGAATCCACAAATAAGGTGATCGATTCCATCCTCACCAAAATAGTAAACATGCATAGGAAGGATTGGGCTAGCCGATTTCTTGAAGCCTTATGGACTTATCGAACTACTTGGAGGAAAAGCACGGGGCATGCACCATATGAGCTGGTGTATGGAGAAAAAGTCCTTTTGCCGACTCAATTTTAGATAAAGACTTTCAGAACTACAGTTCAATTAAATCTAGATCTCTCGGAAGCATAGCAACATCGTCTATTGTAGCTAAAGGAGTTGGATGAATTTCGAAGGGTTGTTGTTCAACATAATATTTTGGTGCAGCAACAACACAATAAGTGGCATCACAAGTTTATCAGGAACAAACAGTTCCAATCAAGTGATTGGGTACTTCTCTATGAATCTAGATTTCAACATTTTAAAGGGAAGTTCCATGCTTGTTGGATGGGACCGCATGAGATGATTCAAGTTTTTGACAACGGGGTTGTAGAAGTCAAAACTATCGGTGAACGAGATTCAATTTTCCTTATGAGTAGGCATAGGCTTAAAGTATATTTTCAACCCCTCACAAAGGAAGACTTCAAGCAGCAAGTGCAACAGCAGTCTGAACTTCAGTTAGTAGGTGGTTATACCAGCCTATTGTAATCTAATTTATTCTCTCTTGAAATAAAATTTAAATAAAATCCAAGAAAAATTAATTATATATAATAATTAAAAGAAGAAAAAAGAAAAAAGAAAAAGAAAAAGAATTCCCCGTGATTGAGAAAATAAGTTTTATTGACATGATTGCAGAAGGATCAACCTGAAAGCAAGCTTGCTGACAGGAAGATCAGTTATAATAAAATGGGAATGTTTCTTGATCTTCAGATGTGTTAACTGTCACCAAGAAGAAGCAGGTTCAAGTACAGGAACTAGGCCCTTATCCAAGAAACACTCAATTCCTGCTGCATTTATTTTATGGATTAGCACAACACAGGCAAATGTCAGGTGAAATTTTTCCCTTCTTCTATTCCCATTTTCGTAAAAAAAATCCCCTTATTTTCTTCTTTTTATCCCATAAAGTTTACCATCCCTTTCTTCAAAAGAAGTTTTCCCTATCCAATTTCGTATTTCCCTCTTTTCCCTTGAATTTTTTCCCCAAAATCCCTTTTTTGATTTATCCCTCATAGCAGTTTCGCTCTTGAATTCCCTGTCATAATTGCCTTCCCATTCTAAAAACTTACCCTTTTTCCCGCTTCTTTTTACCCTCATGAATCGATTGCACGATTTGATGTGAACACAAAAATCAGATCGAAAGGCATATGCCAACACCAAAGAATAATGAATAAAATCTCCTTTGTATATTCAACAAATTTTTTAATCCATCCTATGAATTATATCCTATCATAATTTTCTTTTGGTTCCCGTTAATATGCTACAAATATCCCTGGTGCAGGAATGTGTTCGAGTGCAAGAAAATTCGGTGCAGGCATGGGTAGTGCAAGCATGTCTAAGTGCAAGCATGCTTGGTGCAGGCATCTTTGGTGCAAGCATGTCCAGTGCATGCACGTTCAGTACAGGAATCCTCACTGATGAGCACGCCCAATTCAAAAAAACACATGTTCTAGTTCGGGAACACCTGGTGCAAAAATAAGTATTGAAGCTTATCTTTTGTTTCATGAACTTTTGTACAAGCAGAATAATTGTACCACCTGTAGATCATGGCAATTAGTTTGTATTATGATTAACACTTTGTTTTATCATTTACTAAATTAGGAAGAAATCGTTTAAGTACAAATATATTTTAGGTTATTGTACTAAGTACACCTTATGTGAGATCATGGAGTAAATGCAGGATGGCACGATTCTCTCGAAATTCAATACTTACCTTCCCTTGAAAAATTCATCACCCGATAATAATGGCCTTACTCCATATCCGACCTTGCATGACTGTTATATGGAATTATTGTCTAAACCTTCGCCTCTTCCAATCATCATCGCATGCATGTACTTGAACCAATTCGCATTCACATCCATGTAATTGTAATTATGAAGCATGACCTTTCGGGAAATGGCTAATATATCGGCGGATGTATAGCTTGATCACTATTTGAGTTATTTTTGTTGTAATATCTTTTTAAAACTTGAGACAAAGATTGGGTGAATTCAAACAGACATGGCGCCTCTAAGGATTGAGCCACGATCCATACAAGAGATGGAACAGACAGCTGAGTACAGGAATAGTCTTGTAATATTGCAGGAATCTGGGTTCCTCCCGTTTTTGCAAAATTTCGATGGATTTGATTCAGCTGTGGCAATAACATTTGCCCGAACCTTTGATGGGAGTCGAGACAAGGTTGGTTCATTAGAATTTATGGTCACAAAAGAATCCATATCTCAGGCTACAGGTTTACCAATAGTGGGGGAGCAATGGTTCAAGAAGGAGAATTTAGAAAAGAAAATCTGGCATCAGTTTGTGGTCAACCTGAAGCAGAAGGTGGACTGGAAGAACGACCTCCCACAGAACGCTATGATCGGGAAGTGGAAGGATCTCCTGTATGTGTTGCAGAAGTTTCTTACTTGTGAGGGCCACTACTCACTAAGTTTCCTCTATCACATATGCCTACTCTTGAACTTTGAGTTTGGTAAGCTCATCAATTTCACGTATTATTTACTCAGAAGCTTAGAAAACATGGTGAAAGCGGTTCAGAAAGGGAAGTCTAGTCAGGCCGCATATAAATTATATCACCACGGGCTGATCACAATCTTAATTAAGAAGGAGCTAGAAGCTAAAAATGTGACTTGGGAGGAATTCTTGAAGGAGTTTCAAGGGCGGAGCGTAGAGAAGTCGACTCAGAAGAAGAGTGCAAAAAGTTGGCTCAGAAGAAGAGTGCAGAAAATTTGGCTTAGAAGAAGAGTCCAAGGAAGTCGACTTAGAAGAGGAGTGAAGGAAAGAATGAGAAATCAGAAACGATGACCCTGCATCCTACCGAGACCAGGAGGTTGGCCATGAGAAGGACTTCCTCTTCAAGGGTGGGTCATGTTCAGTCGACCTCTCCGATAATGATGGATGACTCGGCACCTGCTTCACCAGGTAAAGATAATATCTCGGTTCTCGAAGAGGCAACGACTCATATAATGGTTTATGGTGACTATGTGGAGAAGGAAGAGGACACACCCTTGTTGGTCCTCTTTGGAAGGATGAAGAAAATAAAAGTGATGTCGAGTGTAAGTAAGGACCCGACAGAGGGTCAGGTGGATGACAGGACACAGGGTACTGAAACCCTCAATGATTTTGAAGAGTGGGGTATTGAAACTCTTGGGAATATGGATGAGCAGGGTATTGAAACCCTTGGTGCGATGGATGAGTAGGGTATTATAACCCTCAACGATTTTGAAGAACAAGGTACTGAAGCCCCTGGAGAGATGGATGAACAGGGTATTGAAGCCCTTAATGACTTTGAGGAGCAGGGTACTGAAACCTCTAGTAAATTGGATGAGCAAGGTACTGAAACCCCTGATAAAGTAAAAATACAGGGCACTAAGACCCTTAGTGACATTGAGACTCCGAGTGTTGAAACCCTTGATGATATTGCAATGTAGGAATTGAAAGGTGGCCAGGATAACCTTGACCTTGATGATGACGGAACATGTATGGAATCCATTTTTGAGAAGTCTGCGCCAAAGGAATTGGGAGTGGAGAACTCCACCCTCTGTCTGAACAGTTGGAATAGAAGAGCTCAAGAAACATGTTTATGGCTTGGGGGTATTAAACCAAGCTATGAAAGAGCATAATACAATGCAAAAATGAGTAAACACGGAACTGGCAGGAGAGGTGAAGGAGCAAAAAAGACAAGTTAAGATATGGAAATATTAGGCCTCGAAGTGTTATGAACGTCTTAAAAAGGTGACCAAGAAACTCAAAAAGGCTCGAAGCAAGAAGGAAATGACAGTGAAAGAAGGGATCAACATACAAGTTCAGAATTGAAGGAGGCTCTTTTGTTTTGCTTTTTTTGCAGCAGGTAAAGGTTGTGTGAGGAACCACAACAACTTAAGGAGGCAAGGATGTTGGCAGGCTAAATTGATTCATATTTAACCCCTTTTTCCTTCAAAACCATAACCTTAGACCTATGTTTTAACCTTGCAACCCTCCCTATTCCTGCACTAGTCCAAGAACCATGCCTTTTCCTACGCTAGCTTTGTATTGGATGTTTAAGGGTTACGAATGTGCTTCATTAATCATTTTCATAGATTTTTTACCTTTAATAATCCTTGCAAATAATATTTCTCTTCCTAAAGTATTATATAGGCAATGTATTGATCATCTCGTTAGAATGGTCGAGTGCAGGTAGGATTCCTGCACCGTTGGTGAATCCCTAACTGTCGTAACAACTCACCACCTCATGCGGATACCGTGTTCCAGAACGATCAACTTGATTTGGGCTCGAAGTGGAGAGAAAAGTCAGGGATATGGTGGAGATTGGGTCATCAAGCGAATACTTAGATTAGCCATTTTTTATAGTGGAAAGGCTTAGAATGAACTGTTATTGTTATTTTATTATAGCCGAAAGGCTCAGGTTGGAACGATTGATGTAATTCAGATACGGCCGCAGGCCTGAATGAATACATAAAATATAGGATTCAGATAGAAAATGGTAGCGAGAAATAGCTATAGCAAGGATATTGTAATTTCGTTCTTCTGTAATTTGGCTAGTATCGCCCTTGTTCTGGGTTGGATTTGAAGTCATGATGTACATTTGTTGACTATTAATAGAAAGGGATTGCGCCATGATTTCTCAATCTTGTATTGTAATTATGTGTTGATCTGTTGATTAAGAGATGAATCTTTATGTTTCCTAAACAGGGAAACAAGCTGGTTGGCTAGGGCCCAACCAACCCAGCTCGTTTTCCCTCGTGTTCTTCTTTTTCGATTAAGGTGTGTTAATTTCATTTAATGCAAAGTGTGAGGTAAATAGATGCTTTTATTCTCTTGAAAATTTTAGATCTGATTTCATCATTGTGTGACAGATTCGTGGTGTGCATGCTTGATTGAGTTTAATTTTATGATTTATTTTCTTCGAAGTTTAATATCGTTTTTTCTTGGATCGTGCAAGCACACATTCCTGCACTAATGCATTTACAGTTTCACAAATTGATTCCTTTGGTTCATTACAGTAATAGTATTTTATTCTTATATGATTGATGAGCCTTAATGTGATTCTATAGTGCATGATTTTCATTCCGAAGTATTCTTGATATCTCGAACTAAATATGATTTTGGTAATTTGAAACTGAACGCCATTTTGATACACTAGTCTATACTCGTACTTCGTACTGCTTAGGAAATATCAGACTTTATGCGTAATTATTCTTAAAGAGAATCTTTCTGAATTAAGAAGGTTATGAATGCAGATTAGTTCGTGTGAATAACTATTACAGGATTGAAGCATGTTGTCACAATTAGATGACCTCTTTAGGTTGCATGAAGAAGTTCCTTGATTAAAGAAGAGTGTGCTTTGACTTTGGAAATTAATTCTTACTTTAGATATTAAGATTGGTTGAAGCATATTTTGGTTTGAGGAATTTATTTTGAAGTTTTTTTCACCTTTGTAAGCTATTTTTCTAAGTTAACACATTCTTTATTTTCTTATAAGAAGGATTGGGAAACTTGGTGCAGGAATCTCTGTTTCGCTACAAGAATCGATATCCTGATACAGGAACAGAGTGCTCTAGTCCTGAGGATTAGAGCTCCTGCATGAAGACATAAATCTTCAATATAGGTGTAAAATATACTTCTAGCACCTAAACTTTGTTTTGGTACTAGTGCAAGAACATTGAAGAAGTACAAGAATAATAGCTTAGTGTAGGAAGAAAAATCTATAAGAATTCATATATCTTTAAGGGTCTAATTATTAACCTGACACACAACTACACTGAAGATAAATATAGATTTACATTTTCATTAGTCAAGATTGTTTACAAGAAGTTTGAGAGCTCCTTTCATTTATTTTCCTGCAAGAGTACTTTCTTTCACATTCTAGCACTAGAATACCTTTGGTGTAAATTGTTGGGTGATGTTTTCTTTTTTATTCTGCAAGATTACAATTAAAGAAGTCGGAATAGAGTTTGGAAAATTTCATATCCTTTCTGGCATTTCCTCTGCTTCATCTCTAAGTTTACGAAACCCTCGAGTTGACAATTAAGTGTTGAAGGAGTCTTCCTAACCGCAATTCCTGCACCCAACAACCATATCCAGCTCCTATCTTTCTTGAGATGTCCAAGCAGGTCATTTCCATGGTAACTTGATTGCTTGGATACTATACTGATCAATGGGTAGATGAGATAGTATTAGGATTTCTATCCACTTTTGCAATTGGTAAACAATCCTTTGTACTTTTCAGCTACAACCAATTTTTAGCCAATGAAATCCATGAGCAGTTGGTTAATTATAAAGAAGAAGGTGTTTTCAAATACCAGTCAGTCCTAGTTTATCTTATGTTATATTATCAAGCAGATAAATTCAAATTCCCTTTACAGAAAATTAATAGTCAAGGTAATCCTTGGCCAGTCATTCACTGGACTTCTCTCGTTAGAAATAACTCAGAGAAGTATTCCTATACCAATTTTGTTGACAAATTCTTGTATAATTCACTATGTGTGTTAAGCAACAATGTAATCCCAAGGATCTCTCCTGAGATTAAGAAATTTTTACACTTATCAGAGGAGGCCAAAGTAGGATACTGGTATTTATACCATAACTACATCGAAATCAAAGTTTATGGATCAGAATTGTCACCATACAGATTGCCAATTTTTTTGCCTATCAAGATTTTTGCATTGGAGTACAGAAAGCAGATGTTAAAAATGGATGATTTGCACTTTGTTTCCTATAAGAAGAACACACAATTTAAACTCAAATCACACATAGGAATGTACTTTATCACTAGAGATGTTGCAAAATAAATAGATGCAATCTTGAGCCAAATGAAGTTCAAGCTCAGCTTCTCCAGGTCATACGATCTTTGGGATATTATTTCTAAACTTAGGCTGGAGAAGAAAAGCACCCCTTATGCACACACATTGAGCCTGCCTGAGATTGAGAAATATGCCAATCAAGAAGAATGGATAGAAGGTACTTTACAAGAAGTCGAAGAACAATTGGTCACCATCCATGCAGACACCTATTTCTAAAGAGAAGGAGTAGAAAAGAGAAAGAGAACCAATGTCTCCTATAGAATCTAACAATCTAGACGTGGAGTTCATTGTTTTTAAAATGAAGAAGAAGGACCCTAAGGCTACTCAAAAATCAGATTCTCCAATTAATCCTTTGTTTAGATCTCAACTAATAACTATTCAGGATGAAACTATAGATGAAGGAAACACATAGAAACTAGACACAATGATCTTATCAGGGACACCTATTACTCCTTCTACTCAAGTAGAATAAATAGTACAATCAACTAATGTTGAAGAAAATGTCCAATATCCACCAGTTCACAAGTTTCTATTTAGCAGAGTATCTTTTCAAGATACAGAGAAATAAAGTTGAAGAATGAAGCCCTGAAGGCTTCTACTTACTATGAGTTTTGGAAGCAAACAATCACAACCCAACACGGACTAAATTATGCATTTGATGCAGAGGAAGGATAGTTCCAGATGGCTTTCATGGAACCACTAGTGCCATTCCCTAGGAGTGTTGAAGAGTATAAAGCCTCCATCTTTTCCATTGACACTAATAAAATACATGAAATAGATCATATTGATATACATAAGTAGACAGGAGAGATCATATTTTCATCACTCACCAACTCAGCCATGATTGTTTCTAAGTTACAATCATATTTAAATAATATCAACTCTCAATTAAAGATTGAAAAAATGTCCTCATTTGCAAAGGATAATAGAATCAAATATCTGGAGGATTTGGTCATAAAGCTAGGACATGATCTTAAATATGTTAAAGCAACAGAAGAGCTAATTAAAAATAAGGAAGGAGATATCGGAGCATTGAGGAAGCAATTAAGGTTGCCCTCCACAAAGCATCCTCAAGCTAAAGAGGTTGCAAATATAGAGCTGGAAAAAGAGAAATTTTTTATATTATAGTAGTAGAGCAGAATGCACAGATATAGAAAATGGAGTAGGCTATGGAAACATTGTTGAAAGAAAAACAAAAGTGGGAAGCAGCAGGAGTATGTACATTGGGCGAAGGTACAAAGGTAGAAACTTCAGCGAGGACTATATTTTCAGAGTCCACAGAAGATATTACTAGAGCTCTGGATCAATTATTAATTGTTCAGTCAGAAAAGGATAATTTGTTAGCAACATTGGCTAATATGGAGGAGAATAAACTCAAAACTGACAAAGCATATATGTCAGAATTAAAGGAAAAAATATAAACGCATGCAACAAGTGCAGAAATATGGAGATCAATCCTTTGTAATCCAAATGTTAGATGCGGCTAAAAACAATATTTGGCAGAATATAAATACCAATATAATAGATATGTGGCATTCCACACAAATTACTTTTTGAACAGGAGGAGCTTGTACATAGAGTCAAGGCAACCATAGAAAACACAAAGGTGTATTTGGAACATAGGCTAGAGGAAGCAAAAAATAATTCCAAAACCAAGGAGTAACTTGAAGACCTCAATATTCCAGACAGAACAACAACAGTCATGGAGGTCAAGAGGGTCTTAACAAAGAAGAATTTAATCATACAACTAAAAAACAAATGCAAGGATCTTGAATTGTAGATCAAGAGATTCAACAGGAAATTCACTGTGTTGTAGGAAAAGGGCTTGCCTACACTTAGAAATTTTAATGGCAAGTTGATCCCATTAAAAAACTATTAAGAAAAATTGTGTAACATAGGTGTTTATGCCTCCAAATTTGTAAAATCCAAAGGTGTTATCAGTGGTGAGGATTTCAGACAAGGAATACAATTTGATTTGAATATCTAGAATGAAGTCCACCACCTTTTCGTAAATAACCTACTTTTGACACTTACACTGAGGTGGATGAAAGATTCAAGAATATGGTTGGATTTTCTATCCCAAGTGAAGAAAGGCGGGACCAACTACTAGAATTGGTCGAATGAAGTATAACTGTAGTTCAAGATTTTCAGTATGAAAGGAACAACATTTCCAGCAAAGCAACAACCATCATCACCATATTCCTACATAACCTCAACATCGTAGAATTTTTCAGTAGATTTTCCTATTTTTCCTCTATATTTAGAAATATCTGTGTTTGTTAAAACATATATTATTTTGAAAAGGTATTTTAGTTTGGAATTTGATCTCAGATGTAATATTTTCTGTAAGTACTTACAAATAAGACTTAGAAATGGTTGAGCCATTCTGATAGACTTTTGATCAGACTTGTATCCTTCAAGGTTGTTTCTAAATAATAAAAGGATTATGGATTCATTTCAAAACAGATTGTGTTCCTGTAAGTTTTTATTTGTTCTTATTTTCACTCTGCTTTCTGCATAAGTTTTGAAGTTTATGGGAGTTCTAGGTAAGATAATATTGAGTTTCAATATGTCTGAAACCCCCCATGAAGTTATAATCTATTACAAAGATTAGTTAATTAAACTGTTTGTTTGATTTAACTCCCCTACATCAATAAATTGTCATCTACCCTTAAGTTTCTTAACATATATTGTTTGGCTATAAAAGTATTTTACACGCATCCACTGTATATGATGGTTAGATAATCTGTTTGATGTTTAACAAATCATATAGTTTCTAAAGTTTCAACCTTACACATCTAAATCAAAGCTAAATTTTTGTTTAAAGGTCAAGGATCAGCCTTTCTAATTAATCATAAGAATTGCACATATTCAAACAGTTTAAAGCTTTGGTCATCCAAAAAACTTTAAAAAGAAATAAAATATTTTAGATGCTCTACCATAATTCCTAACCTAGATTTTTCTTCAGAGGTACAACATGTTCAATGCTAAATAAATGGATTATCCACCAAGAAATTGCGACGGATAGAGTTTTGAGTTTTTTTTGTAACTTCATGATAAATCAATAATGTCGAAAACATTCTTAAAGCAAAGTTTTTATGCCATATGTGCATTCTAAAATCACAGAGCTGGAATGGTGCCACATGCAACTAATAGAAAATAGATTTTCATAAACTCCAAGGCACACTCCACACGTTGGATTTTGGATTTTAAAGCAGTGTTTTTTTGTTGTTGAGTAAATTGTGACTGGAAGAGTGGAGTGTCAGTGAGGTTTTTAAGCATTTTTTGAGAAGATATTTATGCATGCTTGTCTGGACCTGTCAGACTTGTTTACAATCTAACAAGATTTAGATAATGAGGACCCACAATGACAGTTGTTAAGAAGCGATTTTGAATAGTTTGATGTTGGAAGGTGGTGATGCCCTCTTGTGATGTTGAAGAGGTACCTGTTGCCGCAAATTTTCACGATAAATAAGGAAGCACATACATACAGTGTGAGAGTTCAAATGTGTTTCTCACTGCCTACTTCAAGTGACCCTAGTCGTATTGAAAAGGGTCTGACGATGTGAAAAGAGGCTTCAAGTTTTTTATTTAATTGTAGCAGAGGGCCAAGGATTCACTGCACTTCAGAGGTTTTGTTGTCTTTGTTATGCCATTTTATTGTTTTATGAATTTGTCATGGATCTTACCATGCTTGTTACACTGTTGGCCAATTTCATTGAACAATGATGATTTATGCGAAGGTGCCTTAGTTGAATGCTTGCCTCCTTGTTTTTTATGTTGATCACCATTCCGTACAGGAGAAACACATCACATGAGAATGATGTTCACTGAGGTGATGCACAATATGTATATGTGACGATGAATCTGTGGGTTTAAAATCCCTACTAAGCTCAAATCCCTACCTACTTCAAATCTACATGGATATTTAACCAAGTTAAATGGGCTTTGGATAACGGTAATTAGTTGAGTGTTCACTAAGAAATGCATTGGCCTCCTGGTCTCGGTTGGTAAAAAACATTTCCCTACTCTGCAATTTCTTAAAAAAAGGTTGTTGGTCTTTTCTTTACCTAAAAAATCACAAACATTAAATGTATGTTCATTTACTTATACCAGTTTTGGAAGCCAACATTTGGAAAGCTCCCCCGTCACTGCTATCTACAATGAAGCCTGAGTTAGAATCACATTTCCAGATGTAGAGATATGCTAGCATAAGGAAAACCTACAGATACATGCCGACTCCTGATTGAACCTCTTACCTCTTATTCCATTGCTCCATGTCCTACTCTTCTTCATTATGGAATTACAACCTCAAACAAGTGCGTAAGCAGGAGATCTAAAGGCATTTTATCTTTCTCCATCCATAGCAACGCATATATCAAGTGTGGAAGTGTCGTGTTATTGTGGAGATTTGATTTTAGTAACACAAGAAAAAAAATTGTGTTAAATTATGTTGTGTTGACTGTGGGAATGCTACAGTTGTTATTACGGGCATGTGTTGCATGTGAGATCATGGACCTGTAAAGTGGTGTGGAATTGTTTTGTCGTGGGGAAGACCTGTATATTTTAAGCCCTGAGACAACTTTGGACGATTAAGGACAAAGTAACACTGTGGCGTAACGAAATTCAATATAAAATGAAAAATATATGTCGTGAGTTCGTATATGCTAGTGTTTTCAAGAAGTTACGAAGGTCGATAAAGTAGGCATTATAAAGTTATATTATTAAAACTTTGGAATCAAGATTTAATTTATTTTCATAGAATTATTTTGGAGAGATAAGTTTATTGTAAAGTTTGGCATTTTGTTGGATAACACGGCACCCGAGGTTGACTAAAATGGATCAAATTAAAAATATATTAGATATATTAAACAATCTCATTAGTTCCACTGTTGATGACACTGCAAATGCCAACAAAGTACTAAGTCTTGTTGATGTCAAAATTCGTCTACATGATGCATTAGAGATAGTTGGGTTTCTCTAGATTGAGTCTCTAGTGCAACAAGACAATCTTAATTCCAAACAATAGTAAGAGATTGATGGAGCCATTTCAAAAGAAAAATTGCATGCGGATGTAAAAACTGAACCTCCACTTCACAAAACATTTGTTAGACCTTGGGAATAACTTGTGCATTACAGAAACATAAATGGCGCGAGATATAATAAATATGTTTATTTTCATGTGCCTGTTTTTTCTAAACCTTTACAATTTCATAATGTTGGATTTATGGATGATGTTGTTCTGGAAAAATTGATCGATGCCAACATTGTGATAGAGTTGGATATGTGAAAGATTGGTGTTTTGATATTCACCCGTGTGAGCATTGTGGAAAACACAATCACCATTCAAATAGATGTTCCAGAAAGAAGATTGTTGCAAGAGAGAAACCAAATTTTGGATGGATTGCTTCTTGGGATTAGTCCAAAACAACTAAGAAGTTTTACAAGTTATACAGTAGAATATGTTCAAGAGTATTGACTAGTCTTGCAGTGAAGAGTACTCCATCTTCTCACCGTGTACCTAACAAGGGGGGAATTGATGGAATCAATATGGTCTGCTACAAGTTCGAAGACTTATCAAGCAAGCCCGAGACAAACATGATCAGAGTTTTATTGTTACAACCTAGAATCTGAGTTCACAAAATTAGATTCAGGTTTGTAGACAGAGTTGTTTTGATTTATGCTCTATGAGAATGAGCATGATTGCATGTTTTTGGCATGCTGAGATTTGTGACGGAGCACTTCCACTAGCAGAGGACACCAAATTAGGAATTGTTCCAAAGTTGGTTTGTTTGAGGAGCTGTTATGATAGTTCCAGAGTTGATGATCATCCTTAAACCATCATTGGTTGAGACTTTGAGTTCTCTTATCATTTGTATCGTTTGTATTTTTCTCTTAAAAACCATCATGCTTGGTTTGTGGCCATCCTTTGAAAACCTTTTTGAGATACATTCAACTCTTGGTTGAGATGCATTTTTGCATTTTTAGTTCTCATTCTTGGACTTCGATACATCCCTTCGGATTAAGGAGGGGAAATGTTAAATGCCTAATCCTATGGTTATGATTTGGGTTAGTGTGTATAATGTTAATTAGTTGTTAGAGTCCAAGAAGATCCGGAACCAAATCAACATTTTCATTATGTATTTATATGTACACTATGTAAATCATTCTTTGAGATCATTCATTAATAATATGGCTAATTTGGTTTCCAATTTTGTTGTTTTACATTATCTTTATGTGCAAATTATCTTATAATATATTTGCATATGGAGGGATTTTGTACCACATTATTACTCTCCTATTCCTTAGCAAAGAAAGACTAATAATATTGGATTTTTGAAAAATGGCCATTAATATCGTATGGATGGATGTCACACATGCACACAAGGATTTCAAATTAGAAAACATACAAGACATGTGAATCTCTAAAACCAAGGGACTGTAGGATTTTGGTGGGAGCATTAATTAATTCCAACTTGTATTATCACATGCAAGAGTGACTAAGGAGAATACGACAACTCAAGGACATTGACCATGACTTCCTATTAGTGTCAGAACACATAGAGATATGTGAATCTCTAATAACAAGGGAGATGAGGAATGAAATTTGACCACCCAATTGCTTGTCATGGGTTGGTTTTCCTGTGAAATACATTTAAAAAAAATCATTTTTCTTAACATTTTTTTGTTAAAATGATGAAAAGTGGCATTAGAGTTGTAGAAACTATTAAATTTCACTTGAAATTGTTAAATTTGACTTGTTGCGTGTTTTAGGTTTGAAATTCCTAACATGAAGGGGGCCATTGGATTTTGGGGAGAGAATTAATTATGTCCAACTTGTATTTCGGCATCCAAGAGTGACTAAGGAGAATATGGCGGCCTGGGGACCTTGACAATGATTTTAGTCAAACCTTACCATGAATTTAGCCAAAGATCAAGTTTGGAAAATTTGAAGAATGAAAATTTATAAAATTCATAAATTTTGATTAATTTTATTAATTTTTAATAT
>APFE030768892.1:234162-272740 GCA_000404065.3 Pinus taeda | reverse complement strand
AAATGTAATTATGTTAAATTGTAATTAGAATAATATATGCATAGGAAATTTGAAATGTAATTTTAGTCACAATTATAAAGGATATTAATTTTTTTTTAATGTTTTGTAAGTTGAAATAACATTGTGATTAGAGTAAAAATTATTTTCGATTAATTAAGAGTAGTTTTTAGATATAAGGATATATGTTAATAGTCTAAAATTTAGAATCACGTGGTAGGAGTAAAAGTTTAACCTTTTATGGATTACCAATGAATTATTTTAGGTGGTATAGTTTTCTTTGAATAATGGTGATTAGTTAACCCTTTCACACAATGTACTCAATGATGGTTGTCTTCACTTTCAATTGATAGATGAATTATGATAGGTTTTGTTATAGTAAGTGAAAAAAGAAAAAGAGGTGTATGTTTAAATTTCTTTGAACACAAGGTTATTAGAAAATGTTAGAAATCATTTTGAATTAATGGGATAACACATATTAGATCTTAACTTTACATAATCTAAAGAGTGCATAATTCATTTATGCATTAAAAACATATTCTCATTAATTCAAAATTACAATTTCAATCAAGATTGAATTGTCAATCCTCTTATACTTAGTCTTCATGCTTATTTTCAGTTTTTGTTTCTACATTGCTCTCATAGATAGTTTTGTTATGCTTATGATATTGAAACTTGAATTTTGGACTAATAATAGGTAGGTGCTCAAAATTATTTGATTTTCCATTTGCGCAGATTGAGACCACCTACCAAGGTCATATTAAACTGATAATGCTTATGGATGTACATGCTTGTGCTTGACATTTTGCGGTAATACAATTAATCTTAAAAAAAATGACTTGCCACATTTTGACAATTGCAATTGTAACCTTCTCTTCATTTCTCTCTCTCTCCTCTTCATTTCTCTTCCTCCTATCTTTTCATCATGTCCTTGTTCTCCTTTCCCATGATCTCTTCTCCATCAATTTATTTTAACATTCTTTGGCTTCCTCATTTTTTTTTATTTTCTATATTTCCCCTTTTTTTCTTATTCTTTGACCTTACTCTCTATTATTTATGTTTTTTTTATTTTTTTATTCTCTATAATTTTTGTTGGTAATTATTCTAAATTGATTATTTCATTTATTTATTAATTTCTCTTCATTTTAACCTAACCCTTCTTCATTTATTGATCATTTTCTTAACCAAATTTTACTATTTAATTATTATTCTTAACATTTTCATTTTTCTGCTTCCATTTTCTTGAAATTTCTCTCTCCTTTTTGAATTTTAATCCTTCTCTCAACCACCATATTATTTCCCTATAAATTTTTACTCATAAGCACTAACCAATTCTCATCTTTATAAATACCATTAATGGGGAGTGTCTACCCAAAACAAACGACATTTCATACTTCTTCGCACAATCCTTCTCCAAAAATAATACAAACAATGTCAACCTTAACTTCAATGTTTTTAAATTATATTAGGTGAAAAATAATTTAAAAATAATTGTCTTTAAATTTTATTTAGATAAATATCCCTTTTTAAAAAATATTAAATTTAAAGTGGAAAAGATCATAATATTTTATAGAGATGTTATGTTTTATATAGATAAATATCCCTTTTTAAAAAATATTAAATTTAAAGAGGAAAAACTCATAATATTTTATAATATTTATGTTTTATAATAGTTAAATTTATATTCAAAGTTTCTCACAACATGAAATATTTAATAAATTAAATTAATTAAAAAGAACTATATTCAATGGAAGAAAAACACATGGAAAATTTGTTTGGTTTAGTTTAATTAATTATTGAAAATGTCTCAAATATATAAACTTTTAACAATTAATTTTATTGAAGTTGATTTATAATACATATACTATTAAGTTAATCAATTATAATAATACTGGTTTAAAGTTTTTATTAGTAAAATGGTGCTTTATTTTTGGCCTCGAAAAAATAAAGATTTAAAATTTATATAGGACATAAAATTCATATAGAACATCAAGATGTGGAGAAATAATGAAGTGAAAGTCTCAGGGTTGTTCAAAGGCTTTCCAATAATAATCCATGTGGTTACAATGCTAAGAAATTTAGTAATAATTCTAGAGCCTCTTATCATAAAAGTCTCCCAATGAACTTTGATATAGCAAGTGTGATGCAAAGGATTTTATGAAAGTCTCATGACTTTGAAAAAGTTGAATTCCACTCAATGTTTTGAAGGAAAAGTTGGTTTGTAAACAAGTAAGAAAATAAATGTGCTAGATGTAACACCACTTTTTAGTCCTCTTATTAATATTGTAATTAATTCAATTAATGTTTAGTATATGGGAATGTAAATGATGTGGTGGTTATGTGAACAATCTTGTGTCTATATTTTATTTGTAGCACAAATGCCAAGCAATTGAGTGAATGGTGAGCACTTATACTAACCATCACCTTGAGTGAGATACAACAAGAGGGAATGGTACAAATAATTGTCTACTTAAATGATCCTTGCCTAATAATGATTTTGTTGAAAAATTTTAAAAACCTAATTTCCCAATTTTCCAAGAAACTAGTGGATGAGGGAATTAATAGTTGAACTACCAACTTCCCATAAATATGAGAAGTGGTTACGATTTGTACCCAACTAGCTCAAAGGTATGGACAAAGTATCCATCTGGAAGTTTTTGATATTGACCAATGAATTTGGGGATTTAACTCACAACCCTCATGTTAGAGAGTGGAGAATGTGGAGATTTCATGTGTAGATAGATCGAGCTGCCAACAAATGGTTTTGGGGATCAAATATGGATGAGAATTGGTGCCAAAAACATTTGTGGTTGATGGAAAAACTATGAAGGATCATCTGATCCATTTTCTAGTTGAGAAAATCGAGTATAAGTGCCCAAAACCCGAGTTATAGTACAAAGCTATGTTTTGTGGGTGCTTGTTAGGAAAATGGTAAAACCACTAAGAGGGAGGTTGCTAAGAGACCTATAGGATAGTGAAGGATTACCTTTTGCTATGTAAGCTAGCTCTAAAACCACCCATGGTTTGAGTGGGCTCTTGGCTCAGTGGGGTTTAAAGGGAACCTGCTACTTTTCTATTGATGAAGGAGAACAATCTTCATGATTCCACCTTGTAATGACTTCCCATAATTTCTCTTGTGATTTGGGAATTTCCAACCTCGTGTAAAGGATTGGGAAGGCTGCAGCCTAAGGAATTCATCATGAGGGGATGTGGGGATTGTATCATTCATGTTTTGGAGCTTGACAGGTGATCTCATTATTGAGAGTTACTCGTACTCCTTTATCAATGTTGTTTAATGCTTCACAATCCCGACGGAGAGGTCTGTACTCCAAGTCCCTCCATGCAAGGAGTGGATTCTCGTGCCACCAGTTGTACCTTCATTTTCCAACCTGTCATCCAGGTTGTTAGCCTTCTGTATGACGGCCTCGAAGTGGAGCCCACTTAACTCTCCTATGTGTTGGCTGATGTGATGCAAGGTCTTACTTAGCCTCCAGTTGCCCATGATCTTGGTGACATTCATGCCTTGCTAAAGCTTCCTACAGGGCTAGGTAGCGAGAGTTGAGTCTCCTTCCATGATGAGCGGCCAGAATCCCTAGAATTTGGAAATGTACAGAACTTGTTCCAGAGCATGGATTTCAGTTGCATTATTGGTAGTTATGCCCAGGCTACCCACGTATAATCATATTATCTCTCCTTTTGAGTTTTGAAGACTCCACCAAAACCTGCAGCTCTCAGATTTCATTTAGCAACTCCATTGTAATTCAATTTGAGGATGTTTTTATCCGAAAGATGCCAATGACATAGAGTTCCCTGGTTCACCATCGCTAGAGTTATATTATTCTAAGGTGGGGGTGCAACTCAAGGAATTGTAAGATCCTCAAATGAGCAGGATGAGGGGTGTCACTCAAGATCGGAAATTTAGAGGTGGCAACGCATTCTTGGATTACCTATTTAATTGAGGTGAGGATATTCTCTTCTGGCCTTTTTTCTTCTTTGAAAATTTGAGAGTTTCACTCTTTCCATACTGCCTACAATATGGTACCTAGGATAATGTTCCAGGACCTGTCAACCATTAGGTGTGAGGAAAATGAAGTTCTCCAATTATCAAGAGTGTTGAGGATGGAAGCCCTTTCCCTGTAAGAAGATCTAAAAACAACCTCAACCCACTCCCAAAGTTTGTTTTTGTAATCAAAGTCGTTCAAGAGATGGTTTATTGTTTCACAGAGAGGGCATCTTGAAGGTCTGTTGAATCCACTTCTGCATAAATTGTCCCGTGTTAGTATCTTCCTTTGCATGGTTAGCCAAAGAAAAAGGGTGATTTTGGGCCATAATTGTCCGCTCCACAGAGTTTTCCATTTTGGTTGAGGTTGTATTTGATCATGGTTTGTCAATAGTCATAGACTTCTTTGAGATTGAAATGCCCTACTGAGTTTTTACCCCATCTGATCTTATCTTCTCCTCTGTCGAATTAGATTTGTCTTTCTTGAATGGTATTGGAAAAAGTTTTCGAATGAAATCCAATGGGCAGAGGTTCTCAATCTTTGGCTTCCATCCATTCTCACCATCTTTTCATTCTGTTGTTGGGCTTCCAGTAATGGGCCAACCTGTGCTCACCTTTTTCTTTCATAGCAGTGTGAAGTGAAGCAAACTAGTCCCTGTTTATGTTTGCTAGTTTCTTCCACGTGTCTTCCCAAAAAAGGGCTTTTTCTCCATTACTAATCTCCTAGAAGTTGTGATTTTGAATGATAACCTTATTCTCCCAAGGTTGGTTCCAAATCTTCGAACCTTTGATGTCACCTGTAAGCGTGATGTGATCGTCATTTGAGTGATTTGGTGCATATTCTTTCCTCCACATGAGGCCCCAAGGTTTTTGTGCGTTGTCTAGCCAACATCACCAAGTCTTGGCCCCTAAGGTTTTTCCAAGTATATATGGATCCCTTAAACCCATCCCTCCAGCATTTTTTGGCTTGCAGACATTCTCCCAGGCTACAAGAGCCCATTTTTTCTTAATGACTGAGCCCCTCCATAAAAAGTTCCTTTGGATGCATCTGATGGCATTGGTGATTGACTTGGGAGCGACTAGAGTAGAAAACATATACAGAGGCATGACCTGCAACACTGATTTAACCAAGACCATTCTTCCCACCAAATTAAGAGAGCGAAATGTCCAACTGGCAAGTATTTTGGTAAGTTTGTTGAGAAGGTCCTCCCAGTTGGATTTTTTGAAATATTTGTCGATTAGAGGGACTTCCAAATATATGGATGGGGGAGAACACATTTGAAATGCCATCGTTTTAGTGATATTCATTTGAAAGGAAATGGGAGTGTTGAAGAAGAGTAATTTAGATTTTTAGAGGTTGATAGAAGTTCCCAAGGCATCCGAAAAACATTTGAGAATTTATTTAAAAGAGAGAGCTTCCTTGACTGTGGGGATGCTCATTAACAAGGTATCATCTACAAATTGATGATGGGTTAAGGAGGGGGCATTATTATGAAGCTTAAGGCCAATGAGGGAGTTGTTAAGATTGTCAGCCTTTAGGGATCTACTTAGGCCTTCGACCATGATGACAAAGAGGAAGGGAGACAGGGGGTCTCCCTGTCTTATATCTCTAGAGGGTCACAAAGGCTTGGAGGGGGAACCATTGAGAAGGCTGGAGAAGAAGGCTCCAGAAATCATGGCCATAATCCAATTTATACAGTCCTGATTGAAAACAAATACCTTTAGGAATTCCTTCATGTAATCCCAACATATTTTATCAGAGGCCTTTGACATTTCGAGATGAATCATCATGTCAGGTTTCTTTTGAAATTTAAGTGAGTGAATCAGTTCATGAGATAGACTGATGATGTCCATTATTTGTCTTCCTTCCACATAGCCCAATTGGTTTGACGATATAAGGAGGGGAAAGACCAAATTGATCTTGTTGGCCAGGACCTTTGAGATTATTTTGTAGATTATATTGTAGAGGGTAATTAGAAGGAACTAATCCAAAGAATCGACACCTTCTTCTTTAGGAATGAGAGTAAGGAAGGTGGCATTGAGGGAATTCAGAACAATTTTGTTGATTCTAGAGTCTTCCACCAAAGCATGAATTTCCTCTTTTAACAAAGGCCAACAATATTTATAGAAATCAATAGTGAAACCATTAGGTCAATGGTATTTCCTATTGGGCATGGATATTATGGCCTTCTCTACTTCTTGCATTGTTACTTCCCTTAGAAGCATTTTTTATGGTCATGGTTGAGGATTGTAGGGATGTTGCGAGTGATTTTCCTTATTTCTCTGGTTCTGTCTACCCTAGGCTCCTCCAAGAGATAGTTGAAGTATTCATTTACACTATTTTTTATATACTCATGGGTATGTACAATGCTTCCTTCTTTGGATTTAAGGCAAAGGATTTTGTTCTGTCTCCTATGTTGAATCATGGAGCAATGGACGAAGGAAGAATTTTGTTCACCACACTTAAGCCATCTGATTCGAGACTTTTGTTTCCAAAGTTTCTCCTCCTGTAAGACTCTTTATTCTCATCTCTTATGGAGGTTTATTTCTTCCTATTTCATTTGGTCAGTGATTCCATTGCTGGTGATTCTTTGTTGTATATTTTCCATGCTCTATTCCAGATATTTTTTGTCTTTAAAGATGTTACCAAAGACCTCTTTATTCCAAGATTTGATTTTATTTTTGATGAACTTTAATTTTTACAGGAATTGAAACATTCTGGTACCTGGTTGGGGTGTTAGGCCTTTCCACCATTCCTTCAGATTTTTAGTGAAGTCTGCGTGCTCAAGCCAAAATGATTCAAAACGGAAGGGCTGATTTCTGGGGTTAGAGGAAATGTGCACCTTCATCAATATAGGTCTAAACCTATTTGAGGTGAGGATACAAGATTCAATTTCCCATGAGGTCATATAGATGACTTCTGATAGTAGAAAGAGACCAAGTCTAGAGGAAATCTGTCTCACTCCACCCCTTTTGTTGTTCCAGTTGAAGGTGCCATTTATCGTTGGGATATCAATCAGACTAATCTTGTCAATGGTTTCTTGGAAGACTTCTGAGTCTTTGCCCAACTTGAGAATCCTACCTTTCTTTTCATTAATATTTAAGACCATATTAAAATCCCCTACAATGATTTTGAAGGGTAAAGGTATGGTCTCAAGGATCATTCTAACCGTTTGTAGCATTTGGATTCTCTCAGTTGCCTTGTGTGGAGTGTATATGTTTGTAACACATATGCTATCTTTTGAACCAATGATCTTTAGAACTATAGTGATGGAGTTCCTCATCACTACGAATGAGGATAGTTCATAAAGTGAGCTTTTCCATAGTATCACATGCCCGCCTGTAGTGCTAATTGCTAAATTGGCAATGTAGCTATATTTTTTGAAGCAGTTCTTCTGAAGAGTGTTGAGGTTTTCCATGGCAATCTTAGTCTCTTCAATGAGAACAATGTCAAGTTTGTCTATAATGAGTTTGTGTTTTAAGATTCTTTTTTTTCCTGGACCATTTACTCCTCTTATATTCCATGAGATACAATTCATTGATAAATATGTGGGGTTAGAGTGAGAGATTTTACCTTACCCTCATTGAGAAGTCTTGCTCCAAGTTCCTGGAGGAGTTGACCTGTGGTTTTCCTTCCTCTTTTTATGTTGGTTCCTTTGGGGTTGTGTTGCTTGACTGTCATGTTTTCAAATATTCCTTTGTGTGTTAGGTCCTCTGGGAATTTCTAAAACGTGCCTTGTTTTAGTTCTACTTGTAAAAGATATGATCCTTCTATTCTCTGTATGTGCTATGCTAGTATAGCTTCTAGGCCATTTTTTTCCATTCTTTTGCTATGGAGATGAGATTAAATCCTTCAAGGGATTCCTCTATTGCGTTTTCTTCAAGGTAAGTTTCTATCATTGCTGGTTCCATGTTAGTGTCTTCTGGAATATGTTCTTGCTCTGCTTGAAAATGCTCAAAACGATCCTCCAGTTGTGTCTGATTTGTTGAGTTTTGGATTCTTCTTTTATTTTGTTCCTCATTCTTTCCATCTGAGATTGGTTCTTCTTGGTATTCCTGTAGGGCTTCATATTTTTTTTGTTGGCTACTTGATATTGACCTTGTTTCCCTTGAGTCTTCCTATTGTGCCTATTTTTAGGTGCCACTTTGGTGAAACCTTGTTTGTTTGATTTCTTTTGGGTTTAAGTGTTGCTTTGTTGAGCCTTGTTCTGGGGGCATTCTATGAATAGGTGCATGTGTTCGTGGAACTTTCTACATCTAAATGGTATATGTTCATAGTCAATATTTTGGAGCCAGGTCTCATCTTTGAAGACTAACTTGATTGCTTCCGATAGGGCCCCTGAGACATCCATGTAAACACATATTCTTGCGTAGGAGACATAATGACCATTTTTAGTTCCCTATAACATTTTTATGTGTTCCCCTAACTCATTCTCGATTCGCTTTAGCACCAATGGTGACCAATAGTCCATTGCAAATGAGTAGAGCCTAACCCAGACCAAGACTCTAGTGAATTCTTCCTTTTTGGGGGCGAAATTTTCCTTCCAATATCGCATGTAGAGCCCGACTGAGTTGAAGAAGTATGGTCGTCCTTCGAATATGTGACCTTTGTCTTCTAGGAGGTCAAAAATGATCATGAAGAATCCCTTCGATCCTAGTTGCAACCTAATCTCTCTTTTAGGTTGCCATTTTTCCTGAATCTACCAGTTCAAATCTTTTTCAGTGGGAAAAATACTCATGAATTTACAGATGACTACGTACTCCTGGATCTAACCTTTGTAGGCAGCAACATATGGGTCCTGGATTTCTAGCACCAATATCTTTTTTGCCATGGGGTTGTAGTTATTACTAGTTTTTGACTTGGTTGTTTAGGGCTTGTCTGAACGGGGATTGTCAGGTTCTTATTCCGTTCTTTCTTGTGAAGTCGAAGCTTCTTTTGGGACACTTCCATTTGTGGGCTTGTCTTCTGCAACATTTCCATTTGTTTTCTTATCCTCTCTTGCATATTTAGGAGTTTTGGAAGAGTGAAAGGCATTGTAGGTAGTAAACCTAGTAAAGAAAGAGATTTTGGTCTCCTTATTCTTTCCTGTGATAGTATCCTAAAAGGAGGGGGCTGCAGAGCCCCCTCCTGCCTCTGCCATGATCTAAACCATGCAGGAAGATAGAAACCCTAGTTGTAGAGATCAGAGAATACTCTTCACCCTATCGAGAACTTAAAATGTTATTCAAGAGTAGGTAGTATAGCTAAATTATAAATTTAATGTACGACTAAAAAGCATATTTGATAATTAAGACTAAGGATAAGTGTATTCATAAAAAAAAATCATAATGTATTAAAAATTTCACTAATGATTTTGTGAAAATCGTGAAAGAGATATAAATTTGGCTTTTCATATTGAAGACTCTAAGTTAGTATTTACTATTAATATCCCTGTTAGGAAAATTGCAATAGTTAATTTGAACCGATTATGTATGTTGGATAAGAAGACTTAAAGGTTTACTTATAAATTGTAATTTTTAAAAACTAAGTTAAGCCATAATTTTGACCTTTCTCATCTAATCTATAAAGGACCTTTGAAGGCATTATTTATTTGAAATAAAATGAATAAAGGTATAGCTTAAGGTTGTTGGGGAAGCACAATATTCCAAATATTGGTATAATTATTAAAGAAAATATGTGGTTTCTTTTTTCTTTCTTTCCAGATGATAAGAGACTCATGAGGACTTTGTTACTATATCATTAAGTCTTAAATATGTCTCTTTAGATGATTTTGTGATGAATTGTTAAAGCCTTATATTATCATAATTGGATGATGTATTTCTCTCTCTTGGATCATGACCCTTAAAATGATGAGCCATATGGTCCCAATTGAAATTTCTTAATGAAAACTAAACATTGTTATAATCATACACGTGTAAGATATATAAATGGAATGTCTAAAAATGCCTAACTAAACTTCATTTGAACTAACTCCTATTTGCAACACACACACACACACACATATCACTTGAAAGGATCACTTATAATTGTAATAATTTTATATTATAATGTATTTGGCCTTAAAATGTGGATAGGGCTTCTTTCCACAATGTTAGGTAATAAGTCATCAACTGACACAAAATGACAAGACTAGCAAGCCATGGAATTATTAATCCAAGCAATTGGGGCCATACCTCAAATCCGAACCCTCAATTTAGCATTATAATAGTCACATGAGTCCTTTTAATGTCCCTTTCCAAGAATATCAATTTAATTCTTTATTTTCACTTGTAGAAAAAAAATATCAAAAAGTGAAATGAATAACTGAATTAAAAGGTTGATATAATGTGACTTCATAAAGTCACTTTATATTATTTAGTGTGAAAAAGGTAAAAGGGGGGGTGGTATTTTGATAACCTATGGTATTTACCCATGGTAGTTTGATGACTCATGGTAGTTTGATGAACCATGGTATTGAACCATGATATTCTAATGATAAAAGTTATAGAAGGAGAATTGGAGCTCATTTTGGGTATTCATTGGTTAATTGTCTAAATTGATTTGGTGAGGTCTTAGAGCTAATGAGGAAAGGGTGAGAACCATAAAGATGATTAATTTTGATGGTGAGACATATGCACTTGTTTACGAGCCCAAATGTTTTGACAAAAATAGGGGATCTCCCAAGTATAAAGTCCTAATTAGACCCTACACCATTTGGAACAGGAGTACCATATAGTATATTGGTACTGGTATATATGGTATATTGGTGTATTAGGACTACCATCTCATTTTTTTATGGTATGCTTTGGTAAAAATTAGAAACACATGAGAAAAATGATATAACTTTTGATAAATAGAAGTAACAATAGTTTTGTGAAATACTTACAAATAATGTGCACAAAGCACTGCTACAAATAAAATAAATTACATGCACCTTTACAAGATGAATGATAGCATACTCTAATAAATATACATGTGAAATAAAAGATTCATTTATTTATTGGAAAGTATTTTGTAACCAAGAACAATCATTAAAGCATAACTGACATACAATTTCAAATAAGATCTGTGTTAGAGATAACAAAACAATTTGCTTTCCTTAACACATACAATCAACCATTAAGATAAAAGTATCACAACGCTTTATGATACATGTATGAAACTGTTACCTTGCTCAAAGAGCTTCCGAGGATTAAGTAGAAATGTTGAAACATATAATTATAAAAAGTACTCACTAGATCCACTGAGTAGAGCATCGAAGCCATTACTTTCTTTCACAAAAGAATGACAAGCTTTCTAACAATATGCTTACAATGGAAACCAAAGCTAAAAGTCCACTTTTCTCTAGCGATGAGGATGTATTTATAAGAAATGGGGTGACTTTTCACCTCCCACTATGACTCTTGGACTACCCTTGTGACATTTTGACTTCCATGTGTCTTTTTACATTTCTAATTACAAAAATAAGTTATTTACAAAATTATAATCAAAATTGAAGAAAAACAAAATGCAATTATGTGAGAATTTGTGTAATGGGCATCTTTAGTTCTTTAGTCACATAATCGTGCCATGTTTTATACTCAACAGTTATGTCCTTCACCATATTAGATAATTCTTGATCATATTTAACCCTGTTGACAGGCAATTTAATTGCTTAAATTTTTCCACATTAAATTATTGACCAAGAGTTCATGAACTGATGAAGTACCAGAACAATATATGCAGAATAAGACTCGACTAGTTCTTAATAAAAAAAAATACTAAGTAAAATCACATTTTGCTTAAAACCATAAACCAAAACCAAACTCTTGGAGAGCTATCGGTAAAAGTCCTGGGGTACCTTGCAATTCCCGACGGATCCCTGGGTTGTTAACTCTCCACGCAGGGCCTTGAAAATCATTTCACATGAAAACTACAGGAATCTGGAAATTGCAGAAATTAAGTACTAGATCGAAATAGATAAAAAGGAACTAAAGATTACAAGAACAAAAGTTGCAAATACTTAAATCTAATATAATTATGTATGAAATAAATAAAATAACATATACAAAACTATCTAACTCTGTAAGTGCATCCCAAGAAAATGGGCCCTTCCTAGTTGGGAGCATTGCAAGAATACAAAATTAAATCACAATAAGATCAACGACAGGAAATTTTCATTAATTAGCCAGAAATTATTGGGTATAGGTTCAAACAACATTTTAGAATGTTGCTTCTATATCTAAATCAATACTATCCTTTCCTCCAACAATCCCTAAACCTGGTTTTTGTACAGGGACTTATACATCAAAGATAGGGGGAATTGGAACCATTTTCCCCAAAAATGGCTTATCAAACCATGTTTGTTTATGAAACAAGATTGCTTTTTTATTATCCTCAGCTAAATATCTAACAAAATAAACTTTATTTAGCATTAAAATAGCTTGATATGATGCATTATGTTAGATTATATCTATAAATAGCTTGATTTGATGCGTTCTAGTAACTAGCCATTCAGTTTGGCCGTCGCTGGACAACCATAACTAAAATATTCCCTCTAAAAGAACCACATATATCTCCCAATCTACACTTTTTTTGGAGCAAATTCCCACCTAAAAATTGAATTGGGATGTTCTAAACAAAACTCATGTTTTAGTTTTCCGTGTTATTCTTTGTTTTCCCATAAATCACACCATAATTTGATGACTTCAATTTGCCTGACACAGGTTGTTTGGACTGTTAATCTTTGTTGGAGGCTTCTAGAACTCACCTTCATGCAATGTGAATGATATGAAATAATATTATTAATACTAGGAATAGATCCCATTGCATGATTTGTGTTGATTTGGTGATGAAATATCTCAACTAACAAATGCACCATCAGTGGTTAGCTACAGGTGAATAACTACTAGAATGGTGTGTCTACTAAAACAGGGTGTTTACTCAAATATTGGGTCTTGACTTCCGGTAACTCAACTGCTTTCATTTGGATCAACATTACAAGTGTACTTGCAGTAATTTGGATGCTTTCAATTGGATCAACATAGCATGTTCACTTTCAGTAACTCAGTTGCTTTGAGTAATTAGAGTGACACGTGATAGCCCTAGAGGCCGCTTAGAAACAATAGGAAGCAAGCTAGGAAAACCATCATTAGTAATAAATTGAGCATTATCCTCTTTAATTTGTTAAAAATAAAGGAAAATGACAATAATTAACTACTTCAACATTCTCAGATTTATGTTGACACATTTATGGAAAAAACTAGTAAGAAGGGAAAGAAATGGGTGACAATGTGTTGTAAAATGACCAAGAAGGAGTGCTTCAAGTGGCGAAATGAATGGAAAATCAACAACCCAACACCTCCTTTCCAAAGCATCTAGCAGTACTATCTTTGAATCCACTTACAAATTATTCCAGAGCATTGCTAAGTTGGTATGCAACTTGGAGGGCTTTACCAAATATTGAATGGTGGCTTCCTTTGTCACTTCTACATCTTCTTAGACAACATCATGCCTTATAATATCCAAATCCTCTCATTTTTCTCGCTTGATTTCTTCTTTCGTCCTTACTTCTCCTGGTGTGCCAATAAAATGCCTCTTGTTTACTTTGACCGAGGCCCCTAATCCACTATGCAACTTCTCTCTTCCACCTTGTCTAGCTTAGCTTCTATCTTACCCTTCTTAGGTAAATTTGCAGGTGCATTAGGATACTTTGTTCTCCATTCTTGAATAAAATATATTATTGTGAGAGAAAGTCTTAGTAACTTTCCTCTTTCTTGCAACTCCTTTTGCATCTAAATTAGAGAAGCTACTACCTTATACAATATTACCATCTCATCATACACCTATTTCATAATTTCTTCCAATTCTTTTATCTCTTCAAGAATTTCAAATTGCAAACATTCCCTACTATAACTTGAGGTGGACACACTTTGATTCTCTATGAGGATTTTTTCATTGAGTCGTTATTCATTGGATAACTCTTCCTTAAACCTCTCAACCTCTTAAGATAGGTATTCAATGTTCTTCTCGGTTGTTGCTGCAAATGTCATGCTCGTTGAAGCTATTTACTTAGGTTAGGATCTTGTATATTATATAATCTCCCTTTCTACATTGATCAAGATAGGTTGATCCATCTCATTAGGATAATATTTGTTTCTTTTGACTAATTTTGTGCTTCAATTTGTCAAAAGTGAAGTTTGAGGTGTCTAAGATTATTTCTTCTCCTTGGACTGTTATTCCCATCTCATTGAGTGGGAGATACCCTCTTGTAAGAGGAGTTGGAGGTTGAATGTTCAAGGTAGCCAAAATTGATTCATCTTCCAAATTATTTAATATGATTTCTTCTGCCTACTTGTTAGCTAATTGTTTGGCAGTTAAATCTTCTTTTAATTTCCTTGACATTTCCTCTTCCTCTCTTTTCTTTCTCTCCTCTTCTTCAAGTTTTTTCTTTTATGTTCTTCCTCTTCCTTCTATTTCCTCAAAGTTTCTTATTTTTTCTTGTTCACTACTTCTTTCTTATTTTTCAATGCCTCTTGATTTCATTTTTCCCACTCCTCTTTTCTCTTTGCTTCTTCCTTTTGTTGCTTCCTTTGTATGTATTCTTGTTCTTTTCTCTTATTCTCTTCTTTGCATCTCTATCAGCTTTAAGTTTCTTATTTATTTCTATTTTGACTTCTTGATCCCACTTTCTTTCCAATTCAACGTTTTCTTCAGTGTCCATGTTGTCATGGGCTTCTTCTTCCTGATCATTTTGAACATTTATACCCTTGGATGAATCTCCCCCTTTGGTCGCTTCAACCACTTTAGTAGTGTTGAAGAAATTCTTAATCTTTTATTCATTTTCCTAAGAATTCGTAGCATACATACAACTATATCTTATTTTTGTGCAATGTTAAGCAACTACACCCCTAGGATGATATCTATGATAGCACAATTCACCAAACTTGAGACGCTCTTGTTCCTTTATTCCTACTTCTGCTTCCTTCAGGTTATTTAAGCTATATGATCTTATGTATAGTGGAAAGATCAGCCATGGTGACTTATTTTCCTTTTGCAGCAAGCCAAATAACCCTATAGATAGTTGGTAACCAAACTCCTGCATTATTACTTTGTTGGTCACAAATAGAGGTGAAATATGAGGGCTTTTGTATGCACCAAAGACTCGAATGAATGTCCCACCAGGAGGAGTGAACCAATCTTAATCCCTAGAAAGGATGATCTTGCTTTTTCAGACATACATGGTGGTTCAATATCAAATAAGGTCTGATACAATATTGAAATAAAATGTTCGGTGATATTAGAATAGACACCTTTGTATCATGTTTCCCATGTAAATTTGCAGTGTATGTGTACTGGAAAAATATCAATTGCAAAGGCCCACTTCCACCCCATTCCTAGAAATTCATTATTTTACAAATGTCATCCAACAAGTAACAATACGTATAAACTTGGGTTTCTAACCCTGTGTTGTATTCTTGGACTTTCTAAGAAAATTCTTCAGTGAAATGGCTATGAGATCAACTCAATTGAACATAGTCCTTTCGGTGGCACAAGGGAATACCATGTAAGCCCATTTTTCTTCAAATATTTCAACGTTCTCTCGCCCATAAATCCTTCAACACATAGCCATCATATATTGATTTACCCTCTTGAGCATATTGGTATTATATATACCTTTAGGCCTCTACATGAATTTACTTGGTTCTTTCTAGTATGACTTAAGGATTTCATTGGTGGATTACTTGAAATTGACATATCATCTAGAGTTCAGATATTCCTGTGGTTTGGGTAGCTTGTAATACATGTGAATGTATGTTGAATGATATGAATCCAAGGGCACACCTTTAGAACTTCAAACTATCATGTTTTCAACACAAGGTATCACAGGAGCATGGGTACCAACTTTATAAAACCTAGACTTATTAATGTTGATATAAACACTTTTGTCTTCTTTTGTATTTGGAATCTCTTTTCTGATAAATTCCTTGAATATCGCGGGCCATGATAAGAATATTGATTTGTCAATGAAGAAATTTGTGTCCTTAAGGTTCAACACTCTGGACTTAGGACTGCCTACCACTCCTTCAATGTTTCTTTCTATTTATTCTCTTGCTATCCCTTTTCACGTTATTGGAGGCATAGTTTCGGTAGATGAAGATACATTGATGCACTGTAACTCTATTGTTCCTAGAATGTCAAATATATTCATTGTAAAGAGACAAAGTTAGCTCAAAAACCTTATTCTACCTTCTATTTTGTTCATATATTTCCTTATAACAACACAATGTGTTTGGGTCGCAGTTGCACTTATCAGGAGTAAAGGTTTTAAACTTGGTGCATTCATAATTATTAGCGCTAGAGGGATCAACAGAGTATGAGGGGTTAATATGTGCTACCATGCCAACAAGGGGTGTGGAAATGTGTAAAGTGTGGTTAGAATTCACAATGTTAGAGTATCAAAGTTATGACACTTAAGATGTGCTAGCACAATAAAAGGGTGGCTTCATGACAATATTTGGCACCATCAGAATTTGTAGTGACAAGAGTATTTGGGATAAGTGGTTGAATCGCTCATGTGGAAAACATGGATGGAGGGTTAATTTTGGCACATTCAGGGAAAGTTGTGACAATCTCGAGCATTTTCCATTGTGAAATGCATTGTAAATATTTTAAATAAATATTTGGAAACAATGGTTGAGTTCAGGGACACCGATTCCAGAGACTAGGGGAGTTTAGTTGTTTGGGATGTTGTTTCTTGCTACAAGAAATAAAACCTGAATTGGTTATGTCAACTCTTCAAGGTTGGTTGGTGAATTTTAATGGCCTTGTGTTTTTAGAATTTATGGAGCTACAAGAGAAAGGATGAGGGCCATCCTTGCCTTGGAACATTGGACAAGGAAGTAAGGAAAAGAAAAATTAAAGAGTAAATGGGTAGACTGCCAACTCATGGGATGTAGAGGCAACCCATTGCAAGAAGCTAACCAACAAAAACACACCCTTCTTACTGGATGGAAAGACTGTGGAAGGCATACGTTACTATCAAAAGGAAAATATCATTCGAATAGCTGGAAAAATATAGTAGAGAAGAAGGATGGGAACAAAGAGGAATGGAAAAACAGAGAAATTATGGACATTTACAACTCTAAGGGGAGAGGTCTGTATATTTCAGTTCGTCAATAGGAGTATGACAAGAATTTTCTCTGGGTAAGGGTAAATCTCAGGATGCCCTGGGGGGATAGAGGGTGGAGATGATTTTCTCTAGAGTCCCTTGATAACCTAGGGTAGAGATTTAGCCCTTGGATTCTTGGTAAGGGAAGTTCCAGATTCTCCTTTGCTTGTTTTATCATCGTTTTTGACAATGGGTTATGGATTCCCTTCGTTGGGTGGAACCATTGTGTTATAGGTCTTCAGGTTGGAGGTGAAGCCTTTGGATCCCTTGGAGCATGTTGGTTGTTCTAGATGGAGGGTGGAGGAAACAAGCCTCTAGATTCCCCCTGCAATTGGTTAACTATTGTTGGTTGGAGGGTGGAGGTGGGAGAACCTATGGAATCCATGTTTTGTATAACAGATGATGTTCAATCCCTTGAGAAAAACCATCCCATTCTCTGGAATCCATCTCAGGGGTGACAACTGCAAGTGAGAACTAGTTGTAGCTTGTCTATGGTTGGGTGGGGAGTTGTTGTTACTAACTCAGTTACTCATCTTCAGTTTTAAATTTATGATAAGTTTCCTCAAAATGTATGATCTTACATGAAGTGCATGTGTATCCTATTAAGTTGGTTTTGTGTTTTTCATAAAATATGCATGGTCTCATGTGGCTGAAGGAATGAGATTTTGTTATTTAGTGCCTTGTTATTATGAATTTGCATTAATGTCCTTAATGCAAGAAAAATAATATATATTATACTAATATAATATATATATATTATATATATATATATTATAATATATATATAGATATAATTATATATATATATATATTATAATATATACTATATAAATATTATATATATTTGATGTGAGTGTGTGTGCACTTCTAACACCAGTCATGGGGAGCATGAATAAACAATGGTTTTAAGTTCATAATACCTAATGATTATTTGTGTGTATTTGTGAGTTTTGATGAAATTAGCGATTGGCATGTGTTGGGGACATGTCTTTGTATATGTTGTGTGTATTATCAATAGCAACATGAAAATACATATGATGTGATTGAGGGAACTAGTTGAGTTCCATGGGGTTCGATGAAGTGAACTAAGGTGCATATTCTATGTACTTTAATGGGAAAATAGACTTCACAAGTTTTGTATTGTTCCAACGAATTGTGGAATTGAATTACCTATGCGCCTTAACAACTCTTACTAATTACATGGGTGCAACAAGCCATGGATTCCATAGCCATAGAATGTGGTAAGCATATATAAAGTTTCAGAGGCCAAATCACAAAAGGTCATGGAAATTCAATCTATACGAGATTAGTTAAAATTCATAGAAATTTCTAACTGTAAAAAGGCCTATCAATAGGCTTGAATCTACTTGTGGGACCCACCAGGTCAAGGGTCAAAAGGTCAAATGAAAACATTGAAGATGGTTAAGTTCGCTCTTGACCTATGGGGAGCAGGTCGAGTAGTCGCAGGTCAAAAGGTCGAGGTTGGTTCCCCTTCATCTTCCATATTGGAAGTCTGACTCTAATTAGATGGTGGAAGTTTAAAGCACTAGATTGAAGATTAAGCGAAGGCCCTACCTTGACAAACAATGACGATCAAGTGATGAAATAAATGGCCCAGATCAATTGAGCTACTCTCTCCCTATGATGTCAATAGTTGGGGGTGGGGGGGGGTGGGGGCTGTAGCGTTATTTGTTATGCATCGTTGGATGTTGATATGGGCAAAGGGTTGCTAGATTGATCATTGAAACCATAAGTTGGATCCATGATATCAGAAGTCCCTTGCGCTATGGCGTCAGCAAGAGGGGAAGGGGGGAGTAGCACAACCATAGGAAGTTGTTGATTTATAGAAATATTACGAGTTTTCGAATGGATGGGACCAAAAGTTGAGCGATGCACATGTTATGCACATAGATATATATATATATATATATATAATATATAGATATGTGTGTGTGTGTGTGTGTGTGTGTGTGTGTCTATATGTATGTATGTATTTCGATGACTATGCCCAGTGCAGTGGTAGGGAAATATTAGGACATGGCATCAAGTGCTCCTCATGGTCAGGTGATGTTGCGAAGTGGTAATGTGACACATGGGCGCCACGTGGAAGAGAAGAGAAAATGACACATTAAAACTGATAAAACTTTAGGGGATCATAAGTTGTGATCCAGGAATCCAAATTGAGTAAAATTTTATATCATCGAAAAAGTATCACCAATACAAATGCAATGGTGCCATTTTTTTCAAGCTTTGGAAACTCAGAGAAAATTAAAATTATATATATTAATTGCACCTTTTCTCTAATTGTAGCAGGGAAGTTGGGTTAGTGTAGTGAGCACATCTCTGAGATTAATGTGGTGTGTTTACAGGTGGTATCAGAGCATCGAGGTTCAACACCTGGACAGGATGGGCTCTATCATGGGTAGTTAAAAATAGAGTACCCATGAAGGTGGTTTCATGTTGATTTCCTATAAAATTAACAAAGCAAATTTTTAGGTGATAAAATTCGATCTGTGGTTGATTGACAACATGCATGATTGATCTGCTCACCTTGTGACTTAAGTATGTAGCATGTCACTGATGCATGGATCCCTGGATCTAGGGTGGAACTCAACTCTAAGTGTAATATTTTAATGTGAATATGATGTTATCCTACTCATATTGTGGGATTGGATTACATATTAACTACAATGATGTTCAACATGTTATTTTGGAAATGCATGTACTTGTTAGATGACATCCTAGAGGTCTAGAAATTGGTGGTTGTGACCATGGAGAATTGTCATTTTTGGTAATTTTGCAAAACTTCCTATGAGGCAGTGAGCATGGTTACTAGAAATATATCATCACCATTGGTTGAGTGATGTGATCTTGCATGCTTGGAATGATTGTGCATGAGAATTTTCATGTGATATGAGGGATTTGGAGAAAATCCTTATGTGAAGTGTATTTTGCATAGCACCGCCTAGTTCTGTGAATGATAGATATATGTATTATATGTTGGTTGGGACGAGGAGATCCCACGATTTGCATGTAGTAAGAGGCCAAGAACCTCAATGGAGGTTGATTGCTTTCATATGTTCATGTTATGTTTTCCTTTGTAAGGATTTTTCTTCATGGTAATGTCTTCCTTGTTTAAGGAATGAGGTGCAACATGTAAACAAGCTTTGTTGAAGCTTGTAAGGGATGCTATCTCATTTTGGGAAGGAGCATCCATGTTCGATACTTAGGTTGGATGAGTTCGAGGGAAAGGGCCCTATGTAGACCTTGTGAATAGAGGATTGTAGCTATACTAAAATATGAGACTGCAATACTAGAGTTTATCTTCAATTATTTGGAAGTCCCTTGTGCTTTATCACCCTCTTCAATTATTACTTATTTTGTCCATACATGGTATTATTCTAGTAAATTCAACAAAGCAATCATAGAATGTGGCACAAATAATGAGGACATGGTTGAAGATGTTGAAGATACTACTGCGTATGGCAGTCAATTTTATGAATTGCCTTGTTTTTGTTGGCTTTGAATAAGAGGTTTATTTTAATCATGTTGTTGAGTTGGATTATGGAGTTGATGCTCTTAATAATAGGAAAACTTCTCTCTCTTTTTTTGTACTGTATATGATGCCAATATTTAGGACACAATTGTCCATTCAGGAAGGTTATTTTTCTATTTTATGTTGACAAGATGAGGCCATTAGAATGTGGATTACATTGATTCTAATTAGATCGTTAGAGCACTGATGATATTAATTATTTTCATAACTAAAGTTGTGTTCGCTAGCAGCGTTGTGTTCTATCCTTGGCTTCATTCATGTTCTGGAACTTTCCAACATTATCCTCATAGGTTACTATCATTTTACCTACTACAATGTTGACATGTCAATATTTCAAAAAATAAGAAGAAAGGAGGCATATAGGAACAAATTACCTAAAAATCTTAAAGTTATTAATGCTGTTTACTAGCGCTGAAATTAGGATTATTTTTGTGTAATCCAGTAAATATGCATATGGAAAGGTCATGGTTTTTGGGACAATTGAATCTGCCAAGAATGCAGGATGGTTGTTGGATGAGCCATTAAATGTATAAGAAGGTTCAACCTTGCATCATTTGGAAAAAAAATAATTGTGTGTGTGTGTTTTCTTCCTGTGAATTTCACCCATGTCGCAAGGTTCAAAGTATATGACAAGAATTGGTTACAACAATATTGACAAGAACTGTGTGCAAAATAATTACAGGTGAAGATGAATATACTTTAAGCATAATGACATTATTTGTGTTGACTTGAGATTGCCTATAGGTCAATAAGAACACAAAAATTATCAAAAGAGTTTTAATAGATGATAGTAGGGGTCTCGGTAAAGAGATCGATAATAATTAAGGCTGATAATTTTGGGAAAAAGTTGAATTTTAATCTTGTAAAGGCGTGATTACGCATGAGATAATGCTTGTATGATAAATAGTTCTAACAATTCCCTTAAGGTTGCAGATGCCTTGATTACTAGCCTTGGTATAAAGGTTGAATTTAAATTGTTGTTTGGTATCAGTATATAGGATGAATGAAATTTATGATTTTGGTTTGGGCATAATAGCTGATTTCCAATTATAGTTGAACTCATCAAGGAAATTGAAATTTTTTGAGAGTTGTTATATGCATGTGCATGTAACAATTTTGGTTTTTGAAAATTTATGTCGAGAAAAAAAAATATATTTTTATTCATGTCATGGATTTTGATACATGTGACTAATATGTAAACTGAGATATGTGTTTGATTGCAGGCCCACATGCTTGGTACAACAAGGAAAGACAACTAGAATATTGTTGTATTTAGAAATTCATTGACAATCGTGTGTATATGGCAATGTGTTGGAAGGAATTATAGGGTAAGAGAGGTTGCCATAAAATTTTGAAGAAGGCTAAAGCCAAGATTTTATTTATGAGCCGTTGGACACACCAAGATTCATGGGGATCAAGACTTTGTGTATGTTGAATTTTTTTTTTTGCAATTAGAGTTTCACGCTCAGTTTTATGCTTGATTTACGATTTTTATTGTGATTGGTGCATGGCCATGCCACTTTGTTTATGGTTTTGTATTGTTGTTTGGACTTTTGTGTTTCCTTTATTTTCTTCTTGTTCTTTCCTTATATGTTTTGGGGGCCTTGGGAATTTGTTCGGGAAAGAGAAAAACTAATGGATCTTAGGAAGAGTTGAGTGGAACCCAACAGATAATGTAAGACCCAGACGAAGGCCAACACATGAATAAAGGGTAGCCAAAGACAGAAAACAAAAATATGATAGTCAATTGGATTGGTTTGATCCATAAGGATAAATGGACAATGGAGGGACAAAGATGAAAAAGTTAACAAGGAAGGTAATTTGAGTACTAGTGGGGTAAAGTAAATGGGCTTGAGGTAACAAACACCTTGGCCAAGTTGGGAACTATTGTTCTCAATGTTGTGCATGCTTTGCACCTATAAATGAAGTTCTCTTAACCTTGAACTTATGAACACATGTAATTGCATTGTGTTCATGATCATGTTGATGATTGAATAAACATATATGATGCCATTGTGATTAACAGGTTATTGTCTGGATAATTCTTGTGAAAGAATGATTGATTATGCTTATGCATTTAGCATATGAATGGATGGCATGTTTGTGATTCTCGACCATGTGAGGAATCAATTTGGAAAACATAGCCCTGGATGATCTATGATTTTAATGTCATGTGAATATAATTATTGTATTATGTCGTTTTATATTATGAATAGGGGATGCTAAATGATATATCAACGAAAGGAAAGCAATGTGATCTGCAACATGTTGGGAAAAAACACCACATATCTTGGATTAAAAATACCATAGATCTTGGATTTGAATTGTGGATGCACACAGTGAAGCATGTGAAAGACTCTAGATGAATTTTGGTCAAGTTCGCATAAATAGAGATGATTTGGTCTCTATATTCTATGTTACAATGTCTTGAGTCATGTGTACATGTGCATGTGTTATGTATATGTGGAACTATGCCATATGTTTGTGTATCGTGCCATGTGTTCCATTATGTGTTATGTTAAGTTATGTTGTGTAATGTGTTTGAGGTAGGCATATATGGGACTATCTAGGCCCTTGTGTTGTGTAATGAATCAGGTGGAGGTGGGGTAGCCTCTAGATTCCCGATTATAATATTCTATCGATAGAAGACTACCTAGTTTGGTAGTGACTACTTGGGTTGGTAGTGCCATATTCATGAGGTAGCGAAGAGGATTATACACACACACACACACACATATATATGCCCTTGTGTTGTGTAATGATTCGTGTGGAAGCGGGGTAGCCTCTTGATTCCTGATGATAATATTCTATTGACATAAGACTACCTGGTTTGGTAGTCACTACTTGGGTTGGTAGTGCCCATATTCGCGAGGTAGTGAAGGGGCTTAGATATATATATATAATACAGCGTGGAGGTGAGCCTTTGTTCCCATGGAAGGTGAGGGGCCCCAGTTCCCTTGTTGCCCTGGAATCTATTCAGTGTGTGTACGAAGGCCAAAGAGAAGAGAAGGCATGGGGTCTTTCTAGGTTTGGAAAAATATATATTATAATATAACTATATAAATATATATATTCATCACAGGGTGGAGGTGAGCCTTTAGATTCCCATGATGGTGGAAGGTGGAGGTGAGCCTCTAGATTCCCTTGTTGCCCTGGGCAACCGTTCGAATGTGTGTATGAGATCGAAGAGAAGAGAAGGAATTCGGGTCTTTATAGGTTTGGAAATTGATCGAATGTGTGTATGGGAAGAGTGAAGGCCATTGGATGCTTTTTAGGTTTGGAAACTGATCTAGTAAGGGTAAAAAAAGAAACATAAACCAAATTAAGATAAGTATCAATATTTAATTTAGTTTTGAATTTCTAAATTATGAACATAATCAGTTTTGATTTATGATGGTTGGATTTTGAGCTAACTAGATGTGATATTATTGGCTTGAAGGGGCTTGGACCCAGGTTCAGAGTTAGTTGTACTAACCAACAAAACCCTACACTGTTGGCCCTTTCAGAAACAACCTATATAGCGCAGGTTGCAGTCTCACCCGAGGAAGTATTGGGGGATGTTAGAACTAGTTTTCTGCATCCAAAGGACTATGTGATGTGTTTTTGTTACTTTTAGGGCTTTATTCTGACCTTCGCGAACCCTAACCCTTAAAACCCAGAATTTACAGTAACTAATAGATAACAGGTTCAAACTCTTCATCGATTGTTCTAAACAATCATAACAACATGTAAACAAACATATATATCCCTTTCATGCATCTAATAAGTACTTTTCATGATAAATTGCAGTAAACAAAGCGAATACACATGGATAGACAGATAATGCTCCAAAACAGTCTTTATTATGCTTAGATCTTCAATTAAAAAATCTTTCAACCCTACACACACAATTGTAGGGTCCCGCGCACTCAGTTGAGGACTTACCAAGGTCTGAGCGCACTTAGCTGCAAGAGCCTTCCCCTTCGCATAAATATGGAAAATAGGCTTCTCTTACTTAGATCATTCACTCAAAGACTGACTCTACCTATCTAATGACTCTCTATGACTCATTTTTATATCATTCTTTATTACAATACCATGGTCTAGGAACCATGGGTGGGTCATAAAACAACTTAACTCCTAACAAACGAAGGGGCTTTGACGTTCCTAAAGCCACTTTGACTCCTAATGAGCTATGCGCTCCACTCCTCAAAATGCGGAGACTTTACAATATTAACAAAACTTATACAAAATTTAACCCCAAGGGACCCTCTCCCAACAGGCCCCCAACACAAATTCGTGACTCGTCCCGAGTCACTCTGTTGGTGTTGCCTCAATATTTGCCTGTAGACTTCCAAATTCCATCTTTAATGCTTGAAACTCTATTGTTCCTTGTGTGACAGCCTGACGAACTTACTCGACCAATTTTTTTGTAGTTGGACCTTCAATTGCAAGGCCCATGGTCCTCTGTGTCTATTGCACAGCCTTTAGTTTGCTCTGCACCGTCTGTGAGAGTTGGATTGCCACATCTACCCATGGATGCAGCCTTGAGGATATGAAGGATGCCTTCCAACACAGCTCATCAATCTCGGTCTGGATAAACTTCCCTTGCACTAACCAAAAAAACCCTACACTACTGGCCCTTTCAGAAATAACCTATATAGCACAAGCTGCAGTCTCACCCGAGGCAGTATTGGGGGATTCTAGAATCAGGCTTCTGCATCCAAAGGACTATGTGATGTGTTTCTGTTAATTTTAGGGCTTTATTCCATTTGCGAACCCTAACCCTTAAAACCTGTAATTTACAGTAACTAACAGATAACAAGTTCAAACTCTTCATTTATTGTTCTAAACATTCATAACAACATGTAAACATATATATCTATCCCTTTCATGCATCTAATAAGTACTTTTCATGATAAATTGCAATAAATAGAGTGAATACACATAGATACATAGATAATGCTCCAAAGCAATCTTTATTATGCTTAGATATTCAATTACAAACTCTTTCAACCCTGCGCACACAACTACAGGGTTCTGCTCACTAAGTTGTGGACTCACCAAGGTCTCAACGCACTCAACTAAAAGAGCCTTTGCCTTCACATAAGTATAGAAAATAGGCTTCTATTACTTAGATCATTCACTCATAGATTAACTCTGCCTATCTCATGAATCTCTATGACTCATTTTTATATCATTCTCTATCACAATACCATGGTCCAAGAACCATGGGTGGGTCATAATACAACTTAACTCCTAACAAAGTAAGGGGCTTTGACCTTCTTAAACCCCCTTTGACTCCTTATGACCTATGCGTTCCACTCCTCAAAACGCGAAGACTTTACAATATTAACAAAACTTATACAAAATTTAACCCCAGGGGACCCTGTCCTAATAGGCCCTGACACAAAGTCGTGACTCGTCCCGAGTCACTCTGCTGGTGTTGCCTCGATCTTTGCCTGTAAACCAGTGAATTCCATATTTAATGCTTGAAGGTCTGTTGTTCCCTACGCAGTGGCCTGATGAACTTCCTCAACCAATTTTTCTGTAGTTGGACCTTCAACTGCAAGGCCCATGGTTCTCTATGTATGTTGCATAGCCTTCATCTTTCTCTGCACCGTCTGTGATGGTTGGCTTGCCTCATTTTCCCAGGGCTGTGGCCTTGAGGATATGATGGATGCCTTCTAATGTAGCTCATCAATCTCAGTCTGGGTAAACTTCCCCTCCTGTAATCTAGTGAACCTTTGCACTGGTACTAAGGTTTGCTTTGTAGCTCTGATCTCGTCGAACTGCCTTTGTTTTTCCCATATGTCTATTTCAATCTTCTGTAAGTGTGGATCCTCCTATAGTGAGGTCCACATCTCGATGGTCTATTTGAACAACTGGCTGCAATCATTGATTGCAGCTTCTAGAGTAGTCATGTTCTCCTTAATAGAAGCCCCTCGCTTCTCTCTGACTTTTGAAGGAGTAGTTGGTTGCAACTTAAGTTGAAGCTCATATATTTGCAGTTGTAGCTCAAAATGAACCTTACCAATCTCCTCCTTTGATTCTTTTACCATGGCATATAACTTCTGGATCTTCTCTACGAAGGCCGCTTCTGCTAGAATCTGGAGCTCGGGAAGCTCACTACAAGCCTGCGCTATTGCTGCTTCCAATTGTTGACTACGCTCAACCACCTCTTCTCATTCCTTAAGTGCCTGTGACTTTTCCTCAAACATATATTGGTTGTTGGTCTTTACTTCCTTGATCACCATCAGTGCTCGTTGTTCCCGAACTCTAATCTCATTTGATACTCCTTAAAGCAGTTCATGTAGTGTTTGAATAGGAGCATCGCAAGGTTCAAACTTAAATTTTTCAAGTACAATAGATGTGCCTTGTCTTCTGAAGTCTCAACGTGCAGTGATCCCTCTGGTAACTACACTATGCGGAGGTCTGTGGTGATATATGCGGCCAAGGCTGACCCGATCGATTTCTTCAAGCTCGGTTTTCCAACGCTCGCTTGAATAAACCTTGTTTGGACATGCAATTCCCTTAGGCCCTGCTGCCACTTGTCTAGTGTCTAATGGTAGTGGTCCTTAATGTGGCTCCAAATTATTTTTGTGGCATCGCGGACCATATCATCGATCTCGTCTAGACCCCCCTCCGTGAGGACCATTGGTATGTGCTTGTAGACTTGTCGAATTTTTGGTTCTTGCGATGTCCCGTAGAACTCCACTTCTGCCTTTTTTTAACAGTGAAGGGCTACTCTAAGTCTGTGCCCCATTCCTCTTTTCCCTCTGTTTCTACCTCTATATTGATGCACTCCATTTCAAATTCATCGAGGTCAATAGTGGTCTGCGACGTGGTGGACACTTTCTCCTTTGGCTCTTTTCTCTCTTTGGAAGAGACCTTCTCTTTTGGTGCTTCCCTCTCCTTTGAAGCAGCTCCTTTCTGTTGCATGACCTTTTCCTTTTCCGTGGCCTTTTCTTTCATAGAAGCCTTTTGTCCTTCCTTCTTCTTATTCTTCGTTGTTGTTGTTGTAACTATGGTTTTCTCTGCTTCACCTTCGGTAGCATTGGTTCCTGCAACCACATCAGATGGGGTGAGCTAGCCACTCGGTCATTCACTAACAACTCCCATAATATCATCTTTGGCAACCAAGTATGCAAACTTATGCCATGTTCCCATGGCATCCTTCTTCATGCGGATAGGCAGATTATGAAAAAATTCCTTGAAATCAACAACTTTAACATATTGGGCGTGTAGGCTTGGTGATAACCGTGGTCGTTGGTTAATCACCATCCTGAATTCATATTCGAATAGGACCAAAAGTATCTTTGTCTCCATAACGAGATCAGGGTCCTTCATCGCCCTCAGCAAGGCGGATTTCGTGGCCTCATATAGGTCTGAATCATGTTGTGGGAACTGGCTTCCCTCTAGCATCCTCCATGCCACTAACATGATTAACAAGAGTAGCCATGCGTAGTGGAATGACTTTCCCTCATCTTGGGCCTCTCTGCAATCCTCCAAGAATTCATGACATAGATACTGAGCCCAATTATATTGGACTCCTTTAACGCACTGTGCAGACAGATATAGTACTGGCGTCAACACTTCGTCAACGCGACACTTCCTCATGATCTTTCTAACCAATATTTGTGTAGCAAACTGCACCGCACCATCTGCTATGGAGCTGAACTGCACATCACCATCTTCTATGGAGCTAATTGAATAGCCATGTGACTTGTTTACTAGCTTGAACTCGCTCTTCATCTGGTCTGCCAACTTCTTTTCCTGCGATTTTTGTTGGGTGTGGAGCCTAATTATCTTCTTTATTCAGAGGTATCACCGCATTGGACCCCAGTTCGTAATTTGGCGGAAACACCACCCGTAAATGTACGCCGCCAGGCGGGGAAACGATGATTATTTGGAGCCCCCCCGGCAGGGGATCGGGGGCAACACCCCCGAAGCTAAAAATAGATGTAATATTTCCTTGTAAAATGTTGTAATTTTGTAGTCAATCTAGGTCGTTCATTAGGTGGAGATCTGATGGTAAAAGTTATGTTTAATTTAGAGTTTTATTCCATAGAAGGAAACCCCTTGCTATATATGAGGGAATTGTATTGTGTCTACGTAGATCTGTATTCTAAGCGAGAAAGAGGGAGGAGATTGTGTGAGAGCGAAGAGGGAATTACAGTGGATCTATTGTAAGTTGTATCTCTTCATTTTGTTGGATAATATAAAAGGAAGGACTGGTTGTTTCTCCGTGGACGTAGCCCAAATTGGGTGAACCACGTATATCTGTGTCTCTCTTGTTTTATGTGTTTTCTGTGTTTATATTTCTGCAATATATTTTATGTGTTCCAATGCTTTTTAAGATATAATTTTCTAGCATTTTCCCCAAAAAAGCATCCACAGGGTCTACTCCTTGATATTGAAATAACGTGATTCAGTGGATTAACATATTAGTAATTTGGATGGGCCCTCCCAACCAAAAGTACTCATCATGAGCTAGCGTCAATAGCTAACGCACATAGACAACGTTGATGGTGTTGCGGCTACAATGTGGCTCCCACAACATATTGAGCAACCCCGCGTGTTCAACATTGGTCGCCCACTTCATTGACTCAATTCTTTTAACATATGACTCCTTATAGTATACTTTCTTCAGGTATTTTCTCAGTTCCAACTGTGGGAACTTCACGTGATCCCCTAGGTCCTAGTCCTCCATCTTCAGATACGGTATTCGTTCCAATAGATTTCCCTCAAAAGATATGTTTTCCAGCAGTAATGGTGTGGAGACCTGGAATTTCGCTGAATCTGGGTCTCTTGTAACCTTGGGCTGTGGACTTTCTAGGTGGGATATAAGGCGGTAGCCGAGTAATTGGAACATCTTCATCTACATCAATCTCTTCAATTCCCATGGTTAGTTCTTCCCCTTCTAAGTCCAAGGGTTCCATCGGCTGCTTGGTTCTATCCATTTTACCCTTCTGCCGGACCTCTGTTGGATTTTTGCGTGGTGATTGCCACACTGGTGCTTGCTGGGGCTTCTTTTGCTTCTTGTCTCCTACCACGGAGGCAGATGGTTTACGCCTCGTCGACCTAGGCGCTATTGTAGGAAAAGTTATAGGCATAGGTTGGGTTGGATTCAGTCGGGTTACAGTCATTCTCTACAGGAATATTTCGCGCTACCACTCAGGTAAATTCCCAAACCCTTGCTGTGAAAGCTTCTTTCGAAGTTCTTTCCAAGCCTCTCTAGACATGCAACAATTATCTTGGTGCAAACTAAAGCACAAAATCTCAAGACAAATTCTCAGGAAGCAAAGTGTTCAAATGTGGAGTGGGATGTTGTATTTATAGTGCCTTCTGAATTCAAATTAATCCTTCCCCTCTAGATCCTTGTCATTAATGTGAATTTGACAGCAGATTTCCAAAGATATGCTCCTTAGATGCTCCACCCCCCCCTCGCTCCCTTCAAAGAAAAAATTTCCATCCAATCATCTATAGTGCTTCCAACGTCACTTTTTGACCAGGTTGCACGGGATCCACCATGATATTGTATCTCTTTTGTGCCTTCCCTCAATTCGTCACGCAGTTGATTCACCTCACCAAACTATCCTTCTGGTAGCGTAGTTTATAGTCCTGCACCTCCTTGAAACTGCTTGGAGTACTGAGACTATCCTGCACTCATATAGTCATTGCGCTGGGGCGGGATCACCTTGTACAAATTTAACCAGCTCCCATTGACCTTTCCTGGAGATAGTTCTCCATTCAACTTGGCGAGTTGAACCACACCTCCATCCATAATCTCCTTGATGATATATGGCCCCAGCCAATGCATTTCAAACTTCCCTAAAAACTTCATCAACTTGTTGTCATGCAGTAGCACTAAATCCCCAATTTTAAAGGTGTGATGTTTAATATGGCTATCATGCCACACCTTTTCATGAGCCTTCTGCACCTGCTGATGAAAACCAACCAAGAAGCAATCTTCCTTCAACTCAACTATCGGCGTGAGGCATTCTTCCATGGTATCCCTATCAGCCATATTTGTTACTGTAGCAATCTGCAAACTTGGCACTATGTACTCCATCGACATCATAGCTTCTTGTCCATAAACCAATCTAAATGGTGTTTGTTCAGTCAACTTTTTACAGGTGGTTCTATACACCCACAGAACAGTTGGTATGCGCACATCCCAATCATTATGATTTACATTACAAATATTTGTTAAAGCATTCTCCAGGATTTTATTGAAGGCTTTCACTGCCCCATTCGCTTGAGGATGATATGATGTAATTTTCTGATGATACATCTGGAACTCTTCAAGAAATACATCAATCGTTTCGTTCAAGAAGTGTGAACCCCTATCACTTATCAAAATTTTAGGGCAGCCAAACCAAGACAAGATGTATTCAAAAATGAACTTCGCAACTGTGGTTGCGCTACAATCCTTTACGAGTTGCGCCTCAGCCCACTTGGTCAGGTATTTGTTCATTGTGATGATGTATCTCACTCATGTCTTCTTTCCTAGTGGTTGAATTGGTACCACGAAGTCTATTTCCCACTTATCGAATACCTGTAACGACACTTGCGGGTTTAGAGGTAATTCATCCCTTCATGATGACCTCCCCATTCTCTGACAGACATCGGACACCCTGCAATAATCCTTGGAATCCTCATGCATAGTTGGCCACCATAGCCCAACTCGTAGGATCTTCTGCGTAGTTTCTTTGCCCACATAATGTCCTCCCGCAACTCCTCCATGTGCTTCACCGAGGATACGTTTTTGTTCATAATCTTGGACATACCTATGTAGTACTTCATCTGACCCCATTTTATATAAGTGCCCTATAATAATAGAAAAATCAATTGCCCTGACGACCAATTCTTTCTTCTGCTACGTCGTATACCCTTCAAGAGTTGTACTCGTAGACAAAAATTGGATTATATAATCTGAAAAATGTTCGTCTGCAACATGCACATCAAGCAATCCTTCCTCTAGATTTGTAGGTTCGTCCCCAGTCTCAATCCGTGAGAGGTGATCTAGTTTAGCATTTAGTCACCCTGGCTTCACAACTACCTCAAAGTCATATTCTTAAAAGACCAACAACCATCTACAAATCCCCCCCCCCCCCCCAACAAAGGCTTGTTGACCAAGTACTTCAAAGTGGAATGGTCTGTGTACGTTTTGAAGTGCGCACCCAACAAATAGTGCCTGAACTTTTGGAGTGCATACACCATTGCTAATCCTTTGCTCTCCATAGTTGAATAATTCTTTTCTACCTTAGATAACTTCCTTCTCGCAAACGCAACCAGATGGTCAATATCACCTACGCCTAGTTGGGTTAGCACAACTCCTAATGCTATGCAGGATGCATCTACATGTACATGGAATTCCTTCTTCCAGTCGGGGAACATTAGAATAGGTGCCATGGCCAATTTTTCCTTCAATACATCCAAACTCGTCTGGAAATCATCATTCTAGAAAAACAGCACATCCTTCTTCAGTAATCTCTTTGTGAGTGTAGTGATCTACGCATATGCTTTGATGAACCTCCTATAATATCTTGTATGCCCCAATGTCGCACATAACTATTTAACATTCATCGGAGGCTCCAAATTGATAATCGCTGCAATTTTGGTAGGGTCTACCATCAACCCTTGCTTACAAATAACATGGCCCAAGAGTATCCCATATGTCACACAAAATATGACTTCTTCAAATTAAGGGATATCTAGTACTTTCGACAAGTATAGAGCATGAGGTGAAGACTAGCAACATGCTTCTTTACTAATCCAAACATTGTCCAGTCATCAAAGTAAACCTGCAAAAAATTATGAATAAATTCTTTAAAAGTTGTGACTACCACCCTAGAAAAGATTGCAAGGGCATTCTTAAGTCCAATGGGCATGATTGTATACTGAAAATAAAAATAAAATAAAATAAAATAACCCATTTTGTAGCGTAGGTAGTCTTACTCCAATCCTCCGGTGCAATTTTGATCTGATGATACCTTGATACCAACGGTAAACGAATAGGCTTCCTAACCTCCAACATTCTCTAATACTTCATCTGTGAATGGCACAGGGAATGGATCATGGACACAAGCATCATTCAAATTTCTTAAATCTACATAGGTCCAAATTTTTCCCTTTGTCTTCCTTTCCTGAACCACCATAGGGATAACCCAGTCTGGTTCCTCGACAGGCTCAATAATCCCGGTTGCAAGCATGTTATCTAATTCTTCATGCACTTTTTCCTTGTACTTAGGATTCAACCAGTATGGGTGCTGCTTTATTGGCTTCACATATGGCTTCTAGGTGATCGTCATGACACCTAGATCTCCTACTATCCTCTTTAGATCAGATATGTTTATGAGAAACAAGTCATGATACTCCTGCATTAACTCCGTGACTTTTCCCACTATGTCCTCATCCCAGTAATCACCTATATTTCCGATATTTGGCTGCGCGTCTGTCCCAATGTTCACCTGCTTAGTTTTCAATGGATTTGAGATGTCGGGAACCTCGACCTTAGGCCCCATGAAAATGTGTTTTTCTTCTGACTTAGGAATACTGATATTCCTAGGATCTTCTTGACCTTCCTCTGTGGTCACAATGTAGAATTCCAGAGCATGGCGCAATTATGTACTCTAGTTAAGTTGTACCCATGTGACAAGTTCTTCGAGAATTCTGAATATTGCAGCCTTAATCTCTTGTAATGCTTCATCAATACGCTCAAATCCATCTTCAAAATTGAAATCTAACAGAAAACTTTCCTTCAAAACATCCCACTCTGCGTTCTATGTCGCAACTTTGTTTCTAGATACCTGTTCATCAGAATAGTATCCAAAGTGTGGCAGAATATATGAACCCATTATGACCATGGTTCCTCTCCCCATGCCTTCGTCCATCGAGCCAGATGCTCACGCAGATCATCCTTTCCTATATACTTCTCTACAATGTGGTTACTGGCATACCCAAATCGCAACTTCATTATCCATTGATATTCCTTCCAATCTGCAAAGTTTTGCTTATGTGTACCCCACCATATGGTAAATGTAGCTCTCGGCATGATGTTTGATGCCTGGAACTGATGCTCCTGTTAATCTAGTTGTCATTGATGTAAATATATTGAAGAAGGTAGGGACATGATGAAGGAACCAAACAATGAAGAAGCCCAACACTCAAAGACACTCTGCCCTGCCTCCATTTCTGCATTAATGATGATCAGTCACATTAAATAATATTTTTCTTCATCTTAGAGGAAGAATATCATCATGCGAACCCGACCATATTTTAGAGCATATTTTTAGCTTTCTAATGAGAAATCACATGCCCCGAAACTCCAAATATTTTAAGAGATGTGAATTTTTAAAGATAAGGGTATAATTTTGGTCAGTAAGCCGACCTGAACTTGTCAAACTCATGTCAGCTTATGTAGGAGACACATCCCGTTGTTTTTGCACAAAAGAGTGTATATATAGAGGGAACTCTGCACTTTCAAAGGATAGATAACTCGAATTGATCAAGCAAAGAAGGACACAGCAAGTTCACATCTCATGAACTACACAAGCCCAAAATTGCAGATTACCTTGACTGTGGATTAAGGCAGAGTAAGGTATTTGTTTAGGGTTATAACCTTTCTCAGAACTGTAGACTATTATCCAGATTTGTGGACTATTTTTCTTACTATGGATTAGGGAAGAGTATCTTCAGACTGTGGCTTCTAACTAACTTGGAACTTATAACAGTGCCCAAATTTCATCTAAGTATAGCAGTGATCTCGGTGATACATGCTTGTTTGACTACCTATGGACTGTCTCTATTTGAAACCCTGTAGTTCCCTAATTGGATAGCAAACAATGATGCAAAGTACTTCAGATATTTTGTTGAGACAGTGAATAGAACCTTATACTGTGTCAATAAAACCTCGGACTGTGACTTAGAAGTTTGATTGGGTTGCAACAGGACCTTGGAATATGATGTGAAATAGCTCAGACTGTATAAGACAGTGCCTCAGACTACTGTAGAAGCTCCTTCCTCATATTCTCTTAGACTGTAACTCCAATACAATGCTCAGACTTCATGTCAATTTTTGACTAGACTGTGCTCAATAGTGCTCGGATACCTGAAGAGTACCATGACTGTAATCCTAGACAGTGGATTAGACTCCTAAAGACATTGATTAGAGCAGCAACAGAAGATCAAACTAAGGGCTTGAACAGGATTAAACTTATAGGCTCAAAAGAAAAATGCATAGTGAATTCAAGCACAAATACACAATGAACTAGTGAAGACAGTGAGATCTTCAGTGAAGACAATCAAGTTGAATAGTGAAGACAATGAAGCATTTCACGTAAGTTATATTTACACTCTCTATTAATAATAACAAGATTGGTTTCCTTGGATTTGGTGCTCCTAAACTCAAGGTTGGTGCCTTGGATAGATAGGGTCGAAGCCCTAGAGGTCAGAGACTCATCAAAACCAATTTGGAGCTTGGGAACATATTTATATTGTATACAATTCTTTTTTATTAATAATACAATTATTATACTTTGATTTGATTTAAATTGTGAAGAATCTAACTGGTAAAATAACAATTTAAAATAAATATTGATTCACCCCCCTCTCATTATTTCCAACAACTGGTATCAGAGCCAGCTTCTTCATAATCATCCTAAAGAGCTGGAAGAAGGATTCTTAGTCACAATGAAAAATCAAGAAGTGTCAAGAATGGTTCCTTTGTTCGATGTCACAAATTTTGGTTTTTGGAAAGAAAAAAATGCCCTACTACTTAAAGCCCCTTGGACCTTAAGTTCTACATTAAGTTTTGAATGGGTACATTGCTCCTTCCACTCTTCCAACTAACCAAGATGAAAGGAAAGCTTAAGTTGCAAATTCCAAAGCCTTAAATTGCAATACTAGTGGAATCTCTGATTCCAAATTCACAAAAGTCATGAATTGTTACTCGGCCAAAGAAGTATGGGATAAGTTAGTTAGCTTATACGATGGGTACTCCAAATTTAAGAATGCAAAGCTTCAAAGTCATAGAAAGAAATTCGAAAATCTGAAAATGGATGATAAGAATATATTGCATCGTACTTCCTCCGAGTAGCTGAAGTAGTCATCTCTCCTAAAGGATTGGAAGAAAAGATTGAAGAAAGAATTGTTTTTCAAAAGGTCTTAAGATCTATCCCAGACATATTTGACACCAAAGTAAGTGCTATAGAAGAAATGAAGGACCTAGATACTCTCAAGATGCATGAAATTTATGGAATCCTCATTTCCTATGAGATGAGAAAAGGAATCCCAAGTTGCAAAGATGCAGCATTCAAGGCCTCAAAATCAAAAAAGGGGAAATGATGGAATACTAGCAGTGATGACTCTGATGTTGAATCCGAATTGGCACAATTTGTACGAAGACTAAAGAAAGGATCCAAGATAAAAGGTAAGTACACTATTATTTGTTTCAAATGTGGAAGAATAAGTCATTATGCTGCAAAATGTCCTCATAAGTATGATAATGATGATGAGGAGGATTCTAAAAGGATGGTATACAAAAAGAAAGGGTTTAATAAGAAGAATTTCTTCTCTAAGCAAGATGAGTCTGATGAAGATTAATTTGTAGTCATCAAAAAGAAGTCAATTAATCTTTTCCCTCATCGCAAAGGAGGAAATGATGAATCAGATGAAGAAAATGACAATGCTGGAAACCAAGAAGTATTATTCATGGCATTCACAAATGATGATGATTCAGGACTAGAAGAAAATGTAGATGAATTGTTAATAAGTGCCATTGAAGAAAATGAGAAATTACGAAATAAAACCATTTCTCTCAAGGTAGAAAAGGAGGAAGCAAAAAGAAGGGAAGACCTCTTGAAAAATAAGCTAAAATAAAAAGAAACAATCTGTGAAAATCGTGAAGCTGAAATAGTATCTCTAAGGAAGGAATTGGAGAAAGTCAAAAAGAGTTGGGAAAGTTCTCAAACACTTGACAATATCCTTAATGCTCAAAAACCTCAAAATGACAAATTTGGGATTGATTTTAAAGGAGAATCATCAAGTACTAAGGATAATGCAAGAAGTTATGTCGACATACTTTCTAGCAATCCAAAAGAATAAAAACCATCTCATCAAAGGCCCATCTCAAATCCAAGGAATGAAGAAAGAGTAACTCCAAGGAAGAATGTTGATTAAAATCATCGCTACTACAACATGTACCAAACTATGTTTTTTAGGCATTTTTATTGTTGTAAAAATTTTGATCATCAAGATAAACATTGCATGGCTCGTAAGAATGAAGCACCAAGATTGAAGGATCAAACAAACAAACCATGTGGTCTCAAAGGGTAAGGACAAATCAAGACCTACAACTATTTTCATCCTCTGGCCAAATTTGATCCAATTTGCTCATTATGTAATGATAATGGACACAATGAACAAAATTGCCCCCTCAAAAGGAGATAAGCAAAAGATGAAAATCCCAATAAGGATAAATGTGGCCTAGCTCTATGTGCTCATTGTTATCCCCTACAATTTCCTTGGCTGAGGAGGAGATCGAAAGAGGTAATCTTGAACCACTTTCAGCTTAGTAGTTATCCCTAATGAAGCAGAGAGGGATCTCTCAAAGGATTTTTCAATGAATGCTGTAAAGAATAAGGTTTTAGGCTAGATATGCAAGATTGCTTTGAGTATTTGGGAATTTAGGGTTTTAAGTTTGCTGGACTAGGGTTTAGAGCAAGTAATTAGGTATAGGATTCAAGTATGCAGAGACAAGTATAAATAAGAGCTATATATCAATGTGTTATGGTGCAATTGGAGTGTTTGTCAAGGTTGTAATAGCCCCGAAATAACAACACGCAATTAATTAGATTAATCAAGCGATTTATAATCAACATGCAATTTATCAACTAGTTAACATTAAATTTCAAAAGAAAATGTGAGCAGAGACAACTTACCTATGGAATGCTAGTTGAATTTTACTTACTACAACAAAGTCTTGGGGACGACTCTCCACCCAACCGTAGGCTCAATTGCACAAAAATCTTGCTACAACTAGCCACCCCCGAGCCTTCAATCAACGTACTACTGCTAGGGTATCCTTTGTCTCCTAACACTATTCTCCCAAAGAATGGATGATGGAATCCTGGAATGATGGAATGCCTCTCATCTTCCTCCCCATCTATTAAATAGAGCAAACATTGGAAGGGGAACCACATGCACACACTCCATGTGTCAACATGCAACTTGATTGCTTTCTTGTTTTATTATTTTGTTTTTACTTTTTGATAGCTTTACTAATTTTTACTGCTTTCTTGTTTTAGTTCTTTTGTTTTTACTTTTTGATAGCTTTACTGATTTTTACTATTTTTCTGTTTATTCTTATTTATATTTATTTAGAGCATGTAATTAATTTATTATTTTACTATTATTTATTATTTATTTACTATTACTATTTTATTTATTATTTATTATTATTAATATATATTTATTATTTATTATTTATTATTAAGGGACATTACATTTATTTTGTTATTTATTACTTCATGTAACAGTCCCAACACCCTCTTCTGAACTAGTATAACCGGCAAGCATCGAAAGTTTCACAACACCCAGGAAATCCCAAGGAATCTATGTCCTTTTTCCCACTTTCGGAATTAGGCATAAGCCTCCTCGGTCTGTATCCTAGTCCAAGGCTGGCCCCAAGGCTCGTGCCTGACTCAGACCTCATCTTCCCCAAGGCAAGCATCCTATACAGTGCTCAATATCTCCGGGCATCTCACAAGGTTGGCCCACTCCCTCCACAACTCACTAAGGCGCACAACCCCAGGCATCGAAGTCCTTACACCCCTACCAAACTTCGGCATCCCAATACAATAATAGGCACCTAGCCTTCAATATCAAGCACTTGGCATCCTCAAGATGGTC
>APFE030768892.1:206424-228393 GCA_000404065.3 Pinus taeda | reverse complement strand
TGATGCACTTTCCTCGTCACTGTCATAGCTGATATGTGATGTCTGAACATTGTATTCAAGCTGCTGAAAATGAACTTCTTCCTCCCACAAACTAGCTGCTTGTTCGTCTGCAATAGCAGCTTCTGTTTGGAGAACATAATCATCATCATACTGATCAAACTGAGGCAAATCATCGGTATAAAACATATCATCAAGCATGCAGGTCATATCAACAGTTCTTTCTTCGCCAAGGTGATCTACAAAACAATCATTATCAGATCTATGACAATTAGGATAAGAAACAAAATGTTTTGGAGCAGCAACTTGTTCTTCTTCAATCAGCGAGCCATGAGCTAGAACATAATCATCATTCCTTGCGTTGATCTTGTCCATCATCTTTTCCGCTGGACTTACCAAAATGTCAAGTTTCACCTCTAGAGATGTTGATTCGATCGGATCTATGTTTTTCATCTCTTCTTCTTTCAACCTTGCCCGTCGGATCAGCAGATGCGCCTCTACGTTTACTGCATTGTTTTGCATCTCATGAAGCGTTGCATTATCCCTTTCTCTTAGCTGAAACTCCATCTCTGAATCAAAGGCACCCGGATAGTGCAAGAGAGCCGATCTAGGAGTAGGTCTTTTATCAACTGGCATCGAATAATAAACTTGATTAAATCTAGCAGAAAATTGTTGTACTGTCTCCCCTAGTAGTCTTTTCAGTTGGTTGTACTCTTCTACAATCAAGAAAAGGTTTTGCACGATCATCCACCTGTCGAGAAAAACTTTGACGAACTGCCGGAAATCTCAAATTCTCACATCAGGCAGGGTTTTGAACCAACTCTTCACTTTGCATTGCAAAGAAAGAGCAAAAAGCCTTATACTGACATCTTCTTCATCAACTTCAAAAAGGTCTAGAAAATTCTCAACATTCTGCACATGTTGCTTAGCATTGACATTCTTATTTTCACCATCAAACCTCGGCAAGTATAGATCATAGTTTTTGGGGAAAGCATGGAGAACAGAAGGTAAAACAAGAGGTTTATACCGGTCTGGAATTTTACAAAGTGTAGGGGTATGTACAACAGGTATAGAATCAGTCTTGGTCTCTTGAGTTCCATCAATTTGAAGATGGTCATCACAAAATTTAGAAGAAAGGTCTTGATCAAGCTCAAAGGTATGCAAATCTTTGGTATTCACAATCTTCAAATGGAAAGAATCAACTGCAAGCCGAGGATCTCTTCTCAAATACAATATACTTTGTAAAGCCTTCTTGACATTCTTGGGAAAAGAGAAGAAATAATTTATGACAAAGAACAAAATGTCTTGGATGAAATTCCAACTTGAATACCTGGTCTGTCCATGTTGTCCTTTCATGTTTTTGCTGGTCGGGATCATCCTTCAGTGGAGTCTTTGGATCTGATCTCGAAAATGATTTAGAGTCGCCAGGTGAATGATTTCAGCCTTTCAAGTGTCTGATTGGTGTCCAACATCAACCATCAGATCTGAACTCGGTACATGTACTGGGGTAATTAACAAGTTAAATGTCACGTTTACAAGCTAGACCGGAGATTTACTGAATCAGCGTTTATCTGCTTCCGCTAATGCAAAGCAAAAGCGTTTTGAAGGCTACTTGGCATAACTTCATGCTCCGTCTGTAGCTTATAAAAAAAATGACATAAACAAGCAAACCATTTGTTCTCCCCAGTATGGTCGCCAATATGTTAGCACTTGAAATTTCACCTCAGGCTGAAAAAGGTAAACTCCAAGGCAACATCAAACCACTTAGCCTCGTAGCTAGCCCTATGGGGCAGGAGAGGGCTCTCTCCAGTCTATCTTGGCAAAGATCTTCAACGGGCAGAGATAACCAATAAATAACACTGATTTCAGGCTAGTAAACTGATAAAAAGGTTTGATTTGGGATTTTTAGGGTTTTGGTGGAAAATTGGGGAAAGGAAATTTTGGGTGCGGGGATTGGACACAGTTTTCGTAGGGGATTCTTTGGGGCGAGGTAGGAGACTGTATTGATGCCTTTGAAAGATTTGGATGGATGAGAATGACTGGTGAGGAGCTAAGGAGAGCAAGCAATTACCTTGAATTCTCCTTAAACAATTGAAAACATTGATATTAAGCAAATTTAAAGGCAGAGCATAGCAACCATGAATTCTACCTTAACACTTCATTTGCCTAATTTGCAGAAGAAAAAGTAAGAAGATTATTCACATAACAAACTTACAAGTACAAAGAGAAACACACCATCAATACATGTAACCATAGGAATCCCAAAAAGGACTGCAAAACCCTTGTCTTTCTTCCTTTGCCTAAAATGCAGAGATACAATGAGTAATACAATAGAAGATTTCTCCCTCAAGAGTCCAACCATGAAAATGACTAAGAAATTACATAATATAGGCAAGCTAACATCTTTCCTTGCCTCTAGGGGTCGAGCTCACTATCCTAGGAGCTTTTTCAACCAATTCCAAACTGAGCACTAAAATCTAGGCAGTCAAAACAACTTGCCTCTATAAGCTAGGAAACCAATTCATTCATTTAATTTTTGCCTATCTCATGAATGGATCTTCTAGAAGAGATAAATAAGTGTCAAAGTATCATAAATTACATCATTTACATCAAGGAGGATCAAAATCCACTCCAAAAAGTCAAACCTAGTCAAAACTGCGTTTTGCTGAGCTGTAGGTGCATTTCTGTGAAAATACCCTGATGCGTAGCGCCCTGAATCTCAACGCGTAGCGCACCTTTGGGCCTACTTGTGAGGCACTTCCTGGAGTCCAAATGAGGCAAAAGTGGGCTTGTTCGAAAGGTATGGATCTCTACTTTCCAACCCAAGTGGAATTTCTCAATTGGGTGACCATTTGCCCCTCCAAAATTGCAATCTCCCAAGACTGCTTCCTGTGTGTCCAAAAAGTGGCAGAAGGTCATTTTTTGCTTGTTTTTTGACCTTTTGGGGGCTCAAATCTCCATGAAATTTCTTGGCCATGACTGAGAAACTGTATTTTGTCCTGAAAAATCCAAAAATGCAAACTTTTCCTGAAATGGACCTCCCCAACGAAAGGGTAGCGCCCGGCGCACTACGCGTTGGGGACAAAAACCTGTTTTTGACAAAAATTTTCAAAAATGACCAAAATTGCTCCAAATTGTCTAAATTTTGAGCTGGGGGTGTATCATTGAGTGCCATGCTCCCTCAAGGTAGCATCAGCCAAAATCTGAAGTGGATCGGGCCTTTTCTTCTTTTTTTGTGCCTTGGCCAATCGTCTCTTGAGATCCTTCATTTTTGCCTTGCACATGTGCATGCGGGCCCAATAATGGTTTTTCATGTGGCGGAGCATATCTTTGTCTCTATTGGATTTCGTCAACAACCTCTCCAAGTGAGTGTTCACCCGAATAAGCATGGATTCTCGATCTATGGGTGTCAAATCACTGGGTCTCCTACGGGCCAATTCCCGGTCTTCACGAATCTTCCGCTGCTCATAAAGCTCGCGCTTATCCTCCAACTGTTTGTTGCGCTGCTCTAAATAGTTAATCACCCATTTTTCCATCTGCAATTTCTTGTGCAGCGACTCATTCTCGGTCCTTTGCTCTCGGATGATCTCCTTAAGCTTCGAGCTAGGAGAACGGGTGTCAAGATCAATGATGTCAATATCTAGATCACCTGACAATCCTTCCTCAATCATGGGCTTCTTGCCCCTCTCTGATACCTGTGCTACTGTCAGAAACGAGGCCCCTTCCACCTGGTGTGGAGATAACACTCGCAGTGCTGATGAAGAAGGCGAGACCCCTTCCACTTGGTGTGGAGAAAATACTCGCCGAGCTGATGCAAATAAGGCCCTGTGGCCTCTTTGATATGTGACCAATGGAGGGGAACTGACATGTCTGGGCTCAGGGATGTCATACTGCTGTGAAGGTCCTCCCTCCCCATGAACAACCTCAGGGGGTGGTGGCACTGTGAAGAAATCTCGAGAGATGAAATCCTCCCATGGAATACCCTGCTGGGCCAACTGATGCATGACCACAATCTTGATCAAAGCATAATGGTAGATGCTCCTGCGTTGTTGTGCTGGGCTCTTTCTCTGCACCAAGGGCACCATCCTCTCAATATTCCGACACATGAAGAAAGGAATGTTCATCATCCGTACCCGTGTGAAATGCATCAACAAGCGGATATGATACGAATACAAACGTGAAAATCTGCCCTCACATGTGAAATAGCGAATGATGAGCCTCATCAAGGGCGCATACTCATCCCTCAAGAATCTGAAAGGAAACACACCAGTTAGGTGCCTCATATATACAGGTTTAATGTAGGGCTCATACTAGAATCTGTCCAATAGCTGGCGCTTGTTCCACTCTTCTCCAACATTGGGTATCCCTGTTGCTTGAGCAACAATCTCAGGTGACAATGTAAAATCCACCCCTGCAAGATTCACATGCCCATTGTGCAAATGCAAAACAAACAAGTGGACCAATTCCCTGTGGTGCTGAATTTGGGAAATTCTCTCGCAATATCCATAGCATGATTGATGACGAAAACATGTGACTGCAAGTGGACAAGCTTGCAAATAGGCCAAAGAGGTGGGCTCCTCTCTCACATGCTGACCACCCTTACCACCCTTGTGAGGCCTCCTTAGCACCTCAACCTCTGGTGTTGACTCACGGTCATCACTTTGCTCATAGTCTGTTTCGGTTTCTGACATGGTTTCAAGAGCTAAATGGTTGAAATGTACTGCTGCTTCTGCTCAAATGACCTGTTGTTTTGACTGTTTGAATGCTGCTCCAAGGGGACAAAAAACACAAGGGAGATGTTAGGGAGGGGGACTTTGAGGGGACTTAGGGAAAATATATATAAAAAGGGAATTTAGGGAAGGAATTATGGCACATACATCATCACATCATCATAATTTGTAGGGGTTTGATAGGAGGTAGGGTTTAGGGAGATTTTATTGAATTTTAGGGATAGGTAGGGTTTTAGGGCTTTTTATTTTTTTTTTTGTTAGGGAGATTAGGTGAAAATGACAAGGGAGGGGATAATGGGAATGTGGGGAAATGAGGGAGTGAAAAAGGACGACCTTGGGCAGCAAATGTAAAACCATAACTCACATGCATTTGATTTTTTTTTTTTAAACATAATACATATGAATTTTCCATTTCACCTTGATGGCATTTGACACATTTTCACGCTCATGTTATCTTTACAAAGCAAGAACTTCAATGATTTGAGGCCTACCTGAAGAAATTGAAGAGGAAGAAGTCGATTTGTGGCTCACTGGCAAATTTCTGAAGGTGGAAACCCAACGCGTAGCGCGTGGCCTCTGGAGCGTAGAACACACCCAATGCGTAGCGCTCGACCAATTTTGCACTGCAGATACTTCCCTGACGTGTAGAACACGCCCAACGCGTAGCACACAGGCCCTGATGCGTAGCGCGCAGGTGCAGTCACCAAATTCGCCCAGTTTCACACTAAATCGCCTTTCACACTTGCTCTTGGAGTCTTGGAGGCAAAAGAATTACAAAATGAGGAGAGAGGGGCTTTTATACGCTTGATTTAAATTTATTTCCCCTCAAACCCACTTTATAATGTTTATGCAATGACACTCTTTAAAACTAATTGCTGCTGAGTTGTGGTTTCCTTTTTGTCATGAAATTGGTTGAAATGATGCTTTTTCTTGAAAATTTTTGCAGGGATAGCTTCTGAGGTGTCTTGGCAAAGGAGACCAAGGCCGCATGCCGACTTCTGGAGAATTTGAATTTTTTACAAATTTTTACAAAAATGAGAAAATGACCTTGCTTTCAAAAACAAAGTTTTTGAACTCAAGGTAAAAATTAGCTATACAATATGAAATCATCTGAAGTGATGCTTTGATGGACATCCCTCTGGCCTGCTGGGAATTTATTGACCTCAAAAGACATGACCTCAAAAGACAAAATTGGACTAAACCCTAGACCTAGGACCTTGATTTCAAGACAAGACCAATGACCCTGTAAGGAATTTATTGACTGAAACAAACTTAATCCAACAGTGCCAAGAGGGGAATAAAAGACACAAGCTCCTCCATCAGGGTTATGGCATGCCTAATGGAATGCAATAAGATGACACTGATGAGACACCTACTTATGCAAATGGAAAGAGCTTTGATCGCTGATGGAGGGCTACTAGACTGACTCTAATAGGTCCCATAGCCCTCAAGAGCTATACAAGACAAAGGAACCACTAGCATATGTAGTGTTGATTGAGTTTGTCCCCAGCACATATGTTGTTACTTATTCTCCCTCATGCGTATGGGCTCGCACGAGATCATCAAATAAACTGGCCCATTTGTGCAATCCTGTCAATCATCACACCTCAACATGCAACCAATGCATTAGCTATACCATCATAGTATCATAGAAAATAATCCACATGCCAAGTCTTTTATGTTATCATGAGAACATTCATCATTGTTAATTGCAACATTATGAATAATAACGAACTGCATGCTCATTCATGTCATAAATTTGTATGCAACTATCACATGCTTCACCTCATGAAATACCATCATAAGTTAGAACATCAACATATTTGCATCAAAGACATATCATGACTTCACATAATAAATCAACTACATGTCAATATACATCATATCATAACATCATGATTCCTATGGATATCATATCGATCATAAGCATATATCATCACTATTGTAACAAAAATAAGAACCACATCTGCATCATTATCCTCATACCATCATATCGTGAAACCTCATCCAACATTATACTCAACATCATAACGGTTAATTAAACCATAATTGAAATCATAGTGTACGATTTAGATGTATCATAAAATTTAAACAATAAATCATGATTTAGATGCTCCATAAAAGTGTCTGTCTTAGCTAAGTAAGCACTACTAATTAGTTCACCACACCTTTTAATCAAGTAAATAAGGAAAGTCATTAAAAATAAACTAATGAGAATGTGAAAGCATGAATCCATTAGCTTGAGAAGAAAGTAAGCACAACTATGAATTCCACATAAACAGAGCTTAAATTCTAGAATCTTGTTTATATAACTGCAAGGAAATTCATAGGAAGAAGATAAAGCATGTAAAGAGAGATGATATATCCATAAGAAATTGATAGAAAGAGTAAACAAACACCATAGACTCATTGAACTAGAGTTCTTGAAAAATAGTTGCAACTGCTTCTGTATTAGCTGAAGAGAACATAAACATACAAGCGTCCTCCACAAAAGTCCAACCCTTCTCACTGAATGAGAAAACATACATATAGACTCCAAACAACCATTTCTTCAGCTTCAGGAGTCGAATCCTTAGGTGTTGGAACAACTAGCAAAATTCTCTTAACAAACAAGAGGAAGTAAGAAGGTCAAACACAAACTCTTCTTTTAGTCTTCAAATTGACTTTTGCTACCTTTATGAGGCTTTAAATAGACACTAAAACAACCTAGCATGTATATTAACTTCATAATTACATTATCAAGTCTTTAAGACATCCACGTTACATAATTAAAAACAAATCTGGCTAAATTTGCAGTAAAATTTCTGCTACAGGAAAATATAAACAGTGCAGTTTTTACATAATCTTAGCGCCAACTTTTAGGCATTTTTTAGAGATCTTCTGGAGGTCAAACCTAAAAAGTAAGAGAACGATCAACTAGAATTTTGAGTCTATTTTCCCAATCAACTCGAATTTTTAAAAATGGAGCATGGAAAGGCCTTAAAAATTCATTCTCCCGAGGTGACTTTGTATGTGCATCGCATGTTCCAGAACAGTGGCAGAATGTGTGTCTTTCACCTGTTTTTTGGCTTATCCTCTTTACCAGTTTGTTGACATGCTTCCCAAAGTAGATTTTTGACATCCTTATGGCAAAATTTATCCAGGAATATAGAGTTTTCGTCTTTTGAAACTCTAAGGTGAAAGCGTAGTGCCAAGGCACTGTGCTGATAGAAATTTCTGAGTTTTTAAAACAGTCAAAAATGCCCAAAATTTTCCCCAAATTTCTTCAAAATTTCTAAGTAGGGATAAAATAAGGTATGTTATTCCATGAGTGAGGCGTTAGAAAATATCTCAAAGCTATCTTTGTATTTTTGACCAAATAGGTTTTCCTTGAACTTGCTCTTCAACTGTTTAATCTTGACTTGAGATATTTTGTTCCTGGTGTAGTAGTGCATAGCCATATGCCTCTGCAAGTTGTTGTTCCTGTTGTCCTTCTTAAGGAGTTGCTCTAGGTGTCCATTTACCTTATCAAGCCAATAAACCCTATCTTCATTGATGTTTCAGGTCATCTATCACAATCTACTCTTTTGGTGGGGAAATCTCTCTTTGTAGCTCAAAAGCTCTTTTAGCTACTCGAGTCCTAGGTCTACTTGATGCAATTTGCTTTCCTTTACCTTTGGACACTTCCATTTCAACCATTGCTTTGCCCTTTGTATCCTCTTTCTTTGAAGTTGCTTCTTGTTTGTATTGAATCATCTCGTTCACCTTCATTTGCATATTCTCTTGCTGCAGGCATGTTATTAGAGCATTTGCCTTTATCAATTTGCCTTCCAATCTCTTGATTTCAGCCTCCTTAACCCTGATTATTTGATCTTTAATTATGTCCTCTTGTTCTTTCTCTTTTGTTGTCACGTGTGTGTCTGGACGAGAAGAATAATCAAAGATTGACTTTGATTATTTATTTATTTAGTTTAAAAACTATCTGTTTAATATAGCTGTTACTTATTAATATTTGTTTTTAATAAATTAATAAACTAATATCACAGTTTAAATATTATTTTTCGAAAACTAGTAATATTTAGTTTTTAATAATTTAATTTAAATATTATTTTTCAAAAACTAGCCATTACATATGCAACATATTAATAAATTAATAAACTAATAATCATTATTTAATATATTATTTTTCAAAAACTAGCCGTTTAAATATAGCCGTTACTTAATAATATTTGTTTTTAATATATTAATAAATTAATAATATAATTTAAACATTATTGTTCAAATATAGCCATTACTTGAAATTATGAATCTACATTGCTCTCTATTTAAGCCTTTGCCTTGGTCTGCCTCTTCATCTGGTCCTGAGGATGAACCACACTTGTTGGTTCAAAACGCGTTGGCCAAAAAAAAATTCTCATGTGATTTCTACCGAAAGACATTGTTTAATTTATTATGGATCACAGAAGCTTGAATACAAAAATCATCTATTTCTCCACATCTCCAAAAAGTCTTAGACAATCATTCCAAGGTATTTGAGACTCCCAAAGACCTCCCACCTATTGGTGATCATGATCATGCTATTCATTTGATTTCAGGAAGTGTTACTCCAAACATCAGGCCTTACATATATCTTTATGCCCAAAAGAGTGAAATTGAACGTATGGTTGCAGAAATGCTAGAGGCTGGTATAATTCGACCTAGTCAAAGTTCTTTGTTTGCTCCAGTAGTATTGGTTCACAAGAAGGATGGGTCATGGCGCATGTGTCCAGAGAGATTATAGGGAGCTCAACAAGCTCACTATTAAAGATAAATTTCCCATTCCTGTCATTGATGAATTATTGGATGAATCGCATGGATCAATTTACTTCACCAAGTTGGATATTCGTTCAGGATATCATCAAATCAGAATGAAGACTAAAGACATCCCAAAAACAACATTTAGAACTCATGAGGGTCATTATGAATTTTTGGTCATGCCTATTGGCCTTACCAATGCAACTTCTACATTCCAAGGTTTGATGAATTCCATTTTCAAACCCTTCCTTTAGAAAATTTGTGTTAGTATTTTTTGATGATATACTAATCTATAACAAGTCTTGGAAGGATCATGTTCAACATGTTGACAGGGTGCTCAAACTGTTTGAGGAGAAACAATTATATGCAAAAAGCTCCAAATGTTTCTTTGGAGTATAAGAGGTGGAATATCTAGGTCATATTGTATTTCATGAAGGTGTTAAGGTAGACCCTAGCAAAATTAAAACCATTAAGGAATGAAAATTCCCACATCCATAAAACATCTACGAGGATTTCTCAGGTTGACAAGGTATTATCGCAAGTTTGTTAAGAATTATGGGAGAATAGCAGCACCTCTAACAACATTATTAAAGAAAGATGCATTTTCATGGACTCCAGAGGCAACGAAGGCCTTTGAACATCTTAAAGAGGCAATGTGCCAAGCACCATCTTAGCTACACCGGACTTCACAAAAACATTTATTGTGGAATGTGATGCCTCCGGAAATGGAAATGGTGTTGTTTTAATGCAAGAAGAAAGACCCATTGCTTTCAAAAGTCATCCAATCAAAGGAAAGTATTTACACAAAGCTATTTATGAGAAGGAAATGTTAGCAATACTACATGCACTTAAGAAATGGCGACCCTACCTAATGGGAAGATACTCCAAGGTAAAAACAAATCATGATAGTCTTAAATAATTTTTAGAACAAAGATTATCTTCAGAAGAGCAACAAAAATGGGTCACAAAGATGTTGGTTATGACTTTGAAATCATCTACAAAAAAGGGAAGCAAAATGTTGTGGCAGTTGCACTCTCAAGAAAGGATGAGGATGTGGAAGCATTTCTTTGCGCCATTTCTATTATCCAACCAGATTGGATAAATGAAGCAAGGGATGAATGGAAGAATGACGAATAAGTGTGGGCACTCATTCAAAAGTTACAACAAGATCCCAGTACATCTGATACATTTAGCTGGAAAAATGATTCGTTACGGTACAAAGATTGGTTATACCTATGTAAGAATTCCCTACTCAAACAAAAGATTCTTAGGGAGTTGCACACCTGATCCAGGTGGCTCTAGAGAGACACACAGGACAAAGAGGGCTCAAAAATCAAAGTGCTCAGAATGACTTTGAACTAGGACCAGAGCTTAGATCTCGTCATCCTGATCATGGAGGTGCAAAAATTTCATCAAACCGAGCTCGTATGAGGGAGAACGGGCCAGTCAAAGTTTGGTCAAAGTTGGGTTGTGGGCCAAGTTTAAGTGTCCTACAATTTGACCGACCCCGAGGCATAAACCTAGCCCCTGAAATCAGTCGAAATTGCTGCCTCATTAATTTTCCCAATGACCCTTATTTTCTAAAGTTTCAAAACACCTCCCTCTTTATAATAAATCAAAATATATATTTTAATAATTATAAGGCCAATGGGCCACAACCTCCCGCCAGCCAAATCGCAAATCACAACAATAAAATATATTTTGTTTAGGAGTTGGCGGCCACTACCCCCGTTGATCCCTCCACATAACCCACAACTATATCGCATTATATTATAAGGGGCGAGCAGCCATTACCCCCGCCGCCCCTGAAATCACCCCTTTTAACAAAAATCCATATATATATGGTTTCGAGTCGGCGGCCATAACCCCCGCCGAACCCTTCTTCACAACAATTGCATAACCATATTGTATATCGGGGTGGGCGGGCCACCGACGGTGGACCCGGCCCACACCCTATCGCCCCGACCGATTTTATATCACCGATTTAATAAGCACTGATCACCATACCTTATATACGTCGATCGTCGATTTTATATGCCGCTGATACATGCGCCAACAAAAACACCGATCGTCGATTTTATATGCCGCCAATATCATATGCGCTGATAATGTAATATGCGAGGGATATGGGGGCGCGCCGCCCAATGTGGACCTGACCCCCCATTAATACATCATTTCGGGTTAATAAAATATATATATATGGAGGGGCGGGATTTGATCCCCTGACCTCTCCTCAACTAACATATATTTTTACCATTGAGCCATAACTGCTCACCTTGGTAAATCCGCCGAAGATTTTTTATTTAAACTCAGAGTTTTGCCTTTGCACACAATTTGAGGAGGCAGAAGGTAGGCACGGATTTCGAGGCAGATTAATTAATACTTTAATGCAGGAACCATGAATTTTGCAAGGGAGCAAAATTTTCACTTTGTCAGAAATTGACAAATTTTATATGGATTCTACACCTCTCATCGCCAAGAACGCAATGGTGTTGTCCGTTTCTCCATCAGAGGTCTGCATTTTTTGGTAATTTTCAGAATGCACGTGGAACCATGATTTCAACAAAAACAGGGAGCAAGACCATGAGCCTTGAAATTTTCCCAAGGAGGTAAAAATTTTCCATGTCGAAATATAGTCAAGTTTATACTTGTTTTTCATGATTTTCCGCAGGGATCGCAATGGTGAATTCAGATTCGCCATCTGAGTTGCATATTTCCAGTTGACCCATGGAGCAAAATCTTTGAGGAATCTTGGGGGAATCTAAAAGATTCCTTGAGCCCAAAATTCTCAACTTATCAAAATTCGAATTGACAGTCGATTCAGCACTACTCAACGCCACAAATCTGATGGTACACTCAAATTTGTCATTCTCTCATTTCTGCTTCTAGTCACTTTTCTAAGTGCCAGTGCAGATGCCCACATTCATGTGCGAGCGATCATCTTCATACAAGGTGACCCATTCACATTGATAAGTGAAAAATGGTTTCTAGACATGTTGTCGTTTCATGGTCATTCTTTTCTAAATCATTTGTTGCGTTTTCAAATGTAAAAGTGATGATGTGTTTTCCATCACTTGTTCAGCAACAATGATGTCTAGTCATGTTTTGAGTCATATTTTACACTCTGAAAGTGATGTTATGTTTCCATCACTTGTCAAAACAATAGTGTCTAGCCTTATGTATGTAAATCATGTGTTGCAGTGATGATGTGTTTTCCATCACTTTTTGAAGCAACCATGATAGGTTGGCCTTGTTGTCATCGCTGGGGTATTGCATCCATCTTGTTGTAAACTTGACCACCGGGTGTGTGTTATAAACTTGTGGCAAGTGTGGGACATTTGGGTCTTTAGTTGGTCATGTCATTCAAGCATGTAATTTTCAAACAATGTACTACAGGTTGCAGAGGTAACAAGTGTTGACTCGTCGCTTAAGGCTCCGAAGAACAAAGGTGAAGGAGATGGAAGCGAGACCTTTTCAGGACACTTGTGATGAAGACAAGGTACAGAGAAAGTTGCAGAATATTTTTCATGCTTTGGGAGGACCAAAAGCTCCTCAGTGGGGAGGATTGATCCAGGTGGCTCCAGAGAGACACACAAGACAAAGAGGGCTCAAAAATCAAAGTGCTCAAGATGACTTCGAACTAGGACCAGAGCGTAGATCTCGTCGTCCTGATCGTGGAGGTGCTAATGGTTCGTCAAACCGAGCTCGTATGAGGGAGAACAGGCCAGTCAAATTTTGGTCAAAGTTGGGTTGTGGGCTAGGTTTAAGTGTCCTACAATTTGACCGACCCCGAGGCATAAACCTAGCTCTTGAAATCAGTCGAAATTGTTGCCTCGTTAATTTGCCCAATGACCCTTATTTTCTAGAAGTTTCAAAACACCTCCCTCTTTATAAAAAATCAAAATATATATTTTAATTATTATAAGGCCGACGGGCCACAACCTCCCGCCGACCAAATCGCAAATTGGCAACAATAATATATATATATATATATATATATATATATATAATAATATATATATATATATATATATACATAGGAGTCGGTGGCCACTACCCCCGCCGAGCCCTCCACATAACCCACAACTATATCGCATTATATTATAAGGGGTAAGCGACCATTAACCCCGCTGCCCCCCGAATCGCCCCTTTAACAAAAATCCATATATATATATGGTTTCAGGTCAATGGCCATAACCCCCGCCGAACCCTTCTCCACAACCACCGCATAACCATATTGTATATCGGGGTGGGCAGGCCAACGGCGGTGGACCCGACCCACACCCTATCGCCCCGACCGATTTTATATCGCCGATTTAATAGGTGTTGATCGTTGTACCTTATATACACTGATCGCCGATTTTATATGCCACTGATACAGGCGCCGATATCATATGTGTCGATAATGTAGTATGCAGGGGATATGCGAGCAGGCCGCCCAATGCGGACCCAACCCCCCATTGATACATCATTTCGGGTTATTAAAAATATATATATATATAATAATATATTAATATATATATATAGAGGGGTGGGATTTGATCCCCCGAGCTCTCCTCAACCAACGTATATTTTTACCATTGAGCCATAACTGCTCACCATGGTAAATCCACCAAAGATTTTCTATTTAAACTCAGAGTTTTGTCTTTGCACACAGTTCGAGGAGGCAGAAGGTGGGCACAGATTTCGAGGCATATTAATTAATACTTTAATGCAGGAACCATGAATTTTGCAAGAGGGAAAAATTTTCACTTTGTCAGAAATTGACAAATTTTATATGGATGCTACACCTCTCGTAGCCACGAACGCACTGGTGTTTTCCATTTCTCCATCAGAGGTCTGCATTTTTCGGTCATTTTCAGAATGCACGTGGAACCATGATTTCAGCAAAAACAGGGAGCGGAACCATCAGCATTGAAATTTTCATGGTTTATACTTGACGGAATATAGTCAAGTTTATACTTGTTTTTCATGGTTTTCCATAGGGATCGCAATGGAAAAATCAGATACGCCATCTGAGTCGCAGATTTCGTGTCCACCCATGGAGCAGAATCTTTGAGGAATCTTGGGGAATCTAAAAGATTCCTTGAGCCCAAAATTCTCAACTTCTCAAAATTCGGATTTCAAATAGTCGATTCAACACTACTCGATGCCACAAATTTGATGGTACACTTAGATTTGTCATTCTCTCATTTCTGCTTCTAGTCACTTTTCTAAGTGTTAGTGCAGATGCCCACATTCATGTGCGAGCGATCATCTTCATACGATCGATGCCTTGAGATCAATGGTCCCAGTAGCTTCAGCAATGTGACATCCACTTCTTTAGATGGATCTTGGTTGTGAAGTATATGATGTGTTCATGTACTTCTTCTTTATGCATTATGCCGCACAAATCCTTGATTGATGTTGATGCATGATCTTGTGTATTACATGTTGTCATGATTCCTTGCTTGATTTGATGTGGAATCTTCTTTGTGATGTACTTGCTGTCATAACTCATCATGTTATGTTTTGAGATCCCTTGTTGTATGTTGTTGGGATACTCCTGTTGTTGTCATGCATGTTTTGCATTGAGATCCCTTTTGTGCCATGTTGGTGGGAAAATCATCATGCATGTTTTTGTATCATATTGATAGGAGTCTTTTGATTGAGATTTCCAGTTATGGAACATCTCTTAGAACCACTCCTGCTTGAGGGCATTTTTCCTTGTATGATCACAACATCATCTCTTGTGTACATCAGCATTATTGATAGCACTTAATCCAGCGGCCTACACCATCTTGACATCGGGGCCTGGAGACGTAGTCCCTCATGGACGGACTTTGTTATCAACGTCTTATGTTTTCATGTGCTGATGATTGTTATGTTCCTCTTCTTTTCCACATGCAGATGTATCCATTAATGTTCTTTTAAAATGCAATCTAACACATCACGAAAGTAAAAGGTCTTGGAAGGTTCCTTCGTCACACCCGAACCTGGATCAACACCTCTCCCTTAGGAGGGCACTAAAGATTTCTAAAAACTTATCACAGGGTTAAGAAGGAATTTTTTTGGGATGGTCTTAAATCGAATATTCAAAAGTTTGTGGTAGAATGTTTGGTTTGCCAACAAAATAAAGTTGAAACAATTAAGTCCCCGGGTCTATTACAACCTTTATCCATTCCAAGCTAACATTGGGAGGAGGTTTCAATGGATTACATCACAGGTTTACCCAAGTCCGAAGGAAAGAGTGTTATCTGGTGGTAGTTGACAGACTTACCAAGTATGCACACTTTTGTGCATTATCTCATCCATTTAAAGCGAGTACAATTTCTGCTGCATTTATGGAAACAATTCAAAAGATACATGGAAACCCAAAGATCATTGTAACCAACAAAGATCCCATTTTCACTGGAAATGTTTGGACATAATTATTTTCTTGTCTTGGTACTCAGTTAGCTCATAGCTCATCTTATCATCCTCAATCTGATGGGAAAACTGAGATAGTAAACAAATGTTTGGAAGGATATCTTCGTTGCTTTGTATCTGGTAAACAAACACAATCGGTCAAATGGTTGCCTCTAGTTGAATGGTGGTATAACACTTCCTTCCATACTGCAACAAAAATGACCCCGTTTACGGCACTTTATGGATATCGTCCACCATCCATCACATCATATTTAAGAGAAAATTCTGAGGTTCAAGCAGTGGAAGATCACATTGAGCATCAACAACAAGTTCTCCAACTCTTAAAGGATAACCTCACCTTGGCTCAGAATAGAATGAAACAACAGGCAGATCAACATCGCAATGAAAGAAGTTTTGATGTAGGTGATTGGGTATTCCTACGGCTACAACGATATAAACAAATGTCCCTCAAGCAAGCTAAGAAGGATAATAAATTATCAAACCAAAGTATTATGTCTCTACAAGGTGTTGCAAAGATAAAGTACTATGGCATACAAATTGGAGCTTTCTGCAGCTTCCCGAGTGCAACCCAATTTTTCCATGTGTCATGCTTAAAAAAAGGTTATAGGTGACAAGCTCCCAGTTCAAACAATATTGCAAAACTGATTAGGATGGAAAAATCATATTGGAACCTGAAGCAGTCAAAGAAACAAGGACTTGAACGACTACGAAATCAATCAATTTCAGAGTATCTTATCAAGTGAAGAACTTACCCCATTGAATATTCCACATGGGAGGATGAGAATTTTATACAGAAACATCTAGAAATACCAAGCGTTGAGGACAACACTTTTTTGAAGGAGAGGGGCAGTTAGGTCCCTATAATACTAGTGATTCCCCTATTACTATTGTCATTGTATCCCTTATTTTTATTGTTGTGCCCCTATTGTCCCCATATTGTTATTATTGTGCCCCATAGAAGCCCACTATTGTTATTTTTGTGCCCTTATATTATTATTGTTAGGTCGGCTTTGATTACGTTGTAACCCCTTAGACTCCTATATATAGAAAGGAGGTTTTGTCATTTGTATCATCCAAGACTTGTTCATTTGTGTAATGTAAAGGAGGTTTCCCCCTCGAAGAGGCTAAATTCTAAGGCCTTTATCTCTCTTTTCTATCTTTTTGTGAGCCGGTTTCATAATAGTATCAAATATAAAAAATATTTTCAAGTCAACAAAGTAATGAGTCAAAACCTATTTTATAATTAAGTGTCAAACTACCATGGAGAATTTGATGTTAACTATGAACCTAAGTCAACACTGATTGATATTGGAATGACAACATAAGTAGGTTGATGTTGGTTGGAATATAAATGTGACATACCTCTTATGCACCCAAACAAATACTTAATTTTATTGCTATATTAAATAATAAATGCATCATATTTGAATACTCTAATTTCCCTCCACATTTAATAAGTAACTCTTTAATCTGGATCAATAGATAAGGATTCCCTTAATTTATACTTTGTCGTGTGTGAGTAGAATTTTCTCCCTCACATGGCTATCATTCACTTCATATTAAAGGTATTATGCTTGAGTTAACTTGGTATGACATATAATAATTTTTATAATTTGAATGGTGCATTTAAACAATTGAACTTACATGTATATGTCTAATTTACTCCCTCTTTATATCTTCTTCAAAGGTATTCTACCTTTTCATATGACGCTAGGCTTATACAACTTTGTTATTGATTCCTTGTACATATACATATATAAAATAAGAACTTCACCCATTAATCAATCTACCCTCACCATACATGTGGAGAAAAGTTATTAGTTATATACTTATACATTGCATATATATGATTGGAGTTCACTGTCATATGAGGCTAAGGTGGCTCACCCATGACACATGGAATCATATTTGATAGGCCACGAATGGCCATGTAAGAAATAACCCATATGCCTTCACATGGTCCATCTGTATTGCACACCTTCAACGATTGAGATTAAATTTCAAAATCTAATGGTGGAGTTTTTCTCAAGGGTTTCCATAGGGTAAGAACCCTATCCCACGATTCATTTGGTTCCTTTCACTTTTGTGTTATGTAGCCATAGTGTTGTTTGACTCTGATATGTATTCATGGTTTTCCTTGCCACCTTACCTCTATTCCTCCATAGGTAACAATTATTCCTTCAAGGCGTTGACATGCTTTCCTAGAAAGGGGACACTTGTAGACTTGTTGATAGAATGGTAACTCCTTGCTTGAATTTTTACACCATTATTTTACATTGTAATTTCTTTTAACCCTTACATTTATTTTTCTAATATATTCATGTGTTTCTAGGGGAAATTTAAGGTATTAGGAGTTTGTTTCTAGATGAGGTTGCAACCTGCAAGTATGCTACTGCCTTAAAGAAAACCCTCAAATGTGTCTCCACTTCAGCAAGTCCCTCTTTGGTTGAAATTTTTGCCATTTTCTAAAGGTTTTTTTATATGAGTGTCTTAAGTGGTTTTCTAATCATTCTCCTTGACAATTTTTAGGAGTTTAGTGCGACCATGGTCTCCATGGATCCATATTTGGTTATGGATTCCTTTTAACTCTAGTAATTTCTCTTTTGAACTTTGAAACTCATCCTTCCTCATTAATTCTTAGGGTTTGTCATGTTTCGAACTAGGGTTGGTCCTTGGGACCCTGCACATTGTCATCAAATTTAAAGGATGAATTTGTTATGGTTGTAGGCCTGGTTGCTGGAAATTCCTTTGGATTTATGTTCTCTATCATTATTTTTAATTCTTCTCATTTCTTTTCCGCAATTAATTCACGCTTCAAGGTTTCCCCAGTTGACTTAGGGTTTTAAACTGAAACCCTAGCAGGGTCAATCTTGCTTCCTATTGTTTTTGGTGAAAATTTAACTAAACTGAGAGGGGGGTGAATCAATTTAGTACATTCATGGACATTAATTTGATTTTCTTTACTCATTAATTGAACTTTTTGAATAAGCAATTTAACACATAATGAACATCATACTTAATATGTGAACAAGTAATAAGTGAACGAAAACATCACATAATCACATGACAACAACACATATGGACACAAGATATAAGTGGAAACCCATAAAAGGAGAAAACCACGATTTTGTTATTGTTGTGAAGCAAAGGAATGCTCTTATTCCTAAATCTGAATTTACGTAGGCTCCAACCTACAGGAGGTTGCTACCTCAATTTTATGCAAACTACAACATGCAAGGAAGCTCCAACTCCCATAATTTTTATGTAAGATACAACCTACAAGAGGCCCCTACCTCTACAAGCTCCAACCTATTATTTATCAAGCTACAACTTGAAAGGATACTACAATTCCCTGATACATAAAGAGAACAATGTGTTGGTTACCTGGTTTATAAATTTACATACCTTCATCTCTGATTTTACTTTTTCTTCTCTTGAAAATTTCTTCACATTTGCTCCATATGTGTCAAGTAATAAACAACTCAAATCATCTCATACATTCACTAAAACTCAAACTCTCTAACAATATAACCTTGCAACCTCACACATTTTTATAAGCATGGTTTGATGGATGTTAGTATTCCATACACACAGATCTGAAATGACAAAGCTTGTCTCTTTGCATTCGAAAAGTGTCTCTTCAATCCAAAACTCTTGAATAATAAATTCATAAAAGGAATTACATCATATCCAAATTTCATGCCAATAAAATAAATTTCAACATATTCAAATAGCATGCATTAATATAACCTTGCATTCATATTCAAATAGCCTTGCACCACAATATTATTCATGTATTTGCATTTTCTTTGCATCACAACATCTCAATCATCATATGCATACACAAGAAACCTTCACCACCACCCTTTGCGGCATAACAAACATATGAAAGCAAGTTTTAACTATGCATACATTAATTGTTAACATGTCATCATACTTTGCTGCTCTTGTGAATACATAATACACGTTCAACTATGCATACATTACCCATGTACACTTCTTTCTACTCTTGTCTCCTTTACCTTTGTTGCTCTTGTTGTTCCTTCGCCTTGTTGTTGCACCTATTGTTCCTTTTCCTTTGTTGCTCTTTTGCTGCTCTTGTTGTTCCTTTGCCTTTGTTACTCTTTTGCTGCTCCTGTTGCTCCTTTTCATTTGCTACTCCTGTTGTTCCTTTGCCTTTGCTACTCTTGTTGTTCCTTTGCCTTTGCTACTCTTGTTGTTCCTTTGCCTTTGCTACTCTTGTTGTTCCTTTTCCTTTGTTTCTCTTTTGTTGCTCTTGTTTCTTCTTTGCCTTTGTTTCTCTTTTGCTGCTCTTGTTGCTCCTTTGCCATCAAACAACAATCCCATCAGTGTCTTCCAACCATGACTAGTCATGGATAAGGCACAAAATTTGGTTACATAGTGTTTCTTAGTTAGTTTTATGTTTTCCTTAATTATAGTGGATTTACCCTCCTTTGGAGTACTATAATAACTGTGAGTGTTTCTTGCACTCACAACTAGATGGATTAAGGTGCCATACTGTCACCATCAAGTGCTTCTGAACCTAATGTGCTTCTTTCACATATTCCCCAATCCATACACCCACTGTCATAGTTATTCTGAGATTTCTTCTTCTTCTTAGGTGCTTTCTTCTTAAGCTTCTTTCCCATAGTTCCATGAATCTCCTTCAAGTGATCAAGCTTCTACCAAAGGACTTGCTCTGATACCAATTGTTGGAAATAATACTGAGAGGGGGGGTGAATCAATATTATTAAATCAATAAAACTTTTTCATTTCCATACTTAGATACATATATGCTACTTCAATTAAGGGAACCCGCGTGTATATGCAATTGTGTCTAATGCAACTAGTGTATATCCAGAATACTTATGATTCAGTTAATCCATTAAATGTTGATCTTTAGTTAGTGCGTTAGAACTTCATTAACCATATGTACAGTAAGCAGGTGCAGTAAAACAGAACAGATCATCACACACAAGAAACATACATGAACACCATGATATAAGGTGGAAACCTAATGTGGGTGAAAACCACCTGCTGCAAGTCGTCTCTATCTTCTTTTAATAAGAAACTTCTTTTACAATAGTTCTGTACTGGTGTAGTCTTATACCAGTATGCAGGCTTCTACCTGCAGAAGGCTACAACCTTCTCTCGTTCTCCAGACTCTCTAGGAAGGGAGCTACAACCCCCTTAGCTCTTGTACTAGCCGATCCACTTACTAGTACGTAGGTGCTGGCCTACTGAAATGCTCCAACCTTTACTCGTTCTCCAGCTGCTACTGGAAGGGAGCTACCACCCCCTTTGCTCTTTGTACTAGCTGATGTACTAGTACGTAAGTGCCGGCCTACAATCTCCTTTCTTCCTCCAGGGACCACATTTCATACATTTTCAGACTGGATACTCCTCAAGCACAACACTATAATCTGAAGGCCACATTTCATCCAATTTTCATACTGGACCCATCAATATCATTGAAGCACACAATCAATCAACACTAGCATCATCAATCTCTGAATCACCCATACTGAATCACTGAAACCCTGTCAACAAAAAGGGAGTCACCAAAACAGAGAGAAGAACACTGAACTCTGCAACAATATTCAGAACCAACTGTATCATCAAAAATCATGCATTAAAGTGCATACGCTACTTGGAAGTGTCGAACCAGCGTGTATACGCAACTTCACCAAGGTGAACCAGCGTATATGACATTAATTACTTACTTATAACTTTGTTGTACTTCCTGTTAGCGCTTGGAATTCACCTAGGCTGAGATAGACAAACTCTCAAGGCTACATCAAACCATTTCACCTCGTAGCTAGCCCTACGAGGTATGAGAAGGCTCTCTCGGGTCAAAACTCGATGGATTTTGTCAATAGGATGAGTTGACCAATTAGGAACAAGGATTTTTAGGCTAGTAAACTGATATGGGGGATTGGTTTAGAGTTTTTGGATTTTTTGGTGGCAATTGGAGGGAGTGCAATTCAGGGTGCGGGGATTGAGCTCAGTTTTTTGCAGGTGATTCTTTGGGGCAAGGTAGGAATCTATGCTGATGCCTTTA
>APFE030768892.1:162093-205190 GCA_000404065.3 Pinus taeda | reverse complement strand
TAGGTGCTGGCCTACTGAAATGCTCCACCCTTTACTCGTTCTCCAGCTGCTACTGGAAGGGAGCTACCACCCCCTTTGCTCTTTGTACTAGCTGATGTACTAGTACGTAGGCACCAGCCTACAATCTCCTTTCATCCTCTAGGGACCACATTTCATACATTTTCAGACTGGATACTCCTCAAGCACAACACTATAATCTGAAGGCCACATTTCTTCCAATTTTCATACTGGACCCATCAATATCATTAAAGCACACAATCAATCAACACTAGCATCATCAATCTCGGAATCACCCAATACTGAATCACTGAAACCCTGTCAACAAAAAGGGAGTCACCAGAACAGAGAGCAGAACACTGAACTCTACAACAATATCCAGAACCAACTGTATCATCAAAAATCATGCATTAAAGTGCATATGCTACTTGGAAGTGTCGAACCAGCGTGTATGCGCAACTTCACCAAGGAGAACTAGCGTATATGACATTAATTACTTACTTATAACTTTGTTGTACTTCCTAACGTCAAACATACTCAGATCATTACATATACAAGGATAATATGTATGTTATCAACCAGATCTAGTTCATCGAATCACATAAATATAAGTCATTATGATCCTGATCCATTATCGATCTCATCCATCAACACTGAAGCTAAACATACTCTATCAATCTGAATATGCAGAATACTGATACTAGTAAACAGTCATCAGAACTCATCAACAGCCAGAACTACCTGTAACTTCAAACATCATAGCTCAAATGGTATATGCTACTTGGACGAACCAAACCCGCGTACATATGCGCTTTTACCAAAGCCAACCCGCGTACAGATCTATAAATATTCAATCATGACTTGCAGCTATTTCAAACTTAAGTTATACCCAGTTCAGAACATTACATGTGTCAGTATACAGATCTAGAACAAGCATAATCAACCATATAGAGATAGTTCATTTCAAACCATTTGATCCCGATCTATCCTTAGATCTTGTTCTCCATCAACCGATGAGATCCCTCCTTAGCTCAGATCAAGCAATGCATCATAACCCATATCCTACATACTGGACCTCATACTACATCAGATACTCAAGTCTTTTTCAATGCATTTGCCTAATGATCTTCTTCTCCTTTTATAATCTTAGGCCTTACTCAATACCATGGTCCAAAACCATAACAAAACAATACCATGGACCCAATACTTGGGATCAACACTTATGATGAGATACCAAGGCCTAAAACCATAGGTTCAAATACCAAGGACTAAATACCACGGACCAAAAATAAGTTCTCCCACATGTACGCGCTTTTCCTTGCATGAAAGTGCGTGTATACGCATATGCGCCTTGGGAACGTCCAACCCGCGTGTATACGCGGCTTCGTCAAAGTGAACCTGCGTATATATCTTTTTCTTCATTCTTGTAGTCTGATCATCAATTCCTTGCTACTGACCTGCTGCACTATGATCTATCATCTGTGTGATTTTCCATCGAGGACAAAACTTGTCTCATAATGCCAACAATCTCCCCCTTTGGACTTGATGGCAAAGCTGACTTGTCATACTTAGAACTGTCATCTGATTCCTTTGAGTTGTCCTGCATTTGATATCTCTTCTGTAGATTCATCTAGTTATATGTAAGTGAGTTGTTCTTCTATGAGAGGGTTGCCATCAAGTACAACACATGCATCATAATGCCAACACAACTCATTGTATTTGTATTGTTTTGGTTGGGATATACAATTTCACTGTCTTTTCTTGCTCATAGCTTACTTGTCCTTCATCTCTTTATGTATATTGTTTTTAGAGAGAGTGCTTTTATTTCATTCTCTGATTATGATTACACTCTTTGCATGAACTCTATATTGGTTATTGTTCTCTCATACCTTTAACATAATCCATTTCTTCTTTAATTGTCTCCACATACACGAGTTGTTATCCTTATTGCAACACAATTTATCACATATATTACTTCTTGTTTGTTGTTATTTGTTGGAGTCTAGCCATTATAGTCATACAAATAACAAGCTTTGTAACTTATATAAGTACACATTTCAACTCCATAATCTAATGTATTGTATAATAAAATTTTGCTTACGTGATATATTTATAATCATATATTCATCCCTTGCTATTCCCTTAACTATAGTCATTTATGACAATTTGAACCAAGGATAATAATTCATCCTGAAGGAAAGTTATCATTGATTCCTTTACCACTAGTGTGGAATCCTTATATCATTTACTATCTTTGGGTACATACAAATTTATATGCATATTTGTGCCTCATATGATTATCATATATATATTATGTTTGAATTTACTATACTCAATAAATACTTGTCAAGGTATCTGCTTAGTTTAGTTACTAAGATAGAGACTCTGGAAATGTATGAAACTTAATGTATCTTCTCCCTTTTTACTAAAAAGTCTTAGCCAAACTCAAAATCATATCTAATTTTTAATTGCATATGGGTTTATCTTGCCTTTTCCATGTTTCTTTAGCCAAATTTATTAACCCTTCCATCTACAAATGCTCATAACAATTCCTATGAAATCAAGTTCCTACTCACTCCTGAGAAGGAAGTCTTACTTTATTAACTTCAATTTGGATTTGTGCTTCTCATGTATACATTCAACAATAGAGCATTCACCATACTATTATTATTAGTTATTTCAGCTCTTCCTTCTCAATGCTAAGTTAGATTCTCCTCCCAAATCTCAGAATATAACTCTGTGATTTATACACATATTTTCATGCCTACACGATAATCTAAATATATATATTATCCAGTTTCACGCACACACACACAACACATAAATTCATCTAAGTTTCAACATTTAACCACATTGTAATACATGTGTTGTTCTTAATTTTAGATATCCTACGAATCTAGTTATCCAAATTCTATTTTATGTTAATTAGATTAGTAAACCTTCTATATATATCAAAATTTAACTCTAGAATTTATATGTACAATATCAAACATGTACTACAATTTAGTGAAATAGATATGTCTGAGTTACATATTCATCATGTAATAATTATAATAGTTAACATAAACAATTTTGTTCATAAAAACTATTCACTCTATTCATGCACAATTTTGCTCATATATAATCTCTTGTTTATTTCACCACTTAACCATTACTCATCATAGTAATAACAATAACTAATATATAGTTCAACATGCAAACAATAAAATTACAATCATCTAATTGTAACCATAGCTTAGAAATATTCAGGGAGGGAGCAAGTTCCTCCCAACCAACGAATTGTAACCACCCCCCCTGATCTCATACTTCTTGCATCCAAGAATCAACAACCTTCTTTGTATTCCTTATTGGTTTTCATATAGTTTTTCCCATCAAATTTTTCTTTAGCAGTGTCCAGCTTTTAGGGTCTACACCCCTTAATTACTTAGGCTTTTTAATTCATATAAGGGAAATTCTTTCTTTTTTCCTTTAAAGCACACTTTTCCTTCCTACTGTGATTTTCTTTTTGTTTTCACCCAACTTAGAATTTCTCTCCTGCTAAGTTCTTAGCATAATATCTCTCTCCCATTATGTGATCTTTAAATTAGCAATTTTCTCATGGGATTTTTAGGAGAGTATTTGGGAAGGTCCACTATGTGGATTTGAACACTCAACAACTTTTCTATAATAGCAAGAAGTCTATATTACTCATGTGCTCTTTCCATATTATTCCCAAACGAACTCATTTATTCATCAAATAAAATATAATTACATAATCACATAATTTAATTCCTGACTTCCATAGCCAATAAGTTCAAATAATAATTCAATAGTCTAAAAATAATTATGTTTTCAAAAAGCAAAATACAAGGGTGTCACGCTAAAGCATTAAGAAGTGAAGAGACAACACCATAACAATGTAATTCTTAAGCTGATTAATACAAAGTGGTAATTGAATGATAAAAGGCATCAGAAGTAGTCAAATCCTAACATATCATAATGTAGTAAAGCAAAAAAACACAAAGTGTCACATTAAAACATTAAAAAGTGAAGAGACAACACCATAACAATGTAATTCTTAAAATAAATAATACAAAATGGTAATGGAATGATAAAAGACATTAGAAGTGATCAAATCCTAACATAGCATAATATAGTAAAACAAAGTAAAAAAATAAATTAAACTTTTGCCCATTAAAAATTTATAATAAAAATATTAAAAATTAATAAATAAAATCTCAAAATCAATTAACTAAAAATTAACGAATAATCCCATTCAAAAACAAAAATAATATTTTCTAAATTTTTTTAATTTATAAATATATCATAAATATTTCGGTTAATAAATTGTAACTTATCATTTATAATTAAATATTTCATACATATTAATTAAATATAAAAGTACTCTTAAACAAAGTAAACAAGCACATTGAAACGTTTATTCAAAATCCCCATTTTCACCTTCGTCTTTAATCAACATTTAAGAAATATTTACCTATGCAATGCTTGTCCACTTTATAAAAATGAAAATATTGCTTTGCCTCATGTTAAAAATGTAAATTTTTTGAAAACGAAAAAGTAATATTGAAATTCTATCATATTAAATATAATATGACAAATTATCAATATATATATATATATAAAATAATATTTATAATTTATTATTAACTAATTTAGAGATTAAGGTGAATGGAATATTGAAAAGTAAATATTTGAAATTCTTCATATAAATATAATATGACAATTATCAATATTATATATATATAAAATAATTATAAATTTATTAATTAAACTAAATTTAGACGATTAAGGTGAATGGATATGAAAAGTAATATTTGAATTCTTTCCCCTAAAAAAATTAATATGCAAAAAATTATCAAAAAAAATATATAAATAATAAATTATAAATTTATTAATTAAATTAAATTAGCCATTAAGGTGAAGATATTGTTTTTCTATTTAAATTTAATTTTTTAAATGATATATTTCCTTATAAAGTATTATTCAAATTAAAAGAGTAAATAGTAAAGAGTATTTAGCAATTGAATTAAATTGAGAAGAATATTTAATAAAGACACAGTTATATACATTTTTAAATGTAATTTAAAATTAAATTAGCATAGATTCATTTAATTTTAAATTTATTAAATATCAATTGTGATCAAATTGATCAAATTTTTACACTGTAAATTTTTTGTTGAGTGAAAATTTTAAAGAAAAATTTGCATTAGGAGAGGTTTGATTTATCTGGATTTTTGGTAGATTCAGACTTAGATAAATCTATGTTGGTTTTGAGTGACACACTAAATATCTTATATATATATATATATATATATATACTCTTGTTTTATATAATAAATATCTAGTGACATTAAAAATTTTATTTTATAATTCAAATTCTCCACATTAAAATGTTAATACACTGGTAGAATGATTTTCTATTTTTAAGCTTTGCAAGAAAATCATACAAAAATAAAATCTTTCAAATTACAGTCAAGTAAATAACATATTTACCATCATTTTACTTCCCACCATAATTTAAGCAAGTCTTAAATTATACCTACCATCTTATTTAAAATGGATAGGAATAAGATGTAAATAAATTATACCTACCAAGAGTTACTTCACGCTATTGTTTATCTTTTCCTTTGTACTTATGTAGAAATAAAACTATAAATGTGTAGATTTACTAGTGATTACTACCCACCAAAATTTATGCAAGTCCTTCTCTCCAAGTAAGCAATTAATTATCCACTTCACATCTCAATTTATTAGTTCCTACCAAAGCAAGCTTATAAGATTATATTTGCCTATTCACTATTATTAATTTAGCATTGACCAATGTTAATTATAATTTTTTATGTCATTTTTCCAAGAGCATAATTTCTTGTTTGAGTGGTAGAGAGTAAACTACCTGCAAGAATTGTTTAATATGGACACTGAAATATTTTAATTTTCACTGATAAAAGAATATTTTTTGTTACTAATAGCTTTTTGTTTTATAACATAGAATGAATTACACATCATGTAATATCAATAACATTATTTTATGTCGACTCTATTGTGATGACCGTGGTAATTTTGAATTACTATAATTACACCGTAAGGCGTTCTTACGTGAAAACAACTCCTTTGCTGTCCTAGAGTCCTCTGTTTGGGCCGTTAGATTTCATACTTTTCACTGATAATAGAATATTTTTGTTACTAATATCTTTTTGTTTTATAACATAGAATGAATTACACATCATGTAATATCAATAACATTATTTTATGTCAACTCTATTGTGATGACCCGTGGTAATTTTGAATTACTGTAATCGTAAGACGTTCTTACGTGAAAACAACTCCTTTGTTGCCCTAGTGTCCTCTGTTTGCGCCGTTAGATTTCATGTTAGACCATTAGATTTTGATAGACCGTTGATTTGAATTGCAAACCGCTTTGACCAGGTGGCAACGAATCCGACCTTGGTTAATAGGCTATGAATCCAACGACCCCATCCACAAAATTTCTTTATAGGCAACCGCAGACAACTCTTCCATTCGCTTAAATCAAATTTTGGTGAGCCCCCTTTAGATTAAATCAAATTCTAGTGAAACAAATCCCGAAACAACGCAAGATGGGATGGACCCTGCTCAGTGAACATGGTCGGTCTTCCAACACTGCAGAGTAGATGGAACCAAACATGCTCAGTGAACATGGTCGGTCTTCCAACACTGCAGAGTAGATGGAACCAAACATGGTTGGTCTTCCAGAGTGGATGGAACCAAAGAATATATAAGGAATTTCGGGATTTCAATTCAAATCGTTGGTCTTCTAACACTTCAGAGTGGATGGAACCAAAGAATATATAAGGAATTTCTGGATTTCAATTCAAATCCAGATATTCACAGAGTGTATGTGGGCACACTGTGCAAGATGTATATAAGAACAATATTATTGAATTCTTATTTGGGTAAACTCATCGAACCCTAGGGGTGATGCCCTGCAACGGATCCTTGGCAAGAATATGATCTATGCTTGAGTTTATATTTCAAATCATTTTACACTTTTCGGTGTAGGTATTGGCCACGTGAAAATTTTTACAAAGGAATTTATTTAAACCATTTTAATTGTAGTTATTTACATACATGATAACATCTCCGGTTATATGTACTTTTGGAAAAACTTCAAATATAAAGCAATTTTTAATTTGTATTTATGGTATTATATTTTAAAATGACTTATTAATATAAATATCTGAAAATGTCAAAACATTAGTTTATTAGTTCATGTATACTTTCTTTCCTTTTCTTTCTTAATATTTTTACTATCATATAATGAATGGTACATAAATATCATAATTTTTAAAGATAAATTAATAGTTAAAAAAATATAATAATAATAATAATAATTATAAATGAGATTCTATTCATCAATTTAAACTCAATGAAAATTAAAAATTAATTATTTAACTATTATGAATTGATATTTTGTATTTAGTATTTTAATTTCATTGAAAAATGTTATAAAGTTAAATTAAATTAAATATGGTTTTTTAGAGTGTAATATGGATAAGTCATGGTGTTGATTGATAGTGTCAACTTATTTAAAAATTTCCATAATTAAAAATCTTGTTAAATTTTTGTTAAGTTTTGTTTGATGTACTATATATTAATTTTAATATCATGTCCATGATAACTTATTTTAAAATTCCATAATTAAATCTTGTAGGTTTTTTTTTTTTTTTTTTTTTTTTTTTTTTTTTTTTTTTTTTTTTTTTAACAGATAATAATTTACACCCATAGCAAATTATTTTAGAATAGGTTTTCTAAATTTTAATTTAATTATTAGTAATTATTAAATGGGTGGTTGAGTTACATATCTAACCCTTTTTCTCACATTTATACTTGTAACTTGTATTGATAAAAAATCGACGTTATTTCATGGGTTATTACTAATATTGACATTATCAATGGAAAATATAACATTAGATTTTGCTTCAAAAATTAACACCAAGTTTAAAACTATGCATAGTGACATTATCAATGGAAAGTATAACAATAGATTTTGCTTCAAAAATAACACCAAGTTTAAAAACTATGTACCATTGTCTTTTATTTACATTGGTCATGAATGCAAAGGTTAAAAATTTAGGCCATGTACATGGTTATATGATTGAGTAGTTGCATAGATTACATGCATTATTCATGTTAATTAGGTGTATTTTCCAATTACAAGAGTCATTAAGTGTGTCTTTTATATACAATATGGGTTTGAACTATGAGGGATGCATATGTGCATGGGTTAGATATGTATGGAGGTGTATAATAGAAGTCATTATTTATGTTAGTTATTTTTGTTATAAAGATGCGTATGTAGATTAGATGCTTATCTTAATATAAGTAAATTCTCTTATGTCCCTGTCCAAATCCACATCCAGAAAAATAAAAAAATTTAAGAAAAAATTTAATTGAAAACAAATCTATGAAATAAAATAATAATATAAACACAATTAATATTTAATTAATCTAACATACATAGACATCTACTTTCTCTTCCTTTTGGATCTTCCTCACAATAAATCCTTACTACCATGACATCTCCTCCTAAAAGTATGTGTTGATTTTCATTAATGAGGTTCATGCACTTTATTACAAAATAATAAAAAAATATTTTGTAGATTTATTATAAATATTAATTTAACTTATGTACTTTTAATACTAATTGATTTATGCATAAAATCATTGATAGTAATTGATTTGCTTATTTAATTATGTCTATAGGCATGTCTATAATTGATTTGCTTATTTAATTATGTCTATAGGCATGTCTATTTTGGAATGTTGTCTCCATAGTTTCAATTTGATTATCAATAATTATTAGGTGGATGGTATGGATTTAACCTCCATTGAATGCTCTAAAATATTCTTAATAGTTATACCCTTTCACCATTTTAATTAAATTGATTAATTGAAGACAAGGTTGTATGAACAAATGTCATATGAAATGTCTTAGTCTTGTTGTTTTTTATTTTTATCTGGTATGGGTTGAATTGGATACAAGAGAAGTTTGCATATTTCATTAAAAGAGAATCAAAGGAAGACATGCTTTTGTGTTGGGGTTTCTGTTGTTTGCAAGCATAAACATTCTTTACAATTGAAAATTTTCCTACACATTTTTCAATTTCATTTTGCATCACTGATATACAATGCATGCCTTCACCTCTTAGTTGGGGTTTAAGGTTGTTTATGAAAGTAAAGATTTTGCAGGATTCCAATTCTTTCTTCCAAAGTAATCTTTTATTTGTATTTATTTTTTACACTTAAGTAATCTTTTGTTTGTATTTATTTTTTACACTTCAGTTTCATCTGGAGTGCCTTTCCTTGTTTATCCATACCTACATTCACCAACCATCCATTTCCAAATTACCAAGCTAGCCCCTTCCCTAGAAGGGTATAAAACAAAACTAAAGTTGCAAGTACAATGTTGAAATTGCTAGGCATTCCCTAGAAGGGTATAAAACAAAACTAAAGTTGCAAGTACAATGTTGAAATTGCTAAGAAATCCCTAGAAGGGTAATAAAACACAACTAAAGTTGCAAGTACAATGTTGAAATTGCTAAGCGTTCCCTCAATTGACATATTGCAACTCAAGTCAATAGGATAGATAAGGAGGAGGTCACTTTACTTTTAACACCATGTTATTTCTCTCACTCAAATTGTAACATAGATAAGGAGGAGTTCACTTTACATTTAACACTGTTTAATTTCTCTCACTCAAATTGTAACATATCACGCATGTCTCCATCTATGCCCTTTCTCCACATGCTATTTCCTTACAACGTTCCTTTGCAACATCTGGTGCAATTTCTAGTTAAATAGTTTGGTTTGGAAGTTATCAGCCAAATATGGTTAAAAGACAAGGATAATATTAGTAAAATGGAACATGTGTTAATTTTATTTGTAATTTAACATAATTATCTTTTTTTTGTTAGTTATGGTTGAAGAGAAATGCTAAAGTAAGCATACCCCAAGGCAGTTAAACATTTATGAGTAGTTATCTACTCATATCCCTTTTGAAAACAAAAACCTCAAAAAAGGGCCAAAAAGGTATGGGGAGTAGTTATCTACTCATATCCCTTTTGAAAACAAAAACCTCAAAAAAGGGCCAAAAAGGTATGGGGAACCTAAGGTCAGAAGGAGGAGAAAAGTATAGAAGTGGAAATGACTCAATAGCTAGATGGCCAGTGGAGTCTATTTTGGAGTTGTGGCTCAAGATATATGGCTAAGTTTGGTAGTGACCAAATAGCTTAGTAGAAATTGTAAAAGGCTTTTTTTCGAAATTGCTTGGGCATAACTGGCTCGGGGAAGAGGTGTAATGAGATGACTAGCATTGCGTTTGGGAGGAGCATTGCTTGTACTGGTGACTACCGACTCACAAAAGAACAAATATGTAACTACAACAAACTGATGAGATTGCAAGTGTGAATTTGAATAAGAAAGCTAATAACTGGAATTCCCCCCTTTATATTTAAGTATTACATGTGTAACTACTATGAATTGTGATATCACGGTGAATTGTTATATTTATTGCGATTTGATAAATGCAATCTAAGCTATTACAATCACTGTGAACTGATTAATATATTCTGAGTTAATACAAATACTGTGAATTGATAAATCTATCCTAGGTTATTGCAATCAGTGTGAATGGATAAATGTTGACAAAATAACCCATATCATGATTTTGTACTTGAATAAATAAAGGTGCAATCGGAACAACATATGCATTGATAAGTATAGTCAAAAGAATTCATAATCTATGTTGTTAAGCACAGGAAAACAAAGAAAGAACTCATTCTGCTGAAGGCAAGAGGAGAAACTATGTTATGATAATAGGACGACTAGCCATTTAAACTGTCAAACCTCGATCGAAGTCAACTTTCGGAATACATGATAAAAGAGAAAAACAATAATACTTAGGTTATAACAAAAAATTGCAAATATGCAAACGTTGTTTAAACCCTGCCATTGATTATTGCAATAATACATAAGCCTATCACCGTGAGAACTGCTAAAGGAACCCATCGTTCTCTTAGCTACTTTAGTCCCTTAACTCAATACATGGATTTTATACAAATTTCAAAAACAAACAGTACGAGAAATTGAAAGGCCGTGGAATGACAAGAAAAGTCCAAACTATTAAAAAATTGTGAGCACCCTTTACTCTCAAATAGCAACGTTTTGGCATAATTCATGTGTAGAGAAATCACAGTCTCGACAAAACCCAGTTAGGGTCAAAAACCCAAAAATTGAAACACACCTTGAAAAAAGGTTCAGAACTTTTGGTAAGTAGAGTAGAAAACCCTGGAACGAGTAGGCTGGGCTCATCGGAATGGGTATACCTGTGATACCGAACAAAAAATTGATTAGTGATAGACCCTCAAAAGACAAATGCATAGGAAGTAATGGGTGTCGGCTATAGGACAATACCTGTGTAGAGGAACCAGATGAGAACCAGACTCTTTCCATAACCTAGGTGACAGAAGAAGGGTCAATGAAACCCTGGGGTTCAACATGCCAAAAATAAAACTTATTTAGAGAAAGATAAACTATATGGTGGACTTACCTTTGGGTGAGAATCAAATTGTGAACTGACGGGAGGATGAAACCCTCAGCAAGCCAAGCCCAAATCTCCACTGCTAGAGAGTATCCTTCATGCACAGAGGTATTAATGATTATATAACATAAATCAAATGATGAAATGAATAAAAAACAAACACATGTATTCGAAGGTAAGCTATGAAGACAACCTTGTGATTTAGTGTCAAGAAAATAGGTAGCTCTGTTAGAGTGTTTCCAGAATATCTGCCTCGGACGTCTTGAAGATTTGTAGAGTGGAATAGAACCTGAAAAACCCTCAAACCCTAACATGGAGGCGGAAACCCTCAACAACCAGTGAATGAACGAATGACGCTCTGCGTGGGCGGGTTGGAGCAAGTTAGTTCGCCTATTATCCGACTAAGGAACTGTTAATGTTGGATTAAGCCCATCTTGAGGCACCGTTGATCTAGACACAGATCACGAGTAGTGCCAGGTGGAGCGTGGAACATAGTGACTCCAGAAACTTCGATAATAAAACATAAACCTTTATGGAAATGTGAAATACCAAAGGTTAAATCTCATACCCAATATATATGAAATAAAAGGGAATGTGATATACCAAGGAACCGTCATATGATAGTTCACACCTTCACTTATTAAAAGATATTTTACCCCACACTCTATCATATTTAAATATATATAGATGTTAAATCTAAAACACAAAAAATGTATGTGCATCATAGTGTATTTAAGCATTTGATTTCGTAAACAAGATAGATAGCATGGTTATGTAAACATTTTTTTTTTACCTTGCTAGTCAATATGGTGTTTAGTTATATGGAGATGCTATGTGTGGTATCAGAGCAAAGGTTCCACACTCAGGACTTGATTAGATGTTAGAAAACCTACCTTGTGTGTGTTCACAGAGAACAATACTGGTAGAAGGAACTAATTTTGAGCTATGGATTCAGCTGGAAAGTAAATCACGTAACAAAGCCACTGCAATGATGGAAACAATCCAATAGCTTCAAGTAGAAATAATGACTCTTTGAACAAAAAATGAACGACTTGTACAAGAACGTGAATGGATTATCAAAATCCTGACGGATAAGAAAAATCATCGAAATTCAAAACTAAGTTCCGATAATGGTAATCGAGGTGAGTCTCACCGGAGAAAAGAGGAATCTTTTCTAGAAGGGAGCCAAACTCAGGAGTTTGTAGGTGGTCAGAAAACAAAATATAGCGAGACTGAGGCGACCTCTGACAGTGATGAGCGTAAAAAGAAAAAGAAGAGACAAAAGGTTGAATTACAAGGAGAATTTAAAAAGATTCAACCCTCAAGCTATGATGGTGAGACTGAGGAGGCTATTGAGTCTTGGGTTAATAAACTTAACGAATTACTTCCAGATTTATGATTATGACAAAAATTTAAAGGTTAGGTTAGTTGTTTATAAATTACCGGGAAAGGCTACTCTTTGGTGGGAGGAAATAAAGGTTGTACATGTTGTTAATGAGCATTCAATTACCTAGGATGCATTTCAAAAATATTTTTGGAACAGTTACCTGACAGAACGGTTTTATGACGATAGAGCTAAAGAGTTTCATGAACTGCGATTGAGACAATTGACCATGGATGAGTATGTAGCCAAATTTACCTCTTTGTTGCGATATGTACCATATTTACGAGAAGAAAAAGCTAAGGTGTAGTGGTTTGTCAGTAGTTTTCCAGCACACATGAAAGAATGATTGGAATTTGAGTACCCGAAAACTATGGATGATGTTGTGCGGAAGGATAGAATCTATTATCAACAGATGCAAAAAAATGACATTAACAAAAGTTGGATAACGAAGAAGGGATAGAGGGTCACACCGAATAATAGAAGTAATCAAATAGGTAACCTCTGAAATACTGTTAAAGGACAACAGGGGAAACCCATGGAAAGAGATCAATAGAAACCCGATTCACAAATGAAAACATGCTAGTGAATCCATCCAGCAAAGTTGAAGGCGAGCTAGGACAAAGGCCACCACTACCCTATTGCAGTTGTGGAGAACCTCATTATATTAAAAATTGTCCACATCGTGGGAGGCTAGAGCCGATAGCAAACCTATAGGAGGTATCAACAGTGGGTGATATAGCAAGGGAAATACCTAAGTTTAATAAAACATTGGAAAACCAACAAGCAAATTATCAACCCAACATGATTGAAATGGAAGGTAAAATGTTTAAACATGTTGTTTTGATTTTGATAGATCCTAGTGCCAGTCTAAGTTACATAAGTCCTAGAGTAGCAGATCTATGTTAGTTACAAACTAAGAAATTTAAAAATCCCTGGTTAGTTCAACTTGCCAAAGGAGCCAAGCGACAGGTGGGAGCTAAGGTGGAGGATTGTTCCGTTGAAATAGCAAATCAAATCATTAAGGTGAATTTAAATATTTTACCTTTAGGTTCATATCACATTTTAATAAGAATGGACTGGTTGGAAGCTCATTGGTCTTTAGTAGATTGTAAGGAAAAGACTATCACCTTTTTGGATGATGAAGGTATTAGAAGAGAACTACAGGGTATTAAGAGGCCACTACAGTTAAGACCCATCATTGCTTCCCAGCTAGGGAAGTGTTTGAGAAAAGGTTGTCATATCTATGCAATACAAGTGGGTTACGCTAAAACTGATAAGATAACCACTGAATTGAAGAATCTGTCAATAATTCAAGAGTTTGTAGACATGTTTCCTGAGGAAATACTAGGGCTGCCACCTAAAAGAGATATTGATTTCACCATAGAATTAATGCTGGGAGCAGACCCAGTTTCAAAGCCTCCTTATAGGATGAGTGTACTTGAACTTACATGATTGAAAATACAGTTCCAAGAACTGTTGGATAAGAATTACATACGCCCCAGTGTGTCACCCTAGGGAGCACCAGTGTTGTTTGTAAGAAAAAAATATGGCACCTTGAGATTGTGCACTGATTATCGTTAATTAAATAGACTAACCATTAAAAAAAATATCCATTACGTAGAATTGACGACCTATTTGATCAGGTCAAAGGTGCTAAGATATTTTTGAAGATTGATCTAAGATCAGGGTATCATCAAATCCGAATAAAAGAAGAAGATATAGGCAAGACTACTTTTAGTATCTGTTATGAGCACTATGAATTTGTGGTCCTACCTTTTGGACTAACCAAAGCCCCTGCAACATTCATAAGTCTAATGAATGGAATATTCCATCCATACCTGGATAAATTCGTATTAACATTTATTGATGATATATTGATTTACTCGATAAATCAAGGAGAACATCACCAACATCTGCGGATTGTGTTATAGGTCCTAAGGGAACACCAATTGTATGCAAAATTCAGTAAATTTGATTTTTTCAAAGAAGAGATACAATACCTAGGACACATTATCACTAAAGAGGGCATAGCGGTGGACCTAGAGAAAAATAAATCCATCACAGAATGGCCCATGCCCAAAAATTTCATAGACATATGATCCTTTCTAGGGCTGGCTGGATACTATCGTCGGTTTATAAAAGGATTTTCGATGGTAGCCTACCCATTGACCTCATTGCAAAGGAAGGGAAAAGCTTTTAATTGGACTGATGAGTGCCAACAAAGTTTTGACTAGTTAAGACACATGTTAACTATCGCACCAGTCCTCTGAATAACTGACCCTGGCAAGGAATTTTTGGTGTGTACCGATGCTTTCCAAACAGGAATCAAGGGCATTTTCATGCAAGAAGGCCATGTAGTGGCATATTAGTGATCTAGGTGGCTCCACAGACATACACAGGACAAAGAGGGCTTATGAATGCTCGAAAATCAAAGTGATCAAAATGAGGTCGAACTAGGAGCAGAGCGAAGATCTCGACATCCTAATTGTGGTGATGTGAACTGTTCATTAAACTGAGTCCGTATGCGAAAGTTAGAAGCAATCAAAGTTTGGTTGACTTTTGTTGACTGGGCATGGTTAAGGATGCTGCAATCTGGACCGATTTCGGCCAACCTAGGCCAGATTCTGGGCAAATTTGTGGCCTAATTAATTTGTCTCCTTCGGCCTAAATCCAAATATTTAAAACTGGCCTTGTATTATTAAAATAATAATAATAATAATAATAATAAATGTGGTGGGGGGCCACCACCCTAAAAATCCATATAACAAAAATTAATAATTAGAAGGATCGACGACCATGACCCCATCGGACCAACCACACCCCAAACAATATATATTATGTCTATGGGGTGGGCACGGGCCACCTTCGGTGGACCCGACCCACACCCAACCAAACACCAAAACAAAACTCCGATGTCGAGAAATGTGATACGGGTGCCAGCGGGGGTCGAACCCGCTCGACCCACGTGGACGGCCCCCAAGTAGGCAGCCCCATTAATACATGTAACACCAAACCATGAGGTGTACCATGTACCAAACCCCAAACGGTCAACCCAAATATTGATATGAGGAGCGATGAGGAGTTATGGGGGCAGGTCGCCCAATGCAAACCCAACCCAAATTCATTTCAGTTTAAACAAAAAAACAATAATGTGTTAAAAAAAGGGAGGGGTAGAGTTTGACCACCCGACCCCTCCTCAACCATTAACCTAATTTTACCAATGCACCCAACGGTCCTTCTTTGGACTATCCGCCCTCCAATTTATATTTAAACTCAGCTCACTAGTGCACCCAAGAGCGGGCACAGATTTTAAGACAGAGGAGGCAAAATATTCTTTGATGCCCAAAGATTCTCCGGGGAGGTAAAAATTATTTTTGTTAGACTATAGTCAAGTTTACAATCATTTTTCATGCTTTTCCACAGGGATCGCAATGGCGAGGTCAGATTCGCCTTTTGAGTTGCAGATTTCTAGTCCACCCATGGAGAAGAATCTTTGAGGAATCTAGGGGGAATCTGAAAGATTCCTTGAGCCCTAGATTCTCAATTTCTCAGAATTCAAAAATTGGACAGTCGATTTTGCACTATTTGATGCCACAAATCTGATGTTGCATTCAAATTTTTCATTTTCTAATTCTATTCTTCAACCACTTTTCTAATTGGAATATAGGTGTCAGCATTTATGTGCGAGCAACCATTTCCATGTGATTGATGTTGTGAGATCGATGGCACGAAAAGCTTCAGTAGTTTGACATCCGCTTCTTCAGATGGCCCCTGGTTGTGAGGTATATGCAATGTGTTCATGTCCTTCTTTTGCCATGCATTGTGCTTCATAGAGCCCTGTTTGATGCTTGATTTGGGACCTTGTTTCTTACTCGCTTTCATGATTCCTGCTTGATGTGATGCGGAATCATCCATGTGATGTATTTGTTGTCATGATCTGTCATGTTGCGTTGGAGATCCCTTTGTTGTATGTTGATGGGATACTCATGTTGTCATCATGCATGTTTGCATTGAGATTCCTTTTATGCCATGTTGGCAGGATGCTCATCATGCATGAGTTTGTGTCATACTGATAGGATTCTTTTTTACTGATAGTTCCTATAGTGGAACATCTCTTAGAGCCACTCTTGCGTGAGGGAATTTTCCTTGTATGATAGCGACATCATCTCTATGTACATCATCACTATTGACAACACTTAATGTAGCGGCCTACACCATCTTGACGCCGGGGCCCGGAGACGTAGTCCCTCTTGGATGAACTCCGTTATCAACGGATTATGTTTTCATGTGTCGATGATTGACATGTTCCTCTTGTTTACAATATGCAGATGCATTCATTAATGTTCTTTTAAAAATGCAATTTAACACATCACGAAAGTAAAAGGTCTTGGAAGGGTCCTTCGTCACACCCAGACCTAGATCAAGTGGTATCAGAGTGGTCTTTGCATTGATGTAAATTGCAGCGTGAACAATGAAACATGCAGTGACAGAGGATGAAAAAGTGATGTACGAGTCCATGCTCAAAATTTCCAAAGGGGTGGAAATCATGTATGAAACTCTACTGAAAGAGACCGAGGAAAAGGAGCGATTGCAGTTTCAGTTGCAAGCCATGGAAGAGGCCCTAGAAGAATTGAAGAACAACAAACAAAATCTTTAAATAGAGAATGTTGAATTGAAGATGCATCTACATGAAGAGAAAGAGGACAAAAATAGTTTGCTACGACAACTACAAGCAAAGGACAAGACCTTGGAAAAGCTGCAACATGACCCATGCGAGGTAAAAAGTAGTTCTCCATCTTCATGTATGTTTCCTGATGATGATTTCACTATTTTTGAAAATCATACCACAAGAATTTGCCCCAAACTATTGAAGAAAATGGGGTATGAAGGAAAAGGCTTAGGCATTAATGGCCAAGGTATTGTCAACTCCATCAAAGTAGAGGAATTACCGTGTTGAACAGGACTTAGGTATGTCAAAAAGGAAGTTGGGGAATGTGTTGAGACAACAAGAAAACCACCAACAACAGATGATGAACAACCCTAATCGGTTCTTTCCAAATCGACGAAGGAGGTAAAAGATGTTGATTTCCTTTCGGTTTTGTCGTCACATAGTATGATTTCTATTGGAGATGTAGAGATCCCAATTACAGGGACAAACATGAGGCTCCTTACCAGGATGAGACCCAAGGAGGAAAAAGACCTTGGTGTTAATAACCAAGGCATAACCCAACCATTAGAGGTTATGCAGAGAGCTCAATTTGCAGGCTGGAGATATACTAAAGGAGAATGATTGAAGGTGTCAGATTCTTCTGAGACATCGTCAAAATTGTCGAGGAAAGAGAATGATGGGAACACATCCCATGGCAATTTCCATTGCAGGGAAAGAGCTGAGGCAAGCTCTTATCGCCATACTTACACCAGAGACAGCAAGGAAAGGTATAGCCACTCTCGACATTCGAATGTTCATTTCAATTATAATCATGTTTTTTAAAGATGAACATAAAACATGGCATCAAAAAACATGTACCTTTTGTGGATTACATAACCATACATTTTCTAAGTGTTGGAAAAGAATGACATCACACAAAATGACGAGGCATGAAAGACCCTCTCAACAGTAGGTAAAGAAACATGTTAAGCAGATATGGAGGAAGAAAACCTATTGCAGTCATTGCGACAGAAGTGGCCATCAAAGAGCCACTTGTTGGAGGTTCCATCCAAAGCAGCGCCTTAAAGACAAAGTGTCGATGCATGAAGTAGATGAAACAGTTGTTCGACAAAAGAATGCGCCAAAAGGGGGTGACCCATTCACCTTGATAAGTGAAAATGGTTCCTAGATATGTTAGCGTTTCATGGTCATACTTTTGTAAATCATTTGTTGCATTTTAAAATGTAAAAGTGATGATGTGTTTTCCATCACTTGTTAAGCAACAATGATGTCTTGTCTTGTTTTGTGTTGCATGATAAATTGTGAAAGTGATGTCGTGTTTCCATCACTTGTCCGATAAAAAGATAGTGTCTGACCTTATTATTGTAAATCATGTGTTTCAATGATGATGTGTTTTCCATCACTTGTTGAAGCAACAATGATATGTTGGCCTTGTTTTCATAGCTGGGGTATTGCGTCCATCTTGTTGTAAACTTGACCACCGAGTATAAACTCGTGGAAAGTGTGGGACGCTTGGGTCATTAGTTGGTCATGAGAGTCAAGCATGTAATTTGTGAAAACAATGTACTACAGGTTGCAGAAGTAGCAGGTGACGGCTCATCGTTTAAGGCTCTGAAGAACAAAGGTGAAGGAGATGGAAGCAAGGCCTTTCAGGATGCTTGTGATGTAGACAAGGTACAGAGAAGTTGCAAATTATTTTTCATTCTTTTGGAGGACCAAAAGCTCCTCAGTGGGGACGATTGATCCAAGTGGCTCCAGAGACATACACAGGACAAAGAGGGCTTATGAATGCTCAAAAATCAAAGTGATCAGAATGAGGTCAAACCAGGACCAAAGTGAAAATCTCGATGTCCTGATCGCGATGATGTGAACGATTCGTCAAACCGAGCCTGTATGCGAAATTTAGAAGCAATCAAAGTTCGGTTGAATTTTTGCTGACTAGGTAGGCTTAAGGAGGCCGTAATTTGGACTAAATCCGAACACCGGATTCCAGCCAACTTGGGCCAGATTCCAGGCAAATTTGCAGCTTGATTAGTTTGTCTCCTTCGGCCTAAAATCCGAATATTTAAAAATTGCCTTATATTATTAAAAAAAAATGTGGTGGCGGGCCACCACCCTCGCCACCCCAAAAATCCATATAACAAAAATTAATAATTAGAGGGATCGAGGACCATGACCCCACTGGTCCAACCACACCCCAAACAATATATATTATGTATATGGGGTGGGCACAGGCCACCTCTGTTGGACCCGACCCACACCCAACCAAACACCAAAACAAAACTCTGATGCCGAGAAATGTGATACGGGTGTCGGCGAGGGTCAAACCCGCCCAGCCCACATGGTCGGCCTCCAAGCAAGCGGCCCCATTAATACTTGTAATGTCAAACCATGAGGTGTACCATGTACCAAACCCCAAACAGTGAACCCAAATCTTGATATGAGGATCTGTGGGGAGTTATGGGGGTGGGCCGCCCAATGCGGACCCGACCCAAATTCATTTCAGTTTAAACAAAAAAACAATAATGTGTTAAAAAAGGGAGGGGCGAGGTTTGACCACCTGACCCCTCCTCAACCATTAACCTAATTTTACCAATGCACCCAATGGTCCTTCTTTGGACTATCTACCTGCCAATTTATATTTAAAATCAGCTCACCAGTGTGCCCAAGAGATGGAGGAGGAACCAGGAACGGGCATGGATTTCGAGACAGAGGACGCAGAATATACTATCATGTCCAAAGATTCTCCAGGGAGGTAAAAATTATTTTTGTCGGAATATAGTCAAGTTTACAGTCGTTTTTCATTGTTTTCCGCAGGGATCACAATAGCGAGGTCAGATTCACATTTTGAATTGCATATTTCTAGTCCACCCATGGCGCAGAATCTTTGAGGAATCTAGGGGGAATCTAAAAGATTCCTTGAGCCCCAGATTCTCAATTTCTCAGAATTCAAAAAATTGGACTGTCGATTTTGCACTATTCGACGCCACAAATCTGATGGTGCGTTCAGATTTTTCATTTTCTCATTCTATTCTTCAACCACTTTTCTAATTGGAATGCAGGTGTCAGTGTTTATGTGCAAGCAACCATGTCCATGTGATTGATGTTGTGAGATCAATAGCACGAAAAGCTTCAGCAGTTTGACATCCGCTTCTTTAGATGGCCCCTGGTTGTGAGGTATATGTAGTGTGTTCATGTACTTATTTTGCCATGCATTGTGCTACACAGATCCCTGATTGATGCTTGATGTGAGATCTTGTTTCTTACTCGCTTTCATGATTCCTGCTTGATGTGATGTAGAATCATTTGTGTGATGTACTTGTTGTCATGATCCGTCATGTTATGTTGGAGATCCCTTTGTTGTATGTTGATGGGATACTCATGTTATCATCATGCATGTTTGCATTGAGATCCATTTTATGCCATATTGGCCAAATGCTCATCATGCATGAGTTTGTGTCACTCTAATAGGAGTCTTTTTTATTGGGAGTTCCTATAGCGAAACATATCTTAGAGCCACTCCTGCGTGAGGGACTTTTCCTTGTATGATAGCGACATCATCTCTATGTACATCATCACTATTGACAACACTTAATGCAGCGACCTAAACCATCTTGACACTGGGGCCCGGAGACATATTCCCTCCTGGACAAACTCTGTTATCAACGGCTTATGTTTTCATGTGTCAATGATTTTCGTGTTCCTCTTGTTTACAATATGCAGATGCATTCATTAATGTTCTTTTAAAAATGCAATTTAACACATCACGAAAGTAAAAGGTCTTGGAAGGGTCCTTCATCAGGCCTGGACCTGGATCAATGAGTCACGAAAATTAAAGAATCATGAACAATGCTATTCAGCTTATGATCTAGAACTCGCAACAATAATTCATGCGCTGAAAATGTGGTGACACTATCTATTGGGGAAGAAGTTTATACTTATGACATATCATAGTAGGCTTACAAACTTTTTCCATCAACCAAACTTGAATGCTCGACAGGCATGGTGGACCACATTCCTAAGCGAATTCGATTTCGAAATTAAGCATTTGAAAGGTAAGGAAAACCGGGTTGCTGATGCCTTAAGTCGAAGATTAAATTGCAACACTATGAAATTTCTTCTAGCAAAATTAAATTTGATTTCTCAAGAAAAATCAAAGAGGTTGCCTTAAAGGACCTAGAATATCAGTTTTTATGGCAGTAAGCAAAACAGGACAACAATTTTGAAAGAAAGCTAGGATATGATGTCAATAGTGAGGACATGTTTTTGTATAAAAACCGCATTTATATACCAAATCAACAAACTGTAAAAAAGATTTATTTTTGATGAATATCATAGAAAATCATACGTTGCACACCCATGTTATAAAAAATTAATTACAACAATAAGAAAAGATTATTTTTGGCAAAGTATGAAATCTAAAACATTCTGATACCTAACACAATGCTTAGAATGTTAGCAGGTGAAAGCTGAGCACCAGCGTCCAGCCGAATTGCTTCACCCTTTACCCATTCTTGAGTGGAAATGGGAAATTGTAACTTTAGATTTTATCACTAGACTACCAAAATCAAAGAGACAAAATGACTCTATAATGGTAGTGGTGGATAAACTGAGCAGGGCTGCTCATTTTATTCCAGTTCAATCAACTTACAAGGTTGTGCAAATCACTGACATTTTTATGAGAGAAATTTTCAAGTTGCATGAGATTCCTAAAGTTCATCTCCGCATTTTGGAAGGCAATATTCACTGGCCTAAGCACTCAAGTATAGTTTAGTACTACTTACCATCTGCAAATAGATGGACAGACTAAGCGCATAAATCAAGTGCTAGAGGATATGCTTAGAATGTATGTAATGCAGCAACCCACAAAATGGGAGGAATACATACATCTGGTAGATTTTGCGTACAACAATGCTTATCATGCATTGTTGAAAGTGAGTCTGTTTGAGGTATTGTATGGAAGAAAGTGTCAAATTCCAGTTAACTGGAATAGCCCAGAGGATAAATTTATGTTGGGACTAGATATGCTGAAAGATATGGAGACTACAGTGAAAAGAGTACGGTCTAATTTGAAGACTGCGCAAGACCGACAAAAGAGTTATGATGACTGAAAAAGATCTTATCGGGAGTTCCAGGTGGGAGATCATGTTTATTTAAGGGTAAAAACCAAAAGTACTCTAAGATGTAGTGGTTGTTCTAAACTGGCCCCACAGTTTGTGAACCTTTCCAAATCATTGCATGAATAGGTCTGGTAGTGTATCAACTAGCTTCACCTGGACATATTCGTGTTCATGATGTATTTCATGTCTCCTTACTAAAAATATATATATACATGATCCTAGCCATATAATTCATTGGCAAGACATTTAGGTAGAGTAATTAAATGAATTTAAGTTCCTCTTTTAGATCTTTGGTAGTATTACCATTATAACCTAATGTGAATGTACTGAATGCAGGTCGAACCAGACGAGGAGTTCATGGGCGAACCCTTGCGTATTCTTGATCTGAGAAAAACAATATTGCGGAGACGAGTTATCCCCTAGGTTAAGGTGCAATGGAAACACTTTAGCTCGGAAGAGGCTACCTGGGAGGATGAACAAGTCATGCAAGAAGCTTACCTAGACCTATTCCGAGGAGAGAGAACACTAAGGACGGTGTTCCAATCGAGAGGGGGAAGATGTGATGACCCCTGGTAATTCTGAATTACTGTAGTTGAATAGTTTGGTTTGGAAGTTATCAGCCAAATATGGTTAAAAGACAAGGATAATATTCATAAAATGGAACATGTGTTGATTTTACTTATAATATAACATGATTATCTTTTTCTTGTTAGCTATCGTTGAAGAGCAATGCTAGAGTAAGCATACCCCAAGAAGTTAAACGATTATGAGTAGTTATCTACTCAGATCCCTTCTGGAAACAAAAACCTTAAAAAAAGGGCCAAAAGGGTATGGGGAACCTGAGGTGAGAAGGAGGAGAAAAGTACATAAGTGGAAATGACTTAATAGCTGGATGTCCAGTGGAGTCTATTTTGGCGTTGTGGCTCAACATCTATGGCTAAGTCTGGTAGTGACCAGATAGCTTAGTAGAAACCGTAAAAGACTGTTTTTTGAAACTTCCTGGGGATAGTTGGCTCAGGGGAGATGTACAATGAGACGAATGACCTCGTGATTGGGAGGAGCATTGCTTGTACTAGTGACTGCTGGCTCACAAAAGAATAGATAAGTAACTACAACAAACTAATGAGACTGCAAGTGTGAATTTGAATAGGAAAGCTAATCGCTGGATTTTCCTCCTTTATATTTAAGTATTACATGTGTAATCACTGTGAATTGTGATATCATGTTGAATTGTTATATTTATTGCCATTTGATAAATGAAATCTAAGCTATTACAATCATTGTGAACTGATAAATCTTTTTTGAGTTAATACAAATACTATGCATTATTAAATCTATCCTAGGTTATTACAATCAATGTAAACAGATAAATTTGACAAAAACTGTTGACAAAATAACCCATATCATGATTTTGTACTTGAATAAATAAAGGTGCAATCGGAACAACATATGAATTGATCAGTACAATCAAAAGAATTCACAATCTATGTTGTTAAGCACAGGAAAACAAAGAAAGAACTCATTCTGCTGAAGGCAAGAGGAGAAATTCTGCTATGATAATAGGATAGGTAGCCATTTAAACTGTTAAACCTCGACTGATGTCAACTTCTGGAATACATGATAAAAGAGCAAAATGACAATACTCAGTTTATAAAAAAAATTTACAAACATGCAGATGTTGTTCAAACCCTGCCATCGATTACTGCAATAATACATAAGACTATCACCGTGAGAACTGCTGAAGGAACCCACTATTCTCTTAGCTACTTTAGTCCCTTAACCTAATACATGGATTTAATACAAATTCCAAAAACAGACAGTGCGAGAAATTTAAAGGTCGTGGAACAACAAGAAAAGTCCAAACTATAACAAAATTATGAACACTCTTTGCTATCGAATAACAACGTTCTGGCATAGTTCATGTGTTGAGAAATCACAGTCTCAGCAAAACCCAGTTAGGGTCAAAACCCAAAAATCGAAACACACCTGGAAAGAAGGTTCAAAACATTCGGTAAGCATAGTAGAAAACCTTGGAACGGGTAGGTTGGGCTCAGGGGAATGGGTATACTTGCGATACCGAACAAAAAACTGATTAGTGATAGACCCTCGAACTAAAAATGCATAGGAAGTAATGGGTGTCGAAAGCAAGACAATACCTGTGTAGAGGAACCAGATGAGAACCAGACTCTTTCCATAACCTAGGTGATAGAAGAAGGGTCAATGAAACCCTGGGTTTAGCATGCCAACAATAAAACTTATTTAGAGAAAGATAAACTCTATGGCGGACTTACCTGTGGGCAAGAATCGAACTCTGAACCAGCGGGAGGATGAAACCCTCAGCAGGCCAAGCCCAAATCTCCGCTGCTAGAGAGTATCATGCATCCATGGAGATATTAATGATTATATAACATAAATCAAACACCGAAACGACTAAAAAAACAAACACATGTATTCAAAGGTAAGCTATGAAGACAACCTGGTGATTCTGTGTCAAGAAAATAGGTAGCTCTGTCAGAGTGTTTCCAAAATATCTTCCTCGGACGCCTTGAAGATGTGTAGAGTGGAATAGAACCTGAAAAACCCTCAAACCCTAACATAGAGGCGGAAACCCTCAACAACCCGTGAATGAACGAATGATGCTCTGAGTGGGTGGGTTGGGGCAAGTTAGTTCACTCGTAATTCGACTGAGCAACTGCCAACCGTTGGATTAAGCCCATCTCCAAGCACCATTGATCTAGACACAGATCATGAGTAGTGCCAGGTGGAATGCAAAACATAGTGACTCCATAAGCTTTGATATTAAAACATAAACCTTTGCATGGAAATGCAAAATACAATGTATATGAAATAAACAGGAATGTGATATACCAAGGGACCCTCATATGATAAATCACACCTTCACTTCTTAAAAGAGATTTTACCCCACACTATATGGTATTTAAATATATATAGATGTTAAATCTAAAACAAATAAAATGTATGTGCATCATAGTGTCTTTAAGCAATTGATTTTGTAGACAAGATAGATAGAATGGTTATGTAATTTTTTTTTTTTTTACTTTGCTAGTTAATATGGTGTTTAGTTATATGGAGATGCTACATCCATATCTAGTGTTCAGTTATATGGAGATGCTACATCCATATTAAACAGTGAAAAATTACATATGTGCCTCAAACTAAAATGTGAAATAAGTTTGTTTTTACTTTCAATTGTTTTATCTCTATATAAATTGGATGTAAAATTAAGGTGAAATTGAAGTATTTTATTTATAACCAACATTATTTTTTTGTTATTAATATAATTATTATTTTATTATTTTTAAATAACGTTATGTGACAACATAGAATGAATTACACATCATGTAATATCAATAACATTATTTTCTGTCAACTCCATATTAAACAATGAAAAATTACATATGTGCCTCATACTAAAAAGTGAATTAATTTTGTTTTTTACTTTCAATTGTTTTATCTCCATATAAAGTTGATGTAAAATTAAGGTGAAATTGAAGTATTTTATTTATAACCAACATTAATTTTTGTTATTAATGTAATTATTATTTTATTATTTTAAATCTAACATTATGTGACAACAATCCCCATACTAAACTATAAAAGTGACACAATTAATATATTACTTTATCATTCATTTTTTATTTTATTTTTTCTTATAAAAAAAAGAAAAATTCAAATCATCGTGACAATACTAGACAATACTAATACTAATAACGTTAATCTTAGAAAAAAATTCATGAAAAATACTACTAGCCCATCCACCAAAGGTATAGTTGTTAAATGTCCATATGTTATCAACATTCAAACAATGTCGTTGCCTAACTCTTCACTATCCCCTTGGGATGGGCACAATGACCTTAATTGATAATTTCCGGCAATGGCACTGTAGGCCAATCTAATGGCACAAAATAATAGTTTATTTAATCCATAAATATTGTCTCATGTTCTCATGTTACCATATTAACTTCAATTAATCTTATATGTATTTAGTATTGAAAAAAAGAAAGAATAAAGAAATTATTTTAACGTCCACGAGGCTAAAGATAGCCTATGAGACATATTGCTTCTTCATCTGCTTGATGTATTTGGTCCTTTTTCTATGAAGCTTCAAAATAAATGCTCCCAGCTTCTCGACAAACCCCTCACTAAATAGATTATCCCAACAACTAGCTACTATCTGCATAACTTTCCTTGTTGTTGAAGGCCTCACATTCTAAAATGAAATGTTTTTTTGTTTCCACTTTTCCAGAAGAACAAAAAATGCATGCTCTTTCCTCCCACACTTTCTTTGGCCTTTTCCAACGCTTTGTTTCACAACGGAGTTGATGAGAATTAGTCCTTAACTGCGCAATAACAAATTTGGCTCTCCAAGAGATATTAGCCTCTATGTATGCTTTTGGTTGATGACTATGAGTGGGATTAAATGCTTCAATATAGTAATTTTTCTTTCTTCCTAGCTCCTTATCCCAAGTACGTTTGTGGCACTTTTCCATAACAAAAACTTTTATCTCTTTGTTGTTTATGGGACACGCGTTCAAGCAAATACCCCATTTACTAAACCATGTGCTATTTTGTTGCATCCAAGTTTTTTTGCACTTGCACAATATATCATTAAAGACAACCTTAAGCCATCTACCCTCTTCCATTTGTTCAATTATTTTTTAAATATCTTATGATTCACACCATAGCAATTGCTTCAATAGGAACAATCCTTGTTTCACTTAACAAGATATCATAAGGAACCGCACTTTTAATCTTAAATTTGTTGTAATCAAACGCTTCTAAATTTTCTCAATTTGTCTCCACTGCATGTCAGATGTATTGCTTAATAACTGCTTGTAATCTTTGAGCTTTATGTTATCCTTGTTTGACTCTTTCCACATTCTCCTTGCCTTTTTGCATTCCCCGTCAAACCAAGCATTAACGCGAAAGCAATTTATTTAAGACTTCTTAATTTTTGCTCTTTTGCACTTTGCAAGTGCGCATTGAATTAAATGTGTTAATTCATGACTATGAAGGCTGTGAATTGTAATTTTCTCCTTCTCGAAGAGCCTCTCTAGCGTTATTTTGAAGGTATTACAATTTTTCTGGGGTCAAAAGAATTATGCCCTGTGGAGGATTTTGTTGGGCATGCTGAATTTTTGACTCTAATTGTTTCTTTCCAATCCAAGAGAAACATAAATGAATTGGCTTGTGATCTGATTTCAAGTCCCACAACTGATCTCCAATCAAAACTTCCTCCATTTTCTCATACAAACTATGCGAGCAAATTACATAATCTACCGCACTTGCTCCATTGTAAGTATTTCCTGTGAAATTACCGGACTTTGCCCATCTAGTCAAGCCATTACAAATGAATAAATCAAAGGCCCCACATAGAGTAAGCAATTGTTCACTAAAGAGATTGCAGCCCTTGTCCTCTAAAATTCTTTCCCACTGATGATTACTTTCTTCTGTAGGCCAAATAGGGTTTACAACAAAGAATGCTAGCTTGCTCACTTGCAGTCCTAACATTGAAATCACCCACTATAAGGACTTCACCTAGCTACAAATATGTTGCAATATCTGCTTTTAAGGCTACAAATGGATCTTGGTCAAGCCCTCTACCCTTTTATATTTTTGAAACCTGTGACACAAAATAGCATGTTGCAATTCTGATGCGGTTTCCATTTTCTGATATTTTAAACCAAATGAATTGCTTATTTGAGTCTTCTTTTTCTAACTGAAGACGACCGTCTTACTCCCTTACTAAAACCATGATATCCCGTGCCCTTTGCCATTCCCTGCTACCTTGTTCCATATTGCCATCTTCCAGTATCCTTCAAATAGAGGTGTCTTTCACCCTTTGATCCAGGTGGATCTCCAGACATCAGTGGCATGGGAAAGGCTCAAAATTCAAAGTGGCGGAAAGACGATTAACTTGACATTAGATCGAAGTGCTCGTCGCCCTGATTCCAATGGTGTGAACGACACTCCAATCTGAGTCTAGATGAAGGAGATAGAGGCAGTGAAAGTTGGGTTGACTTTTTGCTAACTGGGCAGGATTAACAAAGGCACAATTTGAACTTTTCCGGCGAATGGAATCTGGCCAACTCCGCCTATATTCTAGGTGAAATTGTTGCCTGGTTAAAACAACTCCTTCGGTCAAAAATCCAATTTTTCAAAAAAGGTATATGGTTTCATATAACAAAAAATATTAAAAAAGGGGTGGCGGGCCACCAATCCCGCCACCCCAACCCGTACCGCAAGCAATGTTTAGTGGAGGGGCTGGCTACTAACCCCGGCCTCTCCCACAGAACCACCCCAAACCATAACAATAATATATATTGGTGGAGGGGTGGGCCACGACCCCCGACCCCTCCCAGGGGACCGTTGAAAACAAAATAACAGCGGAGGTTTTTGGGTGGCCCGACCCTTGGGGCCTGGACCCAATCCGACGACCTGACACCACATCCTTAAATCCAATGGAGCCGGTGGAGGTGGGGTGGGTGAGCCGCCCAAGGAGGGCCCAACGTGGCCCTTGTTAAAAATAAAGATTTGGTATGTACAAAAAGGAGGAGGCGGGGTTTGACCGCCCTACCTCCTCCATACCAAATGGATCTTAAACCAACTCAACCAACGAAATTCTTGAGAAATATGTCAGCTTGTTTTCTATTTAACAATTAGCTCATCAGTGTGCCCAAGGCAGAGGAAGGAGCACACGTAGTTCAAGGTAGATTTTTGCAAAAGGGCCAGATTTTCACTTTGCCATATTTTGACAAATTTTATATGGTTTCAGCATTTCTCGATGCCACGAACGCAATGGTGCTGTCCGTTTCTCCATTAGAGTTCTACACTTTTCGGCCATTTTTTAGTATGGAGGTATAAAACTCCGTTTTTTGTAATTGGTGCTTGTGCTCTTCTTTCTAATGCCACTTAATGAATGAAGGCCTCCCCATTGATCGAGCAGGGCCCAGAGACGTAGTCCATGTTGGACGAACTCCGTTATCAAGTTTTGTTGTCTTCTTTCATGCTTTATGTGTTTCTCCTCTTCTCTCATGTGCACATTAAATTTCTATGTTTAAGCTACAATTTATGCATGTAATTCTTTAATACATCTATAAGCAAAATATCTTGGATCACCCTTCATGCTCATGTGTTTCTATGAGGCAAATTATGTCTCTATCTTCCGCAATAGGTCCTAACCCAGGTCCTCGTCTCCATGGGTAACCTCTGTAGTTCCAACAAACTAATATTATGGAAACCTGGATATGACTTGATTGCTATTTATTTTGACATGCAATACTCACATTTGAGTCTTCGTCCCTGCTTTCCCATACTGACCCTGCTTTCTGATTTCTTGTTGAATAGTTTGTTGCCTCTTCTTTAGTACCATCTTGCTGCTCTGTTTTGGAAGGAGGTACAAATCACGTTATCACAACTTTGCCTTTATAAATCCATGCTCTCTTGCCTTCATCTCTTGCTGCCCTAACCTTTAAAATTTCCTTCCTTCTTTCCTCCTGTTGTTTTACAGTTAAATCTTCTTCCAGGAAAAAAATGAGAACCCCTCCAGAGATGTTTCTTGCTTAGAATGATATATTTATCACGCAAGCTAGGCATAATGACTTTTATGGGCCTATCCCTCTCCTCGTTAAACTTACGCACCCTCCATGCTTGGCATATTTGTCCTTGCCATAGCAAATTGTCTTTCAAGAAGTCTCTTGCAAGGTCACGAGTACATTCATTTTTCCCATAGACTTTCACCTTTTTAATAATTATGTTTGCTGCCTTATTTTGTCTTTCCTTGCCTTCACTATCTTGCATGTTGTCAACCTGAATATTTGTTTCTCCTTCCTTATTAGCAGAATTGCTAATAACTTGAGCCCAAGTTTTGGAAACTTTGGTGGAATCTCCTTTCGTTTCTTCTCTTGTGTTCACTTCATAGTTGAATATTTGGGCAATCATTTTCCCTTTATCCTTGGATGGTTTCACATTCACCACCTTTGTACTTTCCACTACATATTTATTTATGTTTTGCACATCCGCTTTCATGCGTTGCCATTCTGTCTTCCCTATCAGGAGAGCTTCATGTAGCAATGCCACTTGTTCTTTTAAAACTTTATTACTTTCTGCTAAAGCCTTGTTCTTAGCTATTATTATATGAGTTTTATGATCTCTTTCCTGCCCTTTAGCTTCTAAAACCTCTAACCTTTGTTTTGCATTTAACAATTATTTCACATAAAGATCAGATGACCATGTGAGCGATGTGGATGTGGGACTATATAAGGCAGAATCATCAATGAATTTTCCTCTTCCTTTGAACTTCTTGTTGCCACGTGCTTGTAGAGGAGACTTATTTGAGTGTTTTTTACGAAGAGCTTGAGTACTTTTCTTTTGTAGACCATTTCTTCCTTGTTTGATCCCATTTTAGGCAGACTATTCTTCATTTTAAAATGCCCCGATATTGTTTGGCATTGACCCAAACCCACTTCCCAACTTTGGCGGATGAGGAAATTTTCACTTGTCATAATCATTTGTCTCCACATGTTCTGAAATTTCTTGTTCCTTTGTCATGTTTGAATGCATTTGTCGTCCAACCTTTTTCAAGAAATATGTAGGTCTATAAAATGCTAAGATTACTTCGCACTGCTCCTTGCTGTTCAGGTTATCACTACTCCTTTCTCGCTGCTCGATACTTCTGCTGCATAAAAGCTCCTTACTCTCACACTGCTCATTGCTCTCAATGTTGATCACATTGCTCTGCTCACACATCCTATGTATCTTGAAAACAAAACTATGATGATCCAAGGAAAACGATGAAGGATTATTCAAAGGAGTATTAAGAGCCTTCAGAAAATGTGTTGTGCGATGTGGTGGGGTCTTGCCCAAGCTTGCAATGATTTTTATCTCAGAACTGATTTGGACATTACTATGATGTTTGTTTGTCCGAAGAGCTTAAGATCGTTTGTGAGATGGTCGTGTACCCAAGAGAAGAAGATTAATGGTAGAGGAATAAACTCTAATTTTGATGTGTCAGGAATTTGATGGTAGAGCAACAAATATTTCTTTGGGTTCACCAATGACCCTGGCGGATGAACTTGAACAGTCACACTTCCACAATACGACTTGGACAAGCTCGTTATCTCTCTTCACTATATTTGTGACTAGTTGCAAAATCACATTTTAGAGTCTTAGAGATGTCACCGGAAAATGCGCCTGGCCAAAAAAATGCAACCATGCGACCTTCACAAGTTGCAGTTCCTTTCTACCTTATTTTCAACTAGTCACAAAATCACATTTTAGAGTCTTAGAGATGTCCCTGGAAAATGCGGCCTGGCCAAAAAATGCGACTATGAGAATATGTTTTAGAAATACTTAGGAACAGTGGAACCAATGGGTGGCTAGTCTCTTACCTTTGGATTTGAAAACTACTGAAAGCTGCTAAAGGCCACCTAGAGAGCTCACTACTGGACATAACCTTCGTTGCTGAATATTGCGAATGCTTTGAGATCGTGCAAATTTTTTCTTCCGAATGAGGGATTTGATGAGACAATTGTGATTGTTCGACAGAAGGGAAGAAGGAAGAAGGGAGGAGGTCAACAGGAAAAATGACGGTAGCAGTAGCAGTGGCAAAGTGGGTGATCAGAGGCTCTGCCCTTAGCTTATGGTATCATTCTTCCCTCTCGGCGCTGCACTCCAGAACCCTCCAAGCAAGCAGTTGCATTCTTGAAAGACGAAACTTAGCTTTCCACCATATTTGCGACTAGTCGTAAAATCGCATTTTAGAGTCTTAGAGATGTCATCAGAAAATGCGGCTTGACAAAAAATGCGACTATGTGAATATTTTTTAGAAATACATAGGAACAATGGGACCAATGGGTGGCTAGACTCTTACCTTTGGATTTGAAAACTGCTGAAAATTGCTGAAGGCCATCGAGAGAGCTCGCTACTGGACATAGCCTTTGTTGTTCATCTGGTGGAAGTTGCGTGTACAACCTCCCACCACGCACTGCAAGCCTAAGGACTCGAAGGGAGCATTCTATTTCTTCAGGAACCTTTGCTCATATGAGTATCTTTGAGAACTTTTTGGGTTTTTGTAAGGCCTGGGCCAAAAGCCAAACAGAAATGGAAATGCTACAAATTAAAAAAAATCAAACAGGGGTTTAGATTAGTTGGTTTGTGTGGGGTTTAGTTTTTGCTAGGTCTCAGGGTTAAACATTATAGAGAAGGATTGAGGATGGAAGCAGGGAATTAATCTCAAAGAACGTCCAAACTCACCAAGCTTTACACAATCTTAATAATAACATTGAAACTTTTTTTTACTCAACCTAATAAATTAAAAAATTAAAAAATTCAAATAAAAATTAAAAACAAAAAAACCACATCCACTTTGAGATAGCTTAATTGATAATAACAATAGAAATCAAATCTAAGTGAAACCAACAATCTTAAGTTTAAATCTTGTACTATTCTCTAATTGAAATTGAGAAATTAAACACGATGAAATTTTTGTCCTACAAAACTTATAAAATCAATAAAATCACCCTAATAAAAACTATTTCCATTAAAAAAACAAAAAATCCACATGAATGTTCAATTTGGAAAATATACCCAGCTAAATCTTCACGAATTCAACTTTGGACACTGCCAAAAAAAAACCAGTGAGTATGAGGCAACATGCTCCACAAATTCCAATCCATCACGTGGCATACCTTTAGATTAAGATAAGTACACTGGCAAATAAAATAAATAAACATACAAATAATGAAAATAAGACAACCAATAAATAGAAAGGGCATTAGAAGCTGACTCGCAGCGGAGAATATGGCGCTGCTTCATCCAACTTCAACGCAACTTCCCCTCACAAAATTTGCATACCCTCAAATTCCACGTAGACCTTTGATCGCCTCTGCCTCCATTGACAGCACACCCAATGTACGTTGATATTGTTATCTGATTTTCCATTTTTCTGCAATGTGCAACACCAGCTTATCAGAATATGCAACCCACTATTTTTGAGATGGAATTGCACCATGATTTGTCAGGAGAACAGAAGAAAAAGTGATAGAAGTAGAAATAATTTATACCAATCTCAGATGGCATAATAAACTGTTGTGGGGATTGTGTGGTTCATATCTCTGTTGACCTTTACATAACCTAGGATTTCCATTGTCTGTGACAATAGTGCAATTTTCTCTTGTGGGAGCTGCTACCTCTTTGAAATGCAATTGCAAATAAGTAGCAAAATATAATTGTAGTTTCAATCCTCTTTCTTCAGCGAACTTGCAGGCTTTTGTGAAATGCTTTTCATTCTTAAAATCAGCATAGTCGGCCAGCAAGCAATATGGGCCTGTTTTTGAGTTTCTGAAGTCAGCATTTTATGTTTGAAACCAACTATAAGGCAGATTATAAAGGATTTGAAATGCCATTTAATTTATCCAAGCAATATTTCTAAACTATTTTTCGAATTCATCTTTCTTATTGTTGTTCACTAATTATTTATTTGAAAAGCTATAAATTGCTACTTTTGGTATTTTGTGTTAGGAATGCTTAGGCTGCAACATAACTGTGCAGTTATTAGATGCCCAAGTTTTGAATTTGCTTGGAGGTACACAGCATCCCAGGGATATAATCTGTGATACCCCAGTAGTCGCACTGACCCAGGGGATTCTGCAAATTAGTTCTAAATATGCCATGCTGGTAGAGTGGAGCAATTGCAAATAGGTAGCAACCCACAACATAACATTGTGGTTTCAATCCTATTTCTTCTCTAAACTCATAGCTTCTTTTTGTGAAATTTTTTTAATTCTTAAACTCGGCATGGCCTGCCTGAAATGGGCGTGTCCCTGAGTTGCTGAAGTCTGCAGTTTATGTTTGAAACCAACCATACGACTTTGAAATAAAATTTTATTTATTAAAAAAAAAAATCATCAACCAATGGTCCTAAACCACTATTATAAATCATCTTCCTTATTATTATTTTGTAAATGATATTAATTGTTTAGCAAACATTTATTTGATTCTTTGAATAAGCATAGATTTAAATGTTTTAGATTTTGTGTTATTAATGTTTAGGGCTTGTTACCCATCTGATTAGTGGGGTTGCTAAGGTCTTGACAGCTTGCTCGATGGACACACTAGGCAAAGACCCATTGTCAGCTTGGCCCAAGCTTCTTTTGTTTAGACCTTGTTGCTCAAAATCTAGCAAGTCTTATGAGAGGCCTCACAAGGATTAGACCAAGTGACAACACTATGAGGTGGGGCCCAATGTCACCACAACCACTGCCTCATGCAATTTAGTGGATTTGCACCAAAAGAGAGGCTTCCTTTTGTTGGTCACGTAATGATATTCTAAGCTAAGGCAAGGAGGTGACAATGAGAGTCCAAGGAAAGGCACTAAACTTAAGGATAAGGCTCAAACTAGCACAAACAAGGCAAAATGTACCTTCCAAAGACCTATCTAGGGCATAAGTGACCTAGGGTTTAGTGAATAAGCAATGTTAACAAGCTTACCAAGGTAAAGAAAGCCAAGAAAATGCTTGATAGGATGAATATGATCAATATTAGGGACAACAAGTCTTCAAAAGTCTCAAGTTAAAGCTTAGGGCTAGATTAGGGTGTACACTAGGGCAAAATTGCCTAAGGCTTGTGACATCAGCCCTAAAAAGGAGGATTTCACCGTGGAAAAGGTGTGATTTGAGGAAATGAGTTACCAACCACATGTAGAACCCTTCCTTGGGCAAATACACCTACCCTAGTTGAATTCGGCCCTAACCCTAGCCTAGTGGCTTGCGTTAAAGGGCAAAAAAATTAGAGAAAAGTGGGAAACTTAGGTTTTGGGAAAATTTTAAGGTGTAGTTGCCTTTGTGGAAAGGTCAATGCTTGATCTTTTTTGAATGGTGTTGTCATTGATTCCAACATTGATCCTTGAACACTCTTAATATTGGTTCGAATTACATTAATGGAAGCTTCATAGGTCAAGAAGCCCTAGACACCCTGCACTTGTTGAAGATTTTGAGGATGAAGATTAATGAATCTACCTTTGTGACTACCTTTGTTGGATTCTCCTTGTCATACCGATTCCGATGGTATGTGGCACGTCAAGAGGGTCCTTGTGGTTTGGGAGATATCCCAGTCAATGTTTAAAATCCCCATCATGTGGTCAAAACCTAAATTAGGTGACATGGCAGTCTGTCATTGGTTCATGGACTTAGAAGAAAGTCATTATGGTTGAAGGGATAATTCTTGTGGTAAAAAAACTTAACATATAGGTGATGTGGCGACATATAATTGAATAGCCATAGGGACAAGAAGAATGCCTTATTAAATTTAATTTTTAAGGATCTAAGGCAAATTTTATTAATATATCCATGGACCCAAAATAGGGGGGAAATTTTAGCTCCCAAATAAATTTAAAATTCATTAAAAAAGTCAATTATTCCCTCTAAAGGCAAGTCCGTCTCTTCTAAAACGCATCCACAATCTCATGAAGTTTTTGTGCTTATGGTTAATACTCTTGGGCTATGTTTTTTGACTTGTTCTATAGGTGGAAAATTTCAACATCAATCTAGAGTCATATTCCTTTGTCTTGGGTCTAGTTTTCAAGGCAGTTCTTGAACCAAGTTAAAATTTTCGCTATGGTATTGACCTAAGACCTCTTGCTCTGAGTATTTTATGGCTCTTATGCAATGCGACCCTACTATCTAAACAACCTATTCTGTACAGCACACCAAACCCTTTTTGTAGAAATTATGGTGTAGATTTGCAACTGCTCATGAAATTTTAATCAAAATCACATGACACAGACCTACTCTACTGCTCTACAGAATTCAATTCACAATTTAGAATATCAATCACAAACATGCAATAAGAAATAACGTACATGCACACAATATTTTTTCCAGGGGAAAGCAATCTGCTAAAAACCCCTTTAATTGCTTGCATTAATCTGATGAATAGAGATGTATTACAATTGCTTTGCTCAACTGAGCACAACTTGCAAGTGAATAACCTCTCTCTCTGCTCACTAAGAAGCTATGACCGAGACTTAGTCAATTTTTGCCTCTGCTTGAGCTCCTATTTCCTTGCCCAATTCCCGAGGAAATTAGGCCCCTATTATTTAGAAATTTCCTCCAAAATGATTGCGCAATTTCCAAGGTTGATCATTTGACTGCATGCAACACCTGTATACTCAAGACTAGTACAATTGATGTTACATTACCTTGGAATCTCCAGCACAACTGGGGAACTCAAATTCTCTACATGCACTAGCTATTTTGGGTTGATTGATCAATTCACTGGATGATCACTGAGTTAGACTGAAGTCCCACTGCACAACTGACCTTCCACTAGTTTGTTAAATTATGTGACTACAGTCAAATTCCACTTTGGATAGCTCATTTGGACAGGTCGACCCTAAAGCAAATTGGACACCCATGGAAGCCTACAATTTCAAGTGACCTCAAGCTCATTTGGACATCACCAAGCATCTTCTTCTTCACTTCTTCATTGATTGGTTCACACAGGTCTAAGGCTGGGACGACAAAATAAGTTTGCTAAAGTTTGAAATTATAGGGCCTGAGACCTGCATCTGTTTTAGGGTTTTAGGGTTATAGTTGCTGGCTGCTTGTCACAGGACAAATTAGACCACAGTCGCTGGCTCGCAGGCTCAGGGAGCGACTGGAAGCCTTTAGTCGCTCGCACAACTCCTCCATGCGATCGGGAAGTTTGACTCATATTTGACTATTGAATAAAGTTGATCGCAAACAAGAAAAGTTGTCTCTGATATATTTTGATGTTGGAAACATATTTCTGAATATTATTGGGTTGTTTTTTTGGATGATATTGTCTTGGGCTCATTGTACGCTCTGCTGAAAATTTTATGACAATCTAATAGAAGGAGAATTTCAAAGTGTTTTCCCCGTAGTGGGTTTTTCCCTGGTCTTTGACCAAACCTAGTGTCTCTTGTGTTGGTATTATTGTCATTGATGGCAAAGGAGCAACAAGAGCAACAAGGTATGCAGGAGCAACAACAAGGCAAAGAAGGCAAAGAAGGAAAAAGTGCAGTAAAGAGGCAACAAAGAAGCAAATATGTGATAGAAAAGGAGCAACAAAGAGGTAGCAAGGCAAGGAGCAACAAGCACAAAAGAAGGCAAAGGAGTAGGAAGCAACAAAAGATGAGATGCAGAGGAGCAACAACAAGGAACAATGAAGGAGAAGCAACAGGCAAAGGAGCAACAACAAGGAACAATGAAGGAGCGGCAACAAGGAACAAGGATGAAGAAACAACAAGTAAAGGAGAAACAACAAGGCAATGTTTACACCAATGAACAAGATCAACAATGAAAAGGAGCAAAAGAAGAAGGAGGAGTTGTGATACACTGAAATGTTTCGATAATGTTGCAGAGATTGTTATATTGAAGAATTTGCTGTGATGTGAAATTGTTGATTGAGCTGAATTGTTGTGATGCAAAGGCAAGACTCCAAGGAAAAGGCAAAGATGTTGCAAAGATTGTTGTGATGCATTAATGATAAATATTGTTATTTGATGTTGGCATTAGGTTGATGCATTTAATCATTACATGTGGCTGAAATTAATATTGGATGGATTATTTATTTTTGTGAAGAGTTTGGAAACGAATGAGTGGAGGGCAAAGAGTCAAGCCTATTCACTTCATATTCCTATGTGGGATACAACCAACCAACAAACCATCTTTATAAAATATGTGATTTTGGAAGGCATTGAAGGGTTAGAGAGTGGGAGAATGTGTGAGAGCTGATTGAGCTATTATGCATTAGTTACCTGGCACATATGAAGCTTATGTGAAGCAGATTTGAAGGGAAGAAGATGCATAAATGAAGATGGAGATATGCAAAATTTATGACCAAGTAAATCAAAACATGGTTATTTCTTGTTTGCATCAGGAGATGGTAGTCTCCTTTCAAGTAGTGGCTTGATAAACATCAGGTTGGATCCTGTTGAGGTAGGAGCCTCCTGTGGGTTGTAGCCCACAGAAAATCAGATGTAATAAGGAGTAGGAGCTTGCCTTTGCATCACAATAGTAATAAAATTGTGGTTTTCTCTCTTTATGAGTTTCCACATATATCTGGTGTCAATATGTGTTGTTATTATGTGCTGATGTGATAATTTGGTTAGTTTATTACCTTCTATTCACATATTCAATATGCTGGTCATTATTTGTAAAGTTGCTCATGCAATGTTTTAGTTAATGAGATTAATGAAAAGAATTTTAATGTCCATGAATATACTAAACTGATTCACCCCCCCTCTCAGTTTAGTCAAGTTTTCATCATCTTGTTGATGTGTTGGTTGTCTCCTTTGTCATTTCATTTATTGTTCTATCTTCAATCACTGTTGATGATTGTAAAGACTATTTGTTATTGAAAAGATTGCTAATTGAAGTACTAAATTGGGCTAAAGTAATTGATACAACATAGAACAATCTAAAAGTTTAACATGGTATCAGAGCTAAGGTGAAGGACAAGCCCAAAAGGAGACAAGCATTGAAGCAATCATCTTTGGGAAAGTTGAAGGAGCCAATCTAGTCAAATCAAGATGTCTAACATCTTCAAGGAAAATGAGAACTTGGGTGATTCATCCAATTTTGTTGCATGGAAAGTCAGGTTGGAGATCATAGCTCATAACAATGATGTTTTGGAATACATTCAAGGAAAAGTAACCGTGCCTCTGGAGAATGCTTCTGCTGCTGCCAAGAACACTTATAAGAAAGGTGAGTTGAAAGCAAAGCAAATTATAGCTGATGGTTTACAAGATAATTTACTTGCATATGTTGGAAATTTGAGGAAGTCTAAGGACATGTATGATAAGATAGCTGGCATGTATGAAGCCAACAATTTGAATGAAATCACCTCCTTGAAAGATCAACTCAAAGACACTAAGATGAACAAAGGAGAGTACATGCAGTCCTACATAATGAGGATATATCATCTTAGAGATCAATTGCAAAGAGTTGGGGAATCTGTGCCTAATAGGGAATTCATAATTGTGACAGGGAATTAGAGATCAATCCCATGGTCAGTCTATGGATTTACCAAGCCCTAGTTCCAAAATTGTTTGGATTTAAGTTCTTCTAGGTTAGCGACATTCTAAGGGATCTCCTATGCTAGAAAAATCAAAGGAAGTTCACTTAACATTGATCCCTTCTTTTCCCTTGCTTGATCTAGATCTTTTGTTTGAAGATTCACCCGAAATCCTAGGTCTTGTTTTCGTGCCTTTGGGCTTTTTTGTGGTCCTACATCTCTACCATTTCTTATTTCACAAGGCCACTTAGAAACCTAGTTTATAGAAGAGTCATAGGTTTAGGACATCCTCTATTTGGAGAATACCCCTAATCCCTAGGTCTAAGCCTCCCTTGAGCTTTTCTTAGAGATCCCTTCACCTTGCTTCCAAAGCAAGTAAGCCCTATTATTTGAGTCTCTCTAGTGAATGGGCTCTAGAAATCACTACCTATCCTATCACCGACTCATCAATTCTAGTGATTTCCCTGTATCCAGTGTTTTAAAAACGGTCGGTTTGAATCGGTATCCGGTCAAATCGGTCGGTTCATTAGCTGACCGGGTCAAACCAATAGAAAAACCGGTTTTGACCCCTCCCTGGTGTTAACTGGCCAGTTTAGGGCGGAATCGACTGGTTTGTGGTCAAACCGGCTGGTTTATGGTCAAACTAGCCGGTTCCATCCTAAACCGACCGGTTAGTTGCCAAGGCCGCAGAGGACCCACGCGATGCAATTTAGGAAGCTTCTAGGGTGTTTTGGAGGGAAAATAAGGGTTGTTTCCCTCCAAAAACACCCTCTCCAAGCCTTTAAAAGGAGCTTGTTCCTCTCATTTGCCTCACACATCTCATATGGAGTTTTTGTTAGTTTGATTGGGAGCTTGGAGAGTGTTGAGTATTTGATGGAGTAGTCATCTTGGAGGCTTGGAGTTGGAGTTGCATCTTCAAGAGGAGGCTAAGGAAGTTAGTTTGCATTTATAGGTAAGGATTTTTACTTGAAAAATTCCTCATTTGACTGCTATCCATATATTAAATTTTTTAATGTGTTCTATCTATCATCTATGCTATCAAATATCTAGTTCTATGCTATCAAATTTTGTAGGCTACATGTGCATTTTTTCTTAGATTTAGCTTTGGTTTTCCATGTTGCTTAGCTGCAATTTTTTTAAAATGGTAGATTTCTTTGCAAATTTTAATTATTTCAAGCCAACATGGCTCCACAAGCCAAGGGCAGTGCATGGGCTCATTGTGATTTGATTAATGGAAAAATGATATGCAAATTTTGCCATAAACCTATTGGAGGTGGGGGTATTCTCAGATTGAAACAACACTTGGCTGGGATAAGAGGCCAAGTAAAGCCACGTGAAGCACCAAATGAAGTGTTAGGTCCTATTAGGGCAGAATACCTTTCCAAGTTTGAAAAGTTTGAGGAGAATAAGGCTAGGGAGAAGGCCATCCAAGATGACATTGCAAGGAAGAGGGAATTATTAGAAGCCATGAAAGAGAGTGGGTATGATGAATATGAGATTCAAGAATCCTCTTCTATACCTTCTACCATTGACCCCTTTCACTATGTTCCTCCTTTTGGTTAACAATCAAAAGGAACAAAGAGAACAAACATCCATAGTTATTTCTCATCCTCTGCCAACATTGCCTCTTCTAATCCCACTTCCTCCCAGCCAAGTCGTCAACCCACTTTGGATCAACATTGGAAAAAACAATGAAAGAAACGTCTTATCAATACATTGCTAGATGGTAGTATGATGCAGATATCCCATTTAATGTTGTTCGCTCACCTTATTACCAAGCTATGTGGGACTCTGTTATAGCTATAGGAAAGGGCTTCAAAGGCCCTAGTATGCATGAATTGGGGGGAGATCTTTTGTAAAAAGAGATTTCTTCTATTGATGAGTATTTCGCTGAGTATAGAGATTCATGGCTCAAAACAAGTTGTTCCATCATGTCAGATGGATGGATCGATGGAAAGAATCGCATTACCATTAATTTCCTTATTTCTTGCCCTCAAGGAACCATGTTTTTGAGATCAGCTGATGCATTTGATTAGGTGAAGGATGCAACCCTTCTATTTGAGATTTTGGATGACATTATTCAAGAAGTGGGGGAGCAGAAGGTCATCACTGATAATGCCTCAAACTATGTTCTTGCTGGAAAGATGCTTGAGTCCAAATATAGGACCATATTTTGGACTTCATGTGCTGCACATTGCATAGATGTCATGCTTGAGGACATAGGCAAATTGGAGTGGGTAAAAAATTGTGTAGAGCATGCCAAGTGCATTACAAAATACATGTACAACCACTCATGGGTATTAAGACTAATGAGGAAAAACACTGGGGGCAAAGAGCTTGTTAGGTCTGCAATTACGAGATTTGCAACTCACTTCCTCATGTTGCAATGTCTTAATGCTCAACAGAAAAACTTGCAAAAAATGTTTTCTTCTGATGATTGGATTGAATCTCAGTGGGCTCATAGACAAGATGGCAAAGACACCAAAAAGAAAGTGTTTGACAATAATTTTTGGAAAAGTTTTGCAAAGCTTGTTAAGGTGCCAAGGATGGTGGATGGCAAAAAATTGACCACGGGCTACATTTATGAGGCTATGGATCAGGCAAAGGAGCAGATATGGACAACTTATAAGGATAGGTTAGCTAAATATGGTCGTATATGGGAGATCATTGATAACAGATGGAGCAATCAACTCCATCGTCCTATACATGTAGCTGGGTATTTTTTGAACCTAAAGTATCATTATAAAGTTCGGCTAGGAGATATGCAGGATGGGGAGGTCAGAGCTGGATTGATTGATTGCTTGGAGTGCATGGTCCCTATCCATGCAGACTAGTTTGAAATACATAGACAACTTACTCTTTTCAGTATTGCAGATGGTACCTTTGGCAAAAACTTGGCAAAGATGGCAAGAGATGTGGATCAACCAGGTAAGCAATTCCAATTTCCAATTTGTTTTTCTTTTCAAGTTAAATTGTTTACAAATTTACAATTCGAATTATCTATAAATACTTGTAATTTGTAAATAAGTAATGAAATGAACTAAGTTATTAATTAATGTCTTTTTCTTTGTAGCACATTGGTGGGAGTCTTTTGGCGGCCAATTGTTGAAGTTTCTAAGTCTACTTAGTTAGAAACCCTCCATGCACTTTATCTGATTTATTCTTACCTACTTGTTATGTTACTTAACAAGTTCTTTACAATGTAAATATTGAAAATAAACACTAGCATGCTCAACATATTATAGATCAACAACTGAAGGAAACAGAAACAATCACACCATATGACACCAT
>APFE030768892.1:145005-161243 GCA_000404065.3 Pinus taeda | reverse complement strand
TCCCTAATCAATGGCTAAGATTAGATTTGGCTTGATCCATGTCTTTTGGACCATTCTAACACAGTTTCATATTAATCCACATTAATATTTTATTTTCCCTAAGTTTAGACTTACAGACTCCATTAAAAATATTAATTATTTTAAATCTCATGAACTGTTTAGAATCTGTCGAAACCCTTTCTGGGTATTGGAGATCTCATGGCTCCAACCTCTCCACCAAATTTCGTGGCTAGAGCACATCTGGTGCTACCCCAAATCAACACTTCCTCTTAGCGAGGACTGTGCTCTAGCAATACTCACTGAGTATTACCTTGATCATTCGACATCCGTCCCTGTGCTGATGCTAGGCCTGCTGCCCACCATCCTCTGCACTACTGTATCCTGTACTGTTGCCCATGGTTCTGCCACTGCCACTGCTACATCTGTACGACAACTCCCTCTGCATCCGTGCTGCTGCTGGTCCTTTCTCCTAGCACTGCATCCGTGCTGCTGCTAGTCCTTTCTCCCAGCATTGCACCTCCTCTCATCATGCTGCATCGTGCTGCCCACTGCAACTCAGTTACTGAGAAGTAAGTAACTAATCTCCCAACTCTAATCTCTTTGTTGGGCTAGAGACCCTCCTGATGCTGAAGCTTCCTCTGTCGCTAAGAAGTGCTCCCTCTCTGACCTCTGCGCTGCTGCAACAACTCCCTGCATCTCGCACCATTGTAGTGCCATCTTGCACTAGTGCAACACTCCTGTGCCTCTCGCACTGCTGCAGCCTGCTAGCCTCGCGCTATCTTGGGACTCTTGCACTGTAGCTCTCTCTGCCGCTCCATCCGCATCTTGTCTCTACCTGACTCAGCCAGTCCTGCTACTCCTCTTCGAGGCTCCCGTAGCAAGGTCTAATCCAAGAGGCTGGGTACCTCAAGGATCCTGCCCCTCATCGCCTGTATTCCGCCTGACCATAGCTCGATGTCTCCCCACTTCCGCTCGATGTCTCCCCATTTTTGCTCAAGTGGTGCGTGACTCATGGCACAGTTATCATTTGTCAAAACTTCCTTCTCTACCCTTGCTGGTGCTACCTTAGTCTCGGAAGACTCTCCCTTACTCTTCTTCCTTGGACACTAGGTCGCATAATGACCCAGCTCCCCACAGTGGAAGCACTTGATCTTTGAGAGATCTTTCTTCTTCCACTTTCCCCGCTTTTCCTCAGATGCTAGGGCAACATCTTCCTCCTCCTGCTTGACTTTGATCCCCTTGCTGTTGCTACCCGTCTTCGACTCTCGTCTGATCTCTTCTTGGCGAAGAGCATCCCACATCTCATCCCAAGGTGGAAGTGTCCCTTTGCCCAGTATACTCTGGACAAATACCTCCCAGTCTTCTGAGACTGCATTCAGGGCCGTCCTCACCATTAATTCCTGATTCGGCATGGCTTTTATAGCAGTCCACTGATCTCGGATCTCATTTAGTCCTCCGAGGAAGGTGTCAATCGGTTCTCCCTTCTTCATCTAATATGACCTCAACTGATTCTCAAGTAACATTCTTCTCTGCATAGAAGTATGCTGGTACAATTTCTTCGGGGCCTCCCACATCTCATATGCCGTTTCCTTCTCGGCAATGTGTGGTACTACATGGTCCTTGACCCCATCAAGGATGATGCTCTTGGCCCTCGCCATTGTCTCCTCGTACTTGTTGTTATCATTGGGGTCGACTAGGATAGTGATAACCTTCAAGGCGAAGTTCTTGACACGATTTTTGTCAAGTACAGATAAGATTTTGGCCTTCCAAACTGCGAAGTTCGATGCTCCGTCCAATCTACCCTGGTCTCTTACTTCGTGTAGTGCCATTATGCTCTTCTACTTCCCTCCTAGAAGTTCTTTGTTCGACTCCTCCAAGTCTCTACTTCCCGTTTGGAAGTTCTCTTTTGGACTTCCTTCGAGTCTCGATTTCCCTCCTGGAAATCCTTCTGCCACTATCGAGATGCCCCCTACTTTGATCGTCTTGTGCAACTGCACCACTGATCCGGGTTCCTCGGCTAGAAACCCTCAGTAGAAACTCCCTCCTGTTGGCCTTGCTTTGTCAGGTACTGTTCTGACTACAATACCTCACCAGCTCCACTCTTCAATATTCCCATATCCTTCTAAACCCCAACAACTTGAAGGTGAGAGCTGCTAGGCTTTGTGTGATCCCGACACCAGCAAACCGACCTCCTCAACCAACTGCGTCAGCCCTCCCAACTTCTGCGTGGCTCTGCGTGAGGATTCCTTTGCCTTAGCCTCTGCACTGCCTCTTCCTGGCTCACCCTTAATGACGTAGGCACTGGGTCACCCTTCCCATGTTGCTGCTCTGCGAGAAACAACTTCTGTCACCTCGAGACAACTGTTTTTTGCTGCTATTGCTCTGCTCGACTGATTTCCTAAGTCCTCCTGTGATCTGCAATCACGCTCTGATACCATGTTGAAGTTTCTAAGTCTACTTAGTTAGAAACCCTCCATGCACTTTATTTGATTTATTCCTACCTACTTGTTATGTTACTTAGCAAGTTATTTACAATGTAAATATTGAAAATAAACACTAGTGCATGCTCAACATATACAGATCAACAACTGAAGGAAACAAAAACAATCACACCATATGACACCATTATTTTTGGACCAATGTCCCCAGAAAAACCCTATGTGGGAAAATCGGTGCATCGATCTGAGGGTTTTCTTATTAAGCAATATCAGAGTACAATCTAGGTGTCGAAACTGGCCTACCCAACAGAGAATTTCCTTGGCAGTAATACCTATTAGTTTGAGACAAATCTCCCGGCTGAAACCTCGGATAATCCTTCCGACAGCTCCTTAGCACCAATCTGCCCCAAAAAACCTAGCGTCTGCCCTTTCTAGACTGCGTCTGCCCCTCTTTGCCGAGTGTTGGCCCTGCGTCACCCTGAATGGGTGTGCGTCAGCCTTAGGAGGCCTTGCGTCAGCCTTCTGGCCCTCTACGTCAGCAACGCTGGCCTCTCTGAGGCTTCTGCTCAGCTCTTGGCTGCCTCTGCGTGAGCCCTGACTGGCTCTGCGTCCCTCTCCCCGGCTACTACGCTGCTCTCCCGGCACTATCTCTGGCCCTCTTCTTCTGTACTCAATGCCCTTTAGCTGCAACTCCCGATCACTAATTCTATCTCTCTTAGCAAACCCCGCTGTAGAGAATAGAATGACTGATCACTCTAGTGTACTCTCCAAGTGACTCTTAAGCCTCGTCTTATACTTTTCTCGTTGACATGTCAACAGCCGAGATTAAGTCCCTAATCAACGACTAAAATTATATTTGGCTTGATCCATATCTTTTGGACCATTTTAACAAAATTTCATATTAATCCACATTAATATTTTATTTTCCCTATGTTTAGACTTAGGGACTCCATTAAAAATATTAATTATTTTAATATCTCCTAAACTGTTTAGAATCTGCCCAAACCCTTTTTGAGTATTAAAGATCTCATGTGCTCCAACCTCTCCACCAAATTTTGTGGCTAGAGCACATCCGATGCTACCCCAAATCAACACCAATGTCCTCAATTACAAAAGTTTGCAATTAGAGTCCTTAGCGAAACTTGCAGTGCTTTAGGTTGTGAGTGCAATTGGTCTGTTTTTGAGTGCATACACATAAAGAATAGAAACCGTTTAGAACAAAAATGGTTAAATGATCTTGTCTTCATGCAATACAACCTTCAACTAAGGCGGAACCAAATGATGAACAAAACACCTGATCTAGATCCCATTGTGTTGGACGATATTGATCCAACATCAGAATGGGTAGAGGAGACTAAAGATCCTGGGTTTGATGCTGATTTTGATATTGACATGGCATTAGCGGAGGATGATGCAGATTTGGTGGCACCATCAGAACCAGGGTCAGTAGCCGCTTCAAGGAAAGGCAAACAATTAATGGAAGGCACTAGTCATGCAACTTGACCAACTCATGCTTCCATTAGGTCCACTTCTATTATTATTGGTGGCAGTGCTACTGAGGTTGCAAATGAGGCTGAGGCATCCTTAGGCTTTGAACCAGATGATGTCTATGTAACTCCTACTAATGATGACCATTGATGATAATGTGTCTAGTAGTGGTGATGAGTTTGATGATTGATCATGTGTAGACTCTAGAGTCTAGACTTGTAGTCTTGTAGTAGGCCAATGACCTCATAGCTTGTAGCATTGTTTTTTGACTTTATAGGCCATTTAGAGCCTCATTGCTTATGTCTTTTGTCAATGATATGTATTGCACTTGGTGCCATTTTGATATATTCACCTTTACATGGTATATAAATGAGCAAATTTTGCATATCTTGTCTCTATTGGCTTGGAATCATGGTTTTAAATCTTAAAAATAGTTTTTTTCGTTAAAAATTAGTTATTTAATGTATTTTTTTAAAAACCGGTTCATTTAGACCTGACCAGTCCTGGTTTATTAGGTGGACTGGTCCAGTCATCGGTTTCGGTTTTTTAAACTATGCTTGTACTTGGACTCTTCCCATCGGTGAAAGCCCGTAAAGAGCAGGGGACATCGACTGAGGTGACAGTGGGTCCTTTTCCCATTGTCACCACTTGACATAGTGGTAGTCCCTTTGGAACCCCTCCTAGAGCCCCTGCTAGATTGAGTAGTAACAGGGCCCTTTCTGGACAGAGTGGTGTTACTTAAGCTAGATGAATCCTTTTTGAGTCAGAGTGAAGCTTCTCAAGCCAAGCAGATCCTTTTTGGACACAGCAAATTTTCTCAAGTCAGAGACAAAGCAAAGTTTCTTAAGCCAAGTAGATTCTTTTTGAGGTAGAGGGAAGTTATCCTTACCTTTATGAGCATAAAATAAAATCATTCAAGGTAGATCGGGTTCAAATAGGGATTGGGCGTAGTTCTGGAACAGGATGAAGTGCCCCTTGAAGCCATCGTAGGAACTATCTGAGCAATTCAAGGTCAGATTAAAGCCAAACCACCCTTCAGTTAAGCTTAATCTTCTTGAGGCAACACGTAATCACATTTCAAGCCACAATTGTATAGCAGATAACCCTAGTAGAAGAGGTGTTCATTCTGTTTTCTTGGTTAGAATCAAAGTATTGAAGTTTGGTTATTAGATTAGATGTAAAGAGCTGTTATCCACCTCTGTTGTGTTAGACTTTTGGGAAGGTATTTATGAGAAGGAAAGCCCACCAAAAAGAAGTTAGTTGGGAAATTTACCCAAAGTTGGGGTTTTGGAACCAAAACAGTGGGTTTAGGACCAAAAGAAAATAATTATTTATTCTAATTGGTTGAGAGGCTAAAATCCTAAGTCTAGAGGTTTCCTAAGTGACCCATGTGGAAAGGATAAATAGAGGAGGATCCTAGGAAGAGGTTCATTATGTGCAAGAGAGATGTGACCTCTCTTATGGAAGGGTGCCCTAGGAGAGGGTCGGGCTTTGTCCAAGAAGGAGACTAACGATCTATGTTGTAGCATGACCGAGTTTCTTCTATACACTAATCGTAGGGGAAGGAGTTTTGTGTTGAGGTTAAATGGACCTAGCCATAGCCGTGTTGATAGTCTTATCCATGGTCGAGAATAGAAACATGCCAAAACAAAAAATAGGGTGTTAGAAACAACCTATAAAGGGTTTGAATTGTAGTAGAAAGGGACAAAAGGGCCTACCCATATGATAAAGAGACACGATCTGACGCCGTTCAAGAAGGGATGAGACGTGTAGGACTTAGATTCGTAGGTTGAGGCTTAGATCAAGGTGCCGAGGGCAAGAAGAAGGGTCTATGGTTAGGTCGAGGGCTTAACAAGCCACTGGAAGAAGGCTGAGTATAGGAGGTCTTTTCAAGGCTAAACAAATGGCACGAGGGACAAATACAAGTAGTTGTAGGGTGGTTAAGGCCTAGCATGGCCAGGCACTACTAGGATTAAGGCGCTGAGATTCAAATTTGGAGGGTTGAGGGTCACTTAAATTCATTTGAGGGGCAGATCTGATATTCGTAGGTTGAGGCTTAGATCAAGGTGCCGAGGGCAGGAAGAAGGGTCTGTGGTTAGGTCGAGGGCTTAACAAGCTACTGGAAGAAGGTCGAGTATAGGAGGTATGTTCAAGGCTAAACAAATGGCACGAGGGACAAATATAAGTAGCTGTAGGGTGGTTAAGGCCTAGCATGGCCAGACACTACTAGGAAAAGGAGCTGAGATTCAAATTTGGAGGGTCGAGGGTCACCTAAGTTAATTTGAGGGGCAGATCTGATGCTAAAGCTGTAGTTGAGGTTTGTACTAAGATTTAGAGGCCTGGTTAAAGCAAATCTCAGGCATATCAATGGCTGAAAGACTGATCTGGGAGGCTGTGCATTTGAGATGGATAAAGGAGAGTCTGTGGCTTTGTCAAAGGGTAGCTAAATTTCCTAGATTGGCTATATAGAATGCTAGGAACTGACCAAGGGTAATTCAGTGACTAAGTGAAGCAACAAATGTCGAGAAAGGGTGATCTCTGTATATCTTAAAGGTTGTTCACAAATGGAATTGTGAACAACGAGTTTTCAAAGTGCTAATTGTGCAGGATCTTGAAGGATCTAAGGGATCATGAGTATTTGATGTTTAAAGGAGTTGTTACACAATGAATTGAAGAGGCTGATCCACTATGTGTGTAGCTTTTTGTTGAGGGTTGATATACAATGATTTTAAAAGGGTAAATCTATTGTGAGAAGATATTAATCTTAGAGTTGATATATGCAAGGTATTTGTAGGATCAAGTACATTGTGAGTAGCTAATGGACAAAGGACTATAAGGAGGTATTTCTTTATGCTAAAGGAGGCAATGGACCTACCAGGTGTCAACACAAATGAGGCTGAAAGGGTTGTATCAACAAGTAAGTCATGTGTATTTGTTCTTGATCTTTTTGGGCAATTTGCAGATCTGAAGAAGAAGATCGCAAGTCCATGTTTTGAATACTCTGTACACTGGGTGTACTAGTGATTGAGGGCCATGATCCCTGGTACGGGAGCCCCATGATTATTTTATTGATGGACTAATAAAATAATTGAGCTTTGGGCTCAAATATTTGTGTACTTAATTGATTTCACCGCTAAAGATTTCCACTGTGCAAAGTGCTTGTTAGTTGAGGATTACTACTATGTTTATGTGCGTGATTAGACATAGACCAGATCTAAGGGCCGAAGGAAAATTTAGCGTGTTGCATCCTGAGCTTGTTTAGGGTTATTAAAACTATACTAAGGAGACTGGGTTACTCGAACAATTGAATCCGGATTATATCTTCACTATTGAAATATTGAATAACCCTATATTGTATGATTAGTCACATCACTGTAAGTGCAAAATTATTTATTGAATGTCACTTTATGTTGATCCTTTTATTTGAAGAGAAAATAAGCTTGTGAAACCCTAGTTGCCTAAAAGAAAACCTAGGGAAAAATTTCCTTAGAATATCACAAAGTGGACCAAACTTGAATGTTAAGAGCATTCTAATACTTCAAATGAAGATCATCTTTCGATATCTAACTAGACCAAGTCTCGCAAAGTTGTTCCCTACCTTGATAGAGGCGGCTAATGGTTAACCCTTTCAGGTGCTTCCAACCCTCAAGGGGAAGTGATAGTTCCAAGGTCAACCCCTCAATCAACAAGTGTTAGTATAGATGTATGAGAATGGAGGTGAAAAGGTTTCATGGACAAGTGCCATGGTCAAGGGGACCAACTGATGGGGTGTCCACATCCTGAGTGTATGAATGTAAATGAGGGAGCAATCATGGAGGCATGAATTATGTTGCTTGACCTGCTTTTTTCAGCTCTCTTGTGCGCCTTTCACTTCTTCTTGATAATGCTTTGTATTACCACATATCGCTTAAGGGTTAGAGCTTGCTCTTTGTGATTTAGCATTTTATGTTACCCCTTAAGATGAGATAGTTTATCGCTCATCGGGGTAGAGATTGTTGATTTTGGGGTAGCATTGAATGTGCTCTAGCTCCGAAATTTTGTGGAGGGGCTAGAATGCATAAGATCTCCAAGACCTAGAAATCGTTTGGAGAAATTCCACCCGAATTGTGAGTTATTAAAATAATTAATATTTTTAATGGGGTTCCTAAGTCTAAACATAGGAAAATAAAAATATTAATGGGTATTAATAAAAATATGGGTGAGAAGCTTCTAAGAGGCGAGGATCAAGTCTATTTTGATCTTAGTTGTTGATTAGGGACTTAATCTCAATCGTTGATTCATCAATAGGAAAAGTATAAGAGGAGGATTGAGGGTCAGTTGGAGATACACCAAGTTATCAGTCAGTTCGATTTTTTTGGGGTGAGGTTTGCTGAGAAATCGAATAGGTGATTTGAGTTGTAGTGAGAGGGGCAAAAGCAGAGAGTTGGATCCGAGAGGAGTTCCGAGCCAATGAGTAGTAGGCAGAGAGGCAGCATAGAGGCCTACGCAACCTAGGAAGGAGTTCACGCAGAGCTGACGCAGGCCAAGAGGGTCCCTTGCAGTGGCAATGCAGGATAATTGTCAGAAGTTCGATATTTTGTTGGAGAAGCTAGGTTTTGAGCCGGGAGGGCTGAACAAAAGTCTTCCTCCAACAAATCGATCCAGTAGAAGGGGCGACGCAGTCTCCTAAAGGCAAGACGTTGGTCCAAGCAGTGATTGCGCTGGGATTTCGTAGTGTTTTCCGGAGTTAGGCCACTCAGTGGATCAATTGTGACTTGGAGAACGAGGTAAACCCTCATATGTATTTCTTGTTGTCGATATTTCTCTCAAAGGTTAGCCGGTGTGAGAGGAAACCCGTTGTACTTAGATTCTGCTTGCTTAATAATACAAACCCTCTATCTGCTGCACCGGTTTTCCTACATTGGGTTTTTCTGGGGATGTGTTGTCCAAAAATAATGGTGTCCCTTGTGTGTTTGTCTCATCTATTGTTTCATTTTATGATTTGTATGTCAGTGTAGTCTGCAGTAGTGTTTTTCATCACTGTTTATAAATTAAATAATTTGTTGAATGTAATAACAAGTAGGAGATGATAAACCAATGATTGCAGCAGGATTTCTAATGTGTAGATTCAGAAATTTTCACATGGTATCAGAGCATTGCAAATCATAGAACACTGAAGTCATCAGCCGGGAGATCCAGTAAAACTATTGCAGAGAAACAATTGTCCCGAGTGACAATGCTATTTCAGAGCCAGAGCAGCTGCTGAAGGAGTGACGCACAACCAGAGGAGTGGTGCAGAGGCTCATGCAGTGCCTACGTCAGCATTCTGAACCAGGGGAGGGTGTTGCAGTACCTAAGAGGAGCTCACACAGTGACTGCATCAGCGCTCTGGGCCAATGTAGAGCCTGAGAGGCATAGGTCAGTGAGTTGTCGGGGTAGGAGAAGCAATGCAGATTTGATCTGTGGTGCTAGTGGGACGCTGTTGTTGTTGGCGTAGAACAATGTCTGAGGAGACAAAGCCAAGGTAGAGGGAGTCACTACCTTAGCAAATTTCTTGCCAAAGAAATCTGGATCCGGGTTGCTGAGCAGTAGTAAAGGAGGATTGAATAGGAGTGATTCAACATTTGGCGAGGGGATTTCCGTAAAGGAAATCATGAGTCAGAGGGAGTCTGGAAAGAACTTATTCCTTAGAGGATTTCTAGCACCAAAGAAATCCAGATCCCAGTCTTGCTGGGGCAATAGTAAGAGAGGGAGAAGAGAACCTGTTCTACACTTGTTTGAGCAGAGATGGCAGTCAATGGACTGAGGGACTAGGATAGATTGGATGGAGCATCCAACTTTGTCATCTGGAAGGCCAGGATCCTAGCAGCCTTGGACAAGAATCACATCAAGGATTATGCCTTGAAAGTGGTGGCTGTACCAGTTGATGCTGATCCTCTTGTTGATTTGGGGTAGCATCGAATATGCTCTAGCCATGAAAATTGGTGGAGAGGCTAAAGCACATGAGATCTCCAAGACCTAGAAATGGTTTGGACAGATTCTACCCAGTTTGGGAGATATTAAAATAATTAATATTTTTAATGGAGTTCCTAAGTCTAAACTTAGGAAAATAAAATATTAATGGGTATTAATATAACATTGAGTTAGAAGGTTCCAAAAGACATGGATCAAGCCAAATCTAATCTTAGCCGTTGATTAGAGATGTAATCTCGGTCGTTGAAGGACCATTAGGAAAAGTATAAGAAGAAGCTTGAGGGTTAGTGGGAAGATACACCAGAGTGATCAGTCATTCAATTTGCTAGAGCGGGGTTGCTAAGCAAAGTTGAATTAGTGTTCAGCAGGGGCAGTGAGTACTGAACAAAGAGGCAGAGATAGTGCCAAGAGACCAGGCAAAGGCAAAGAGTGAGACGCAGCAGCCAGAGCAGGCCACGCAGAGCCCAACAGAGACAGTGCAGAGGCTAGAGGGCCTGCGTCATCCATGTAGAGGGCAGCAAGAGTGACACAGAGGGTCCTAGAGGCCGTACAGTGCCTCAGAGGGCTGACCCAGAAGGTTCTGAGGCTGGCGCAGAGCAGCAGGAGGTTGGCGTAGTGCTTCAGAGTTGCTAGAGGGTTTCGTGGGACAGGTTTTATGAATACCTTTTTTCGAATAGAGAGGTATTTCTACTGGTTGTTTTTCTCTGTCGGGTGAGCCAGTTTGGCACCCAGTTGTACTCAAGGAAATACTACATAATAATAAACCATCAGAATAGCTGCACCAGTTTTCTCGCATTGGGTTTTTCCGGGGACGATTGTCCAAAAATAACGGTATCACTTGTGTGTTTGTTTTCTTTCAGCTGTTGTCTGTAGATGTTGAGACTGTATTGTGTTTATTTCGTTATTTATATGCTTTAAATAACTTGTTCGAAACTAACAAGTAGAAGAAATAAACAAGAATACTAATTAAATTTCTAATGGATAGACTTAGAAATTTCAACATGGTATCAGAGCGTGGTTGCAGATTACAGGAGCACTGAAGGCATCAACTAAGCAGAGCATTTGCAGCAGAATCAGCTATCCTGAGTGACAGAAGCTTATCCTTGCAGAAAGTAATAGAAGAAGGGTTGACGTAGTTGGCTGAGGGAGCTGTTTTGCCAGTGCCAGGATTGCACAGAGCCTAGAGGCTCAGTCCTTCGGTTGCTGGGGCATATGAAGCTGTGGGAAGTTTGCGGGAGCGAGGCTGGTGGGGTACTGTGGGTAGAAAAGCACCTAACAAGGCAAAACCAAGGTAGAGGGAGTTTCTACCGAGGTAGATTTCTAGCCAAGGAATCTTGATCAGAGTTGCAGGTGCACAGAAGATCGGAGAGGTGCAACTTGACAATTGGCAGGAGGATTTCCAGAAGGTTAATCAAGACCCAGAGGGAGTCGAGCAGAGAACTTCCTAGCGGGAAGTAGTTAGACTCAGCAGGAGTCGAATAGGGAACTTCTAGGTGGGAAGTAGAGAGACTCAGCAGGAGTCGAAGAGAGAACTTCTAGGCGGGAAGTAGAGGGAGTTAGCAGGAGTCTAAGAAAGAACTTCCAGAGGGAAGTAGAGAAACTCAGAGGAGTCGACAAGAAGAGCAGAGAGATGGCCATGAATGGGCTGAGGGATTGGGACAGGTTAGACGGGGCAATTTATTTCAATTTTCACAGTTAGCTCCATATCTTTTCCAGATTAGCAATCACATCAACATTACAGTAAACTATAGATAGAACATAGGTATGTTCTATGCTTAGAGCAATTTATTTCAATTTTCACAGTTAGGTCCATACCTTTTCCAGATTAGCAATCACAACAACATTAAAGTAAACTGCAGATAGAACATATACATAAATCGCAGAAGACAAGCCAAGACAAGAGGACACAAGATGTGGTGCTAGCCAAGGACAAACCCCAATGTGGGCAAACCCTTGATCAATTCTTCTTATATGTTCTTCAATAGTTCAATACAGAGAGAGAGAGTAGTACGTTTACAACAGAAGTCAACACTTTGACTTATCTAGATAAGAGCATAGATCATCTCTAAGAAGATGATACATGAGATTAGTTGAAGACATGCTGCTTCAACTAATTCTCCAAGGTGACTCCTTCACCTATCGTTGTGCTGCATTTCGTCATCATGCTACACCTCACTGCGTTGCACCATGCTGCACCCATCATCACTATGCTGCATCTCAGCACGCGTCATTAATCATGACTATACCCATCACTGTATTGCATTATGTGCCATCGCTGCACCATGTTGCTATCCTGACCTATGTGTTGGCTGCACCTTGCTTGCTTGTTGTCCCTAGCATGCTTGTTGTATTTAGCATGCTTGTTGTTGCATGCTAGTTGTCCCTTGCATGCGAGCTGTAACATTGCACGCTTGGTGTATTTGCTGCTAAGTACCATACAATTGTTCCAATGTTAGTTCATTGCCCCTTGTATGCTACTCTCTTCGGAGACAGATGCTCCGGCTGTTTCGGCAGTTTCGACTGTTCCCGACAATCCTGGTAGTTTCGGTTGTTTCCGGCAGTCCCGACAGTTTCGGCTTTTTTGGCAGTTCTGACTTTTCTGGCAGTTTCGACTTTTCCAGCGTTTCCGGCTTTTCCAGCAGTTCCAGCATTTCCGGCTTTTCTGGCAGTTCTGGATTTCTGGCTTTTCCGGTAGTTTCGGTAGTTTTGTCTTTTCCGACAGTTCCGACTTTTCTGGCAGTTCCGACTTTCCGGCTTTCCGGCTTTTCTGGCAGTTCCGGCATTTCTAGCGTTTCCAGCAGTTCCGGCTTTTCTGGCAGTTTCGGCTTTTTTGGAAGTTCCGACTTTCCGGCTTTTCTGGCAGTTCCGGCATTTCCAGCGTTTTCGACGGTTTCGGCTTTTTCGGAAGTTCCGGCGTTTCCGGCAGTTCTGGCTTTCTGCCCTCTGGATGAGGCCAATGTTATTCATTAGGATCTCTCCTCCTACTAAAACCCAAAGACAAGTAGAGAGAGGAAGAGATCCCAAGTGCGTTGAAATGACTTGAAGGCTACCTCTATTTATACTAAAATGTTAAGCACATGTGGGGTTTATTTGGTTGCTGGTCGACCTTGACGAATTGTCTTATAACGCAAATAAATTCATAACTCCATGAATACTTATCGGAATCGGATGATCTTTAGATCAACCCTACACCTCTCGATGAGAGGGATCCAAGAAAAATATCGGTTGCGATAAATAATATGACCCACATGGAGTTTGGCCCTAGTTGCCAATTTTAACACTCCCTCTCAACTAGGGAGAACTCCATCCGTTGATCCATACGTCTGACTGTACTATCTCTGCCATCAGTGCCTTGCATTGCTCTGCTCTACTCTAATCTGCTGAGCTCTGCTCTGCTTTGATTTGCTGAGCTCTGCTTTGCTCTGCTTTGTTGAACCATGAAGAAGAAGAATTGATCGAGAATGTCTCATACCATTCTCTATTGACTCGAAGTCAGTTTCCTCTGAAGAGAGTGTGTCACATCACTCTTACTGACCAGAAGTCAGTTTTATTGATCCCAGATCAATATCACAAGAGAGTGTCTCAAACCACTCGTATTGATCCCAGATCAATGTCACAAGAGAGTGTCTCATACCACTCATATTGATCCTAGATTAGTTTCATTGATCCCAGATCAATGTGACAAGAGAGTGTCTCAAACTACTCATACTGATCCTAGATCAGTTTCATTTATCCCAGATCAATGTCACAAGAGAGTGTCTCAAATCACTCATACTGATCCCAGATCAGTTTCATTGATCCCAAATCAATTTCACAAGAGAGTGTCTCAAACTACTCATGCTGATCCGAGATCAATGGAGGTCATCCTAGCATAGGGAGTACGGTAGATACAGCGATGCGTCCATCGATGGTACTACTATGGTCCCTATCCTCATTTCCCTGCTCATTGATCAGATGTGAGGTACTTCCCATGAGTCCCAAACTGCATGGGTAGGATGCCTCGACAGGGGAACTAATCATCCAGTCCATAGGAGAACGAATCATCTTGTCAGTGGATGCCATGGAGAACTAATCATCCTGGCCCACAGGAGAATTAATCATCTTGTTCCTATTGTCGCCACGAAGAACAAATCATCCTGGCCCACAGGAGAACTAATCATCCTATTCCATAGTTGCCACGGGAGAACTAATCATCCCAACCCACAGGAGAACTAATCATTCTGTTCCACAGTTGCCACGGGCCCACAGAAGAACTAATCATCCTGTTCATAGCACACTACCAGGGGAGGGTGAGTCGCCCTGTGGTCGTATGTTGCTCCAATAAGTACCCCAAGCCCCCCAGATCTCCTAGAGCTCAATGCATGCAACATGCAGGACCTTTATAAGGTCTCTCAACGACTCCAAGTCGTTCGGCAAAGTCACAAATTTGACCTTTCCTCGGGGCTTTGACAAAATGTCTGCGACCTGTACATCAATCTTAATGCGATGGAGCCTCCTCGCTCATCGACTTACCATATCGCAGATAAGGCAATATCTGATGTCTATCTGCTGGAGCAATCATCGAATATGGGGTTCCTCAATAATCGAATCCCCCCTTTGGTTGTCACAGAGAATCACAGTGGTATTCATCATGTGTACAAACATCTCACTTAAGAGCTTCTGCAACCATGTAGCTTCACATGAGATCATACTCGTAGCTATGTATTCAGTGTCGGTGGTGCTTATAGCAACTGAATTCTGCTTCCTGCTCATCCATGATATCGAAGCAAAATCCAAAGAGAACTAGCACTGAGAAGTGCTCTAGTGATCCTCCACATTGCCTGCCTAGTCAGCATTCGAATAATCATGCAATATCATATTTCCAGTAGTGTGTCTGAATCCATGAGAGATTGTGCCTCGAAGATATCTCAGAAGATTCTTGGCACCAATCCAGTGAGGCTCAACCAAATATGAGCTCACCATGCTAACAAAACATATGTCCGGACGGAAGTTCACCAAGAACTTCAACGCGAATGAGTTTATGAAACTTAGAGGCATTTCCCAAATTTGGTCCAACATCACTACCATATATCTTCAGAAAGTTAAGATCCTCGAAGTAGTCACAGGCTTGCAGTTTATCATTCCACATCCGGAATCCAACTCCCTCTTACTTCTGCAAATGAGAGGGTCTGCTCCCATCAGAAATAGGTCGTCCTCATAAGATGCCAGTATGAGATGTCTATCATCCACAATCTTCGGGTAATGGTTTGGATCAGTTTCACTCCTAGTGAATCTCAGCTTCATAAACAACGATCAATCCTCTCATACTATGCCCGGGGTGTTTTGCTTCAAGCCATAGAGGGCTTTATTCCACTTGTATACATGAGATTCCCGATCATGAATCTCAAACTCCTCAGGTTGTTCCAAACCTGTGGACCTGCTGCATGAGGGGAATGGTCCCCTTACAAGATTTTCCTTCGGTACATCTCAGACATGTACCTTCATGCTCTACTTGAATTCAGACATCCCTATCACCATTTGACTCACATCAGGTTGGGCCCCATAGGTAGACCTCCGGTGTTATAGATGCGATATGTCAATTGACATGATCCCCAAGGGACCATCCTGCAACTTGATACAAATCGCCAACCTTGAACCCATACCTTTCCATCGATGAATGCCACCCTGAAACCTTTGACTTCCATTTCTGAGATGGACACCAGGTTCTTCTTGCGATCAGGTACATAAAAGAGATTATGTAAATGAATCGAGTTACACTTATTCAATTGAGAGTTAACATTCCCTACACCCTTTCCGGGATAGGTGGCATCGGCTCCAAGTATAATGTCACAATTTTTTCCATCTCTACCAAATTAAAGAGTGCACCCATCTATCTGATGAAGTGCCTTGAAGCACTACAATCTATAAGCCAGATTCCCAAAGAATCTGAAGGAGAGGGCCAATACAAGATAATGCTTCTTTATCTTATCAGAAACAACATTTGATTCTTCATACCTGGGGTTCCTTGCTTTCTATGAAGAGTTGGCCATTTCCTTGATGACCTGCATTACATGTCATTCCTTTGATCATTGAAGATGTCCTTGGAATGATTGTTATCATCATCAAGTGATGTGTCCCTGCCATTTGGACACTCCTTCGCATAATGGCCTAACTAGTTATCTGCCTTTCCTTCCACCCTCAGATCCGGTCTTCCAATAAAGTGATCTTTAGGTAGGCCATATTCTGCTGCGCCATTCTGATAATATTCTCTGCTTCGACTTCACCCTTGGTGAATTTGAAGAGGGATGAGGAATCCACTAATCCTTTTGTCCTTTCCCAACTGTCTTCGGTGATTGCTCTTTCACTCTTGCTTGGGCATTG
>APFE030768892.1:124941-143932 GCA_000404065.3 Pinus taeda | reverse complement strand
TGGGCATTGTCTTCACCTCAGCTCTGATACCATGTTAATTTTAGGTATGTTCTATGCTTAGAGCAATTTATTTCAATTTTCACAGTTAGCTCCATATCTTTCCAGATTAGCAATCACATCAGCATTAAAGTACACTGCAGATAGAACATATACATAAATCGCAGAAGACAAGCCAACACAATAGGACACAAGATGTGGCGCTAGCCAGGGACAAACCCCAATGTGGGCAAACCATTGATCAATTCTTCTTATATGTTCTTCAATAGTTCACGAGAGAGAGAGAGAGAAAGAGAGAGATAGTACGTTTACAACAGAAGTCAACACTTTGACTTATCTAGATAAGAGCATAGATCATCTCTAAGAAGATGATACATGAGATCAATTGAAGACATGCTGCTCCAACTAATTCTCCAAGGTGACTCCTTCACCTATCGTTGTGCTGCATTTCGTCATCATGCTGCACCTCACTTCGCTGCACCATGCTGCACCCATCATTACTATGTTGCATCTCATCACGCTTCATTAATCATGACTGTACCCATCACTGTACTACATTATGTGCCATTGCTGCACCATGTTGCCATCCTGACCTATGTGTTGGCTACACCTTGCTTGCTTGTTGTCCCTAGCATGCTTGTTGTATTTAGCATGCTTGTTGTTGCATGCTAGTTGTACCTTGCATGCCCGCTGTAACATTGCATGCTTGGTGTATTTGCTGCTAAGTACCATACAACTGTCCCAATGTTAGTTCACTGTCCCTTGTATGCTGCACTCTTCGGAGACAGATGCTCCGGCTGTTTTGGCAGTTCTCGGCAGTTCTGGCTGTTCTCGACAGTCCCGATAGTTTCGGTTGTTCCCGGTAGTTTCGACTTTTCCTGCAGTTCTGGCTTTTTCGACAGTTCCAGTAGTTCCGTCTTTTCTGGCAGTTTCGGCTTTTCTGGCAGTTTCGACTTTTCTAATAGTTCCAGCTTTCCGGCTTTTCTAGCAGTTCTGGCTTTTTCGGCATTTCAGGCTTTTCCGACAGTTCCAGCAGTTCCGACTTTTCTGGGAGTTCCAGCTTTCTGCCCTCTGGATGAGGGCAACGTTATTCCTTAGGATCTCTCCTCCTACTAAAACCCAAAGACAAGTAGAGAGAGGAAGAGATCCCAAGTGTGTTGAAATGACTTGAAGGTCACCTCTATTTATACTAAAACGTTGAGCACATGTCGGGTTTATTTGGTTGTTGGCCAACCTTGACGAATTGTCTTATGACGCAAATAAATTCATAACTCCATGAATGCTTATCGGAATCGGATGATCTTTAGATCAATCCTACACCTCTCGATGCGAGGGATCCAAGAAAAATGTCAGCGGTCATAAATAAGATGACCCACATGGAGTTTGGCCCTAGTTGCCAATTTTAACAACATCGCATCAAGGCCTTTGCCTTGAGAACAATGGCGATCCCAGTTGACCCAGCTGAAAATGAGAAGTACGGGGAGGCAATGGCTAGGGCGAAATGCATCATCCTTGATGGGGTCAGTGATCATGTGGTCCAACATATTGCTAAGAAGTAAATGACAAATGAAATGTGGGACGCCTTGAAGAAACTGTACCAGCATTCTTCCGTGCAGAGGAAGATGTTACTTGAAAATCAACTGCGGTCATATCAGATGCAGAAGGGGGAGAAGATATATCACTTCCTCGATTGGTTGAAGGAGATCTAGGACCGACTTTCATAGGGGCCACTCCGGATGAAGAGATATTGGTGAGGACCGCACTTAACGCAGTCTCTGAGGAGTGGGAGACATTTGTCCAGAGCATACTGGGTAGGGCGGATCTTCCCGATTGGGAAGAATTGTGGGCAGCTCTTCGCCAAGAGGAGATCAGAAGGCTGAGCAAGACGGAAGGTAGCAACAAAGGAGTCAGGATCAAGAAGGAAGAGGAAGAGGATGCAGCGCTCTCATCTGTGGGAAAGTAGGAGAAGAGGAAGAAAAAGGACCTCTCCAAGGTCAAGTGCTTCAACTGTGGGGAACTAGGTCATTATGCAAACCAGTGTCTGAGGAAGAAGAACAAGGGAGAGGCGTCTAACTCTAAGGCAATGCCAGCGAAGGTAGAGAAGGAGGTCGAGGAGGATCACGATTGTGCCATGAGTGCTCATGTACCTCTAGAGAAGAGGTGGGGAGACATTGAGCTATAGTCAGGAGGACTACAGGCGATGAGGGGTAGGATCCTTGAGGTACCCAACCTATTGGATTATACCTTGCTACGGGAGCCCCGAAGAGAGAGTAGCAACACTGGCGGATGTCGGTAGAGACAGATGCGGATGAAGCGGCAGAGAGTGCTACAGTGCAGGAGTCCTCGGGCAACGCGAGGCTAGCAAGTTGCAACAATGAAAGAGGCACATAGAGGGTTGCAACGTTGCAAGATAGCATAGAGAGGTTTGCAACAGTGCGAGAGGCAGGGAGTTGTTGCAGCAACACAAAGGCAATAGAGGGAGCACTTGATAGCGGCAGAGAGAGATTCAACATCGGGAGTGTTTCTAACCTGACAGGGATGTCGGTAGTTGGATGGATCGGTTACTTACTTCTCAGTAACTGAGTTGTAGTGCAGTAGTGGTTAGCAGTAGCACGATGCAACATGATGAGAGGGGGTTGCAGTGTTGGGATAAAGGACCAGTAGTAGCACGGATGCAGAAGGAGTTGCCGTACGAATGCAGCAGTGATAGTGGCAAAGTCATGCGCAGTAGTACAGGATGCAACAGTGCAGAGGATGTTGGGCAGGGAGGCCTAGCATCAGCACAGGTACTGATGCCATATAATCAGGGTGATGCTCAGTAGGGAGTATTACTAGAGCATAGTCCTCGCTAAGAGGGAGCGTTGATTTGGGGTAGCATCAAATGTGCTGTAGCCATGAAAATTGGTGCAGAGGCTAAAGCACATGAGATCTCCAAGACTCAGAAATCGTTTGGGCAGATTCTACCCAGTTTGGGAGATATTAAAATAATTAATATTTTTAATGGAGTTCCTAAGTCTAAACTTAGGAAAAATAAAATATTAATGGGTATTAATATAAAACTGGGTTAGAAGGTTCCAAAAGACATGGATCAAGCCAAATCTATTCTTAGCCATTGATTAGAGATGTAATCTTGGCCATAGAAGGACCAACAAGAAAAGTATAAGAAGAGGCTTGAGGGTCAGTTGGAAGATACAATCATACACCAAAGTGATCAGTCATTCGATTTGCTAGAGCGGGGTTGCTAAGCAAAGTCGAATCAGTGATCAACAGCAAGGGGCAGTGAGTATTGGATAGAGAGGCAGAGATAGTGTCGAGAGACCAGCGCAGAGGCAAAGAGTGAGATGCAGCAGTCAGGGCAAGCCACGCAGAGCCCAATAGAGACAACGCAGAAGCTAGAGGGCCTGCGTCATCCATGCAAAGGGCAACAGGAGTGACGCAAAGGGTCCCAAAGGCTGTGCAGTGCCTCAGAGGGCTGACGCAGAGCAATAGGAGGCTGACACAGTGCTTCAGAGTTGCTGGAGAGGGTTTTGTGGGACAAGTTTTCTGAATACTTGTTTCCAAATAGAGAGGTATTACTGCCGGTTGTTTCTCTTTGTCAGGTGAGCTAGTTTAGCACCCAGTTGTACTAAAGGAAATATTTCATAATAATAAATCCTCATAATAGCTGCACCGGTTTTCCCGCATTGGGTTTTTGCGGGGATGATTGTCCAAAAATAACGGTGTCACTTGTGTGTTTGTTTTCTTTCAGCTGTTGATTTGTGGATGTTGAGACTGTATTGTGTTTATTTCGTTATTTAGATGCTTTAAATAACTTGTTCGGAATTAACAAGTAGAAGAAATAAACCATAATAATACAGATTAAATTTCTAACGGATAGACTTAGAAATTTCAACACCTCTCAAGAAACATGAGGAGGCTCAAGCGAAGGCGAAGTGCATGATCTTAGACGGGGTCAAGGATCATGTGATCCCACATATTGCTGAAAAGGAAACAACAAGGGAAATGTGGGAGGCCTTGACCACCTTGTATGAGGGGACTTGCGTCCAACGAAAGATGTTGCTTGAGAACCAACTGAGATAGTATCAAATGCAGAAGGGAGAAGAAATCGATCCCTTCCTTCTCAGGGTGCAAGGGATTCGAGATTAGCTGATTTCCGTGGGGTCTACACCAGATCCTGAGTTCATGGTCAGAATTGCCCAAAATGCAATCACTGAAGACTGGGAGGCCTTTGTCCAGAGCATCTTGGGCAGAGCTTCTCTCCCCAGTTGGGAGGAGATGTGGCAGCTCTTTGACAGGAAGAGATCATGTGGTTAACCAAGGCAGGAAGTAGTGGTAAAGGAGAGTTAAGAAGGAGGAAGAGGAGGATGAAACTCTTGCATCAACAAGACAACCAGGGCAGCAAAAGAGGAAAAATAAAGACATAACCAAAGTCAGATGCTTCAGGTGTGGGGAACTGGGACATTTTGCCACTCAATGCCCTCAAAAGAAGGGCAAGGAAGAGAAGTCTGTCTCGAAGGCTGCTCCAGCGAAAGCTGACAAGGGGGATGATGACGAGGATTATGCCATGAGTGCTCATGCACCTATGGAGAAGAGGTGGGGTGACATTGAGTTGTAGTCAAGAGGACTACACAAGGGCAGGATCCTTGAGGTGCCCAAACTCTTGGATCACATACGACTATGAGAGCCCTTGATGACAATAGTAGAATGACAGGAGTTAGTTGGTTCGAGGGATGATGGAACAACAGTGGCAGAGCTAGAGTGCCAAAGTCTAAAGCAACGGAGTGGAGGTTGCAGCAGTGCGGGAGGCACAAAGGAGATTGCAGTAACGCAGTAGCAACAGAGGGTCAACACAGATTAGTAGTAGAGGTAGCTTCAACATCACGAGGCATCCAGACTGACCAACATGTTAGATTTTTGGGTGGATTTTCAGTTGCTTACTTCTCAGCAACTAAGTTGTAGTGCAACAGTTAGCAGTGGCAGTGCTATGGGCAACATGATGCAACATTTTGAGAGGGAGTTGTAGTACAGATGCAACAGTGGCAATGGCAGTGTCATGGGAAACAGTAGAGGGTGCAATAGTGCAGTGGATGAAGGGCAGTAGGCCAAACATCAACAACACAGAGGACTGATGTCGTGGATCAATGTGATGCTTCTATTGGAAGTATTGCTAGAGCACATTCTTCACTAAGAGGGAGTGTTGATTTTGGGGTAGCATCGGATGTGCTCTAGCTCCAAAATTTTGTGGAGGGGCTAGAATACATAAGATCTCCAAGACCCAGAAATCGTTTGGAGAAATTCCACCCAGATTGTGAATAATTGAAATAATTAATATTTTTAATGGGGTTCATAAGTCTAAATTTAGGAAAATAAAAATATTAATGGGTATTAATAAAATATGGGTGAGAAGCTTCTAAAAGGCGACGATCAATTTTAATCTTAGCCATTGATTAGGGACTTAATCTTGGCCGTTTATTCATCAACAAGAAAAGTATAAGAAGAGGCTTGAGGGTTAGTTGGAGATACACCAAGTGATCAGCCAGTTCAATTTTTCTGGGGCGAGGTTTGCTGAGAAAATCGAATAGGTGATCTGAGTTGCAGTGAGAGGGGAAGAAGCAGAGAGTTGGATCGGAGATGAGTTCCGAGCCAATGAGTACCAGGCAGAGAGGCAGTGCAGAGGCCTACGTAGCCCAGGAAGGGGCTCAACACAGAGCTTACGCAAGCCGAGAGGGTATCTTGTAGTGGCAGTGCAGGATAATTGTCAAAAGTTCGAGATTTTGCCGGAGAAGCTAGGTTCTGAGCTGGGAGGGTTGAACACAAGTCTTCCTCCAGCAAATCGATCCAGCAGAAGGGGTGATGCAGTCTCCTAGAGGCAAGATGCTGGCCCAAGCAGTGATTGCACTGGGATTTCTAGTGTTTGCCGGAGTCAGGCCACTCATTGGATCAGTTGTGATTTGGAGAACGAGGTAAACCCTCGTATGTATTTCTTTCTACTGATATTTCTTTGAAAGGTTAGCCGATGTGAGAGGCAACCTGTTGTATTCAGATTCTGCTTGCTTAATAATACAAACCCTCTATTTGCTGCACCAGTTTTCTTGCATTGGGTCTCTTCGGGGACTTGTTGTCCAAAAATAACGTTGTCCCTTGTGTGTTTGTCTCATCTATTGTTTCAGTTTATGATCTATATGTCAGTGTAGTCTGCAGTAGTGTTTTTCATCACTGTTTATAATTAAATAATTTGTTGAATGTAATAACAAGTAGGATATGATAAACCAATGATTGCAGTAGGATTTCTGATGTGTAGATTCATAAATTTTCACATTTTATCAGAGCATTGCAGATCATAGGTTACTGAAGCCATCAGCTGGGAGATCCAGCGAAACCGCTGCAGAGAAACAACTGTCCCGAGTGATAGCGCTGTTTCAGAGCTAGAGGAGCAGCTGAAGGAGTGACGCAGAGCCAGGGGAGTGACACAGAGGCTCATGTAGTGCCTGCGTCAACATTCTAAGCCAGTGGAGGGTGACGCAGTACTCGAGAGGAGCTCACACAGTAACTGCATCAACTCTGTGTGCAGTGCAGAGCCTGAGAGGCTCAGGTCAGTCAGTTGTCGGGGTAGGAGAAGCAGTGCAGATTCGATCTATGGTGTTGGTGGGATGTTGATTTTGGGTAGCATCGGATATTCTCTAGCCACAAAATTTGGTGGAGAGGCTAAGGCACATGAGATCTCCAAGACCCAAAAATCGTTTGGAGAAATTCCACCCGGATGAAGAGATATTAAAATAATTAATATTTCTAATGAGTTCCTATGTCTAAACTTAAGAAAATTAAAATATTAATATGTATTAATATAATATGGGTGAGAAAGTTCTAAGTGACAAGGATCAAGCCGGTTCTAATCTTAGCCGTTGATTAGGGACTTAATCTCGACCGTTGAATTGTCAACAGGAAAGGTATAAGAGGAGGCTTGAGGGTCAGTTGGAGACACACCAAGAGAGATCAAGAATTTGATTTTTAGGGGCGAGGTTTGTTGAGGAAATTGAGTTAGTGATCAGAGTTGCAGTGAGGGGTAGTTCAACAAGGTATTTTCATCCGAGGCTTAAGAATACAAATCAGAGAGGCAGCGCAGCGCCGGGAGAGACAACGTAGGCCCTAGAAGGGCTGACGCAGAGGCCGTAGGAGCTAATGTAGAGGACGTAGAGGGCCATAGAGGTTGACTCAGAAGCCGTAGACGCTGACGTAGAAGTCGTAGAGAGCTTCAGAGGCAGCGCTAAGGAGATTGTGTGGGGCAGACTGGGAGCAGATCAACAGACTCTGAGCCAGGAGAGGGTGATGCAATGCGTGGAGGAGTGATGCAGTTCTAGAGCAGTGCTTGGAGCAGCTTTCGCTGTCCAACACAAGGAATAGCCAGAGTCACTGTGGGGTTTGGTCATTCGGTTGCTGATTTTCCAGAATATCTGTCTCCAAATAGAGGTACTATTCCTGAGGAAATTCTCTGTTGGGTGAGCCATTTTTGGCACCCTAGTTATATTCACGAAATTTGCTTAATAATACAAACCCTTTAATGTTGCATTGGTTTTCTCAAATTCGGTTTTTCTGGGGACGATTGTCCAAAAATAACGGTGTACCTTGTGTTATGGCTTTTGTTTATTTTAGTGCATGATATGTATATTTGTGAAGGCTGCAATAGTGTTTACTTCGATGTTTATGCAATTAAATAACTTGATAATATAAAGAACAAGTAGGAGATTGTAAACCAGTAAATTGCAGTAGGGGTTTATGATGTGTTAGATTCAGGAATTTTCACATGGGATGTTGTTGCTATTGGTGCAGAACAATGTTTGAGGAGACAAAGCCAAAGTAGAGGGAGTCACTACCTTAGTAGATTTCTTGCCAAAGAAATTTGGATTTGGGTTGCTGAGCAGCAACAAAGGAGGATTAGAGAGGAGTGATTTGACATTTGGCGGGAGTATTTCCGTGAAGGAAATCAAAACTCAGAGGGAGTCTGGAAAGAACTTGTCCTTAGAGGATTTCTGGCACCAAAGAAATCTAGATCTGGGTCTTGCTGGGGCAGCAGTAAGAGAGGGAGAAGAGAACCTATTCTACACTTGTTTGAGCAGAGATGGCAGTCAATGGACGCGGGATCAGGATAGATTGGATGGAGCATCCAACTTTGTCATCTAGAAGGCCAGGATCCTGGCACTCTTGGACAAGAATCACATCAAGGATTATGACTTGAAAGTGGTGGCTGTACCGGTCGATGCTGATCCTCTCAAGGAACATGAGGAGGCTCAAGCCAAGGCGAAGTGCATGATCTTGGACGGGTTCAAGGATCATGTGATCCCACATATTGCTGAAAAGGAAACAGTAAGTGTTAAGTTATGGTATGTTCTATGCTTATAACAATTTACTTCTTTTTCTTACTATATTCCACAGATTAGCAATCACATGTACATAAAGTAAAGTGCAGATAGAAAATTAAACGATCGACAGAAAACAAGCCAAGACAAGAGACATAAGATGTGGCGGCTAGCCAGGGACAAACCCCACAATGTGTGGGGAAACCCTTTGATCAGATCTTCTTTTATCTTCAATAATTCAGCAGAGAGAAATAGTACAATAAATCTGATTCATATCAGTAGTATCAAACCCTAGATCAACAACATCCACATTAACAGCCTCATCATCAAACTAGGGTAAACGATATCTCACAAACCGACCGTCGGATTGGCTTGATTCCACCACCAAAAGTTGTGGTTTTCAGAGGAGGTTTAGATGAACCTACAACGCAGTTTAGATGAGGAGATCTTCTAGTCCACGTAGGTCAAACTTCACTTTTGCGGTTGCAGCTTCAATTTCAGCAGCTTCCTTCAAACTAGGGTAGTCGATATCTTGCAAACCGTCCGTCGGATTGACTTGATTCCACCACCAAAAGTTGCGGCTTTCAGAGGAGGTTCAGATGAACTTACAACGCAGTTCAGATGAGGAGATCTCCTAGTCCACGCAGGTCAATCTTTACTTCTGCAGTTGCAGCTTCAGTTTCGACAGCTTCCGGCTTCACATGTGTGAGGGAGAGACCCTTTTCTGTGTAGTAGAGAAGATAATCTTTTCTGCGCAGTAGAGAGAGAGAGATGTGATGAAATGAGTGAGTCCAAATGAGGAAAAGTCCTATATTTATACACAACGTTGGTGTTTGAATAGATGCGACTGTTGGGATTTTGAACCTACATGAGTTGTGGGTTGGCTTGATAATAATTCCATAATCAAATAATTCATATCTCCATGAATACTTATTGGAATCGGATGATCTTTATATCAATCCTACATCTCTCGACAAGAGGAATCTAATGAACATATTATTAGCCATGAATAAGATGACCCACATGAAGTTTTGCCCTAGTTGCCAATTTTAACACTCCCTCTCAACTAGGGAGAACTTCATCTGCAATTTGTCTATAGGTCGTTACTATTCATCCATCAAATGCACTGCCCTGTACAGCCTGACCCTTGCCCTGCTCTGCTCTATTTTGCCTATTCTGCTTTGTCTTGTTCTCCCCTGTACTGATCTGTATGGCTCTGCTCTTGCATTGTGTTGTTCTGCTCTACTTTTGTCCGAATTATGGAGAAGAAGAATTGATTGAGGATGTATCATACTGACTCAAAGGTCAGTCTCAGAGTATGTACCACTGGTCCCAGACCAGTCTCAACCAACCCGAAGTTAGCGTCATAGTGAGTACAACTCCATTGGTCCCAGACCAGTGTTATCCTCCACTGACTCAAAGTCAGTTTGAGAGTGCATACCACTGGTCCCAGACCAGTCTCAATCGACCCGAAGTCAGCTTCATAGTAAGTACCACTCCTACCATTAGTCCCGGACCAGTATTGCAGTCTCAGAGAGTGTACCACTGGTCCCAGAACAATCTCAACTGACCTGAAGTCAGCATCATAGTATGTACCACTCTCATTGGTCCCAGACCAGTACTGCACTGATACAAAGTCAGTCTCGGAGTATGTACCATTGATCCCAGACCAGTCTCATCCGACCCGAAGTCAGTGTCATAGTAAGGTACAACTCCTACCACTGGTCCCAGAATAGTATCATTGATCCCAAATTAATGGAGGTCATCCTAGCGTAGGGAGTACCGTAGATACAACGATGCGTCCATCGGTACTACTATGGTCCCTAACTTCATTTCCCTGCTCATTGATCAGATGAGAGGTACTTCCCATGAGTCCTAGACTGCATGGGTAGGATGCCTCGACAGGAGAACTAATCAACCCTGTCCTCACAGGAGAACACATCAATCCTGCTACAATTGCCATGGAGAACACATCAATCCAGGCCGGCATGGAGAACACATCAATCCAGACCTCACAGGAGAACACATCAATCCTACTACAGTCACCATGGAGAACACATCAATCCAGGCCTCACAGGAGAACACATCAATCCTGCTACAGTCGCCATGGGGAACACATCAATCCAGGCCTCACAGGAGAACACATCAATCCTGCTACAGTCGCCATGGAGATCACGTCAATCCAGGCCTCATAGGAGAACACATCAATCCTGCTATAGTTGCCATGGAGAACACATCAATCCAGACCTCATAGGAGAACTAATCATCCTGCTACATAGGAGAGCGAATCATCCTGTTGTAGTGCGCACCACTAGGGGAGGGTGAGTCACCCTGTGGTCGTATGTTGCTCCAGTAAGAATCGCAAGCCCTCAGAGCTCCTAGAGCTCAATGTATGCAACATGCAGGACCCTTATACAAGGGTTTCTTGACGACTCCAAGTCGTTTGGGAAAATCACAGATTAGATCTTTCCTTGAGGCTTTAACAAGGTGTATCAACCTGTACATCATCTTAATGCGATGAAGCCTCCTTGCTCATCGTCTTGTCATATCCCAGATGATGTCTATCTGCTGGAGCAATCAATAAATACGGGATTCCTCAATAATCGAATCCCACCTCTGGTTGTTACAGAGAATCACAGTGGTATGTGTTCAAACAGCTCACTGAAGAGCTTCCCCAACTAGGCAGCTTCATACGAGATCATACTCATTGATATGTATCCGGTCTCGGCGGTCCTTATGGCTACCAACTTCTGCTTCCTGCTCATCCATTATATCGAAGCAGAATCCAAAGAGAAACAACACTAAAAAGTGCTCCAGTGATCCTCCACACTACCTGCCTAATCAACATTCGAATAATCATGCAGTTTCATATTTCCGGCAGCGTATCTCAATCCATGAGAGATTGTGTCTTGGAGACATCTCAGAAGATTCTTGGCACCAATCTAGTGAGCCTCAATCAAATATGAGGTCACAATGCTAATTGAAAAACATATGTTCGGACGGAGGTTCACCAAGAACATCAATGCGAATGAGTTTTTGAGACTCAGAGGCGTTTCCCAAATCTGGTCTGACATCACTACCATATAACTTCTGAAAGTTAAGATCATCGAGGTAGTCATAGGCTTGCAGTCCACCATACCAAATCTTTCCAGAATCTTCACCACATATTTTCCTTTATATAGGAAAATTTCCCTTGGCTTCTGCCACACTTCAAGTCCTTGGTTCTTCATTTTAAATTTAGAAGCCAACTCCCTCTTACATTTTTGAATGAGAGGGTCTGCACCTGTTAGAAAGAGGTCATCCACATACAACACCAGTATGAGAAGCTTGTCATCTTCAACCTTAATGTAAAGGTTATGATTGGCTTCACTCCTAGTGAATCCCAAGTTGATCAAGTAGCTATCGATCCTCTCATACCATGCTCGGGGTGCTTCCTTTAGCCCATAGAGAGCCTTCTTCAACCTGCATATATGAGATTTTTAATCATAAGTCTCAAATCCTTCGGGTTGCTTCACATAGACCTCTTCTTTGATTGAACCGTGCAAGAAAGCGGTCTATCCATTTGATGTAGGTTCCATCCTTGTGAAGCCACAAGGGCTATGATCAAGCGGATGGTCGTATATCTGGCAACATGTGCAAATATCATAGTCTATAGCTTCCTTTTGGGAGAAATCACGAGCAACAAAACGAGCCATATACTTTTCTATACTTCCATCTGCTGCATGCTTTATCTTGTAAAGCCATTTTGAAGTAACAATTGTCTTGTTCGGGGTCTGGGAACATATTCTATGGTCATAGCATCCTTCCATACTTGATGCTTGACGACATATGAGAATGATGATGAAGGCTCATTTTGTATGATTGTGCTCATGATGGTCAGGTATCCTTGATACCTGTTAGGTTTCTTACTTTCATGAAAGGTTCCTCGGGGTGCAGCATGTCCTTCAGCATCATCAAGTATCCCCCTAAGCCATGAAGGCCTCTTCCTAGAAGAGGAAGGCTCATGTGGATGAGGATCAATCGGATCCATGGGTTCTTCCACATCAGGCATTGTTACATCATCTACCCATAGAGATAGCTTCCACAATCGTATGGTGCCACACCATTATGCTCTGGAGTATGTGGTGTAGTAGTCTCCCTCTTAATGCCAACCTCAGGTATGCTTGAGTGAACCAACTGTAATATATCAGAGGTCTTGCTTAGGCTTGAGGGGAATGGTCCCCTTTTGAGCTTTCCTTCGGCACATCCTGGACATACACCTTTTCTCTACTCGGAATTCGGGCATCCTTGTCACCATTTGTCTTACACCGAGTAGAGCTTTATAATGAAGGTGGGCAAACCTCCAATGCCAAAGTTCGGACTAAAGAGATGTGTCATAAGACATGATACCTAGTGGACATTCATCGACCTAATATAAAGAATCAACTCGAAACCCAAGAGTAAGGGCATCTTTAACATTATTTTTCCATATACATACCTTGCCATTGCTGAAGGTTACCTTGTAGCCTTTGTCTTCCATTGTCGAGATGGACACCAGGTTCTTTTTGAGGTTAGGTGCATTTAATACATCTTGGAATTTCTAGCCTTCTTGAATGGTTGTCCTCTTCCTTGATTTCCAGCATTCCTTTTACCTTTGCTATTGAATTTGTCATTTCTTTGATTGCCATCAGAGGGATTTTGATCATCGTCCCGGTGTGAGTCCTTTCTATTAGAGCACTCCCTTGCATAGTGACCTGCTTTATCGCAAATGTAACATCATCCTTTTCTTCCGCCCTTAGGTCCGGCCTTTCCTTTTGATTTAGTCCCAAAATTATTTCTTTTCTTAGCATGAGAAGAAAAAGCAGCAGGAGGACCTTTAGGCAAGGGCATTTCTTGCTCTTCTACCCTTGTTTGTTCTTGAATGCATCTAGCCATTAATTCTTCGAAACCAGGAATTACATTATTGTTCAGAAGAGTAGTCCTGAACATGTACCATTCGGATGGTAATCCTCCAAGAGTCGTGAGTGCCATTTTTCTGTCAGTAATAGTCTCCCCAATAGATAGGGGATCGTTCTTGATCTCCGTGATTCTTAAGAAGTATTCTTGCATACTCTCATCTTTACCCTTCTTGATTTCCCTCAGCTTATTTCTAAGAAACAAAACTTGATTTGCATCATTAACTTTAAATAAACTCACTAGTCGATCGTAGATTTCCTTGGAGGTGTCCAGTTCAAAGATGTAGGCCACCAAGTGCTTGTCGATAGAGTCCCGGATGATCTTCTTCACTTTAACTTCTCCGTTCTTCCATTTGTTCCTGGCAGCAAGAGGTGCATTTGATGGAGGCTCAATAATATTGCCTCTCACATGATACAACACTTCGTGGTCCTCAAGGGTTAGATCGATAGACATCTTCCATCCGCGATAGTCAGCTTTCTCACGGAGCTTGTCCTCAGTAGGAATGAGTGATGAGGACCCCATAGTTCTTTTGGGATAGCCTTGCCAATCTTCTCTTCAGTGATTGCTCTTACTCTTGCTTGGGCTTTGTCTTCACCTCAACTCTGATTCCATGATAAGTTATGGTATGTTCTATGCTTATAATAGTTTACTTCTTTTTCTTATTATATTCCACAGATTAGCAATCACATGTACATAAAGTAAAGTGCAGATAGAACATTAAACGATCGACAGAAAACAATCCAGGACAAGAGACACAAGATGTGGCAGCTAGCCAGGGACAAACCCCACAATTTGTGGGAAAACCCTTTGATCAAATCTTCTTTTATCTTCAATAATTCAGCAGAGAGAAATAGTACAATAAACCTGATTCATATCAGCAGTAGCAAACCCTATATCAACAACATCAGCATTAACGACTTCCTCATCAAACCAGGGCAGACGATATCTCACAAACCGACCGTCGGATCGGCTTGATTCCACCACCAAAAGTTGTGGCTTTTAGAGGAGGTTCAGATGAACCTACAACGCAGTTCAGATGAGGAGATCTTCTAGTCCACGTAGGTCAAACTTTACTTTTGTAGTTGCAGCTTCAGTTTCAGCAGCTTCCTTCAAACTAGGGCAGTTGATATCTTGCAAACCGTCTGTCGGATTGACTTGATTCCACCACCAAAAGTTGCCGTTTTTAGAGGAGGTTCAGATGAACCTACAACGCAGTTCAGATGAGGAGATCTTCTAGTCCACGTAGGTCAATCTTTACTTCTGCAGTTGCAGCTTCAGTTTCAACAGCTTCTGGCTTCACATGTGTGAGGGGGAGACCCTTTTTTGCACAGTAGAGAAGAGACTCTTTTCTGCGTAGTAGAGAGAGAGAGATGTGATGAGATGAGTGAGTCCAAATGAGGAAAAGTCCTATATTTATACACAATGTTGGTGTTTGAATAGATGCGACTGTTGGGCTTCTGAGCATACATGAGTTGTAGGTCGGCTTGATAATAATTCCATAATCAAAATAAATTCATATCTCCATGAATACTTATCGGAATCGGATGATCTTTATATCAATCCTACACCTCTCGATGAGAGGAATCTAATGAAAATATTATCAACCATGAAGAAGATGACCCACATGAAGTTTTGCCCTAGTTGCCAATTTTAACAGTAAGGGAAATGTGGGAGGCCTTGATGACCTTGTATGAGGGAACTTCTGTCCAATGGAAGATGTTGCTTGAGAACCAGCTGAGACAGTATCAGATGCAGAAGGGAGAAGAAATCGATCCCTTCCTTCTCAGGTTGGAAGGGATTCGAGATTAACTAACTTCCGTGGGGTCTACACCAGATCCTGAGTTCATGGTTAGGACTGCCCTGAATGCAGTCACTGAAGACTAGGAGACCTTTGTCCAGAGCATCTTGGGAAGGGCTTCTCTCCCCAGTTGGGAGGAGATGTGGGCAGCTCTTCGACAAGAAGAGATCAAGCGGTTAACCAAGGCAGGAAGTAGCGGTAAAGGAGTCAGAGTCAAGGAGGAAGAGGAAATGCAGCTCTCGCATCAGTGGGACAACCAGAGCAGCAGAAGAGGAAAAAGAAAGACAACCAAAGTTAGATGCTTTAGGTGTGGGGAACGGGGACATTTCGCCACTCAGTTCCCTCGGAAGAAGGGGAAGGAAGAGAAGTCTGACTTGAAGGTTGCTCCAACAAAAGCTGACAAGGAGGATGATGATGAGGATTGTGCCATGAGTGCTCATGCACCTCTGGAGTAGAGGTGGGGCGACATCATTTTGTGGTCAGGAGGACTACACAAGGGCAGGATCCTTGAGGTGCCCAAACTCTTGGATCACATATGACTACGAGAGCCCTTAATGACAGTAGCAAAATGACAAGAGTCAGTTGGTGCGAGGGATGATGGAGCAACAGTGGCAGAGCTAGAGTGCCAGAGTCTGAAGCAGCGTAGTAGAGGTTACAATAGTGTGGGAGGCACAGAGTAGATTGCAGCGACGTAGTAGTAGCAGAGGTCAACACAGATTAGCAGCAGAGGTAGCTTCAACATCACGAGGCATCCGGACTGACCAACATGTCAGCGTTTTGGGTGGCTTTTCAGTTGCTTACTTCTCAACAACTGAGTTGTAGTGCAACAGTTAACAATGGTAGTGCTATGGGCATCATGATGCAACATTTTGAGAGGGAGTTGTAGTATTGATGCAAAAAATGGTAGTGGCAGTGTCATGGGCAACAATACAGGGTGCAACAGTGCAATGGATGAAGGGCAGCGGGCCAAACTTCAGCAACACAGAGGACCGATGTCGTGGATCAGTGTGATGCTTCTATTGGTTGTATTGCTAGAGCACATTCCTCGCTAAGAGGGAGTGTTGATTTTGGGGTAGCATCAGATGTACTCTAGCTCCAAAATTTTGTGGAGGGGCTAGAATACATAAGATCTCCAAGACCTAGAAATCGTTTGGAGAAATTCCACCTGGATTGTGAGTTATTGAAATAATTAATATTTTTAATGGGGTTCCTAAGTCTAAACTTAGGAAAATAAAACTATTAATGGATATTAATAAAAATATGGGTGAGAAGCTTCTAAGAGGCGAGGATCAAGTCTGTTTTAATCTTAGCCTCTGATTAGGGACTTAATCTAGACCGTTCATTCATCAATAGGAAAAGTATAAGAGGAGGCTTGAGGGTCAGTTGGAGATACGCCAAGTGATTAGTCAATTCGATTTTTCTAGGGCGAGGTTTCCTGAGAAAATCAAATAGGTGATTTGAGTTGCAATGAGAGGGGAAGAAGCAGAGAGTTGGATCGGAGAGGAGTTCCAAGCCAGCGAGTACTAGGCAAAGAGGCGGAAATAGCATCAGAGAGGTAGCGCAAAGGCCTACGTAGCCTAGGAACGGGCTCACATAGAGTTGACGCAAGCCAAGAGGGTATCTTGCAGTGGCAATGCAGGATAATTGTCAGAAGTTCGAGATTTTGCCGGAGAAGCTAGATTCTGAGCCGGGAGGGTTGAACATATGTCTTCCTCCAGCAAATCGATCTAGCAGAAGGGCTGATGCAGTCTCCTAGAGGCAAGATGCTGGACCAAGCAATGATTGTGCTGGGATTTTGTAGTGTTTGCTGGAGTCAGGCCACTCCATGGATCAGTTGTGACTTGGAGAACAAGGTAAACCCTCGTATGTATTTCTTGCTGCCAATATTTCTCTGAAAAGTTAGCCAGTGTGAGAGGCAACTTGTTGTACTTAGATTCTGCTTGCTTAATAATACAAACCCTCTATCTGCTGCACCGGTTTTCCTGCATTGGGTTTTTCTGGGAACATTTTGTGCAAAAATAATGGTGTCCCTTGTGTGTTTGTCTCATCTATTGTTTCAGCTTATGATTTGTATGTCAGTGTAGTCTGCAGTAGTGTTTTTCATCACCGTTTATAAATTAAATAACTTGTTGAATGTAATAACAAGTAGGAGATGATAAACCACTGATTGCAGTAGGATTTTTAATTTGTAGATTCAAAAATTTTCACAGGGACATTCAAGGGTTCCTTTTGATGTAAAGGAGCATCATGTGCTTAGGAATTAGGTGATGGCTAACGAGGGTAGAGCTCATGCTAGGCTTTTTCCCACATGCTAATATATGTCCCAAGCCACTTTCGCATTTTGATTTTCTTTTCTTTTGTTGTGGCCATGATATGCTTTTTCATTTTTTTAGCTGCATCAACCTGCAGGGAAATGTTTTCGAGCCCTACTCAAGGAGTGTGGACATGTGAACCAATGACAAGTTAGACCCAAAGAATGAAGGTGGTATATGGGTTTTGTAATGTGACATGGAAAGTGTCAAGTATGATAATAGGGGAAGATGAACATGTTATCTCAATCTAGGTTTTCCAAGTAGTGCACCTCCTATAACCCTAAGGACTCAACTAGACTAGGGCTAAAGATTAACCTCCCTGGTAAGGTGAGAAAAAAGATTTATAGTCAAGATCGGTCAATCTTCCAGATCACCCCTTTATCCATACCAAATTCCCACAACAAACAAGTATAAGCACTCGATTGCAAAATGAACAAAGTACCTTTTGAATAGTAGCCCATCTTCATCCAAGTGGTAATGTTGGATGGTGAGAGGGGTATGGCCAATGTAAATGACAGAGGCACATGGCATATCATCGTTAAGTAGTGGTTGTCAAGGGTTGTTGGTTGGCTGGTTGTTTGATTGGTTGTCAAATGTAGGAGAAATGCTTTCTCCTATGGGGTTACCCATTGTGGTGGGTAACAAACCCAACAACCTTCGAAATGGGCAATGGAGGATTCCCAATATAACCCTAAACAATCCCAAATCAGATCAGTGCCTTAGATGGGGTCACTTGGAGCGGAGGTGTTAATCTCCCGAAACTGTCTAGCTAGTTTTTAACATCACTGTATAACTAAAAATTAAACAAGGGACTCTAGGAAGTTCATGGAAGATTATTCTAGTGTTTCCGCACCAATGACAAATTTGTTGAAGAAGGATAGACCTTGGAGGTGGATAGAGAAGAGAAGACATGCATTTCAAGAGCTCAAACCTAGGATTGTAACAACTTTCGTCTTGAAGTTGCTAGATAATGCGTGATCATTCAAGGTACAAACATATGCGTCGGATATCATGATTAGAAGTACCAAAATATAGAAAGTATGGATTGTAACAAGTCGATTTTGTTCTAGGGAATTTACGCTAACCAAATATTTAATTTTATTTTAGTTTGGACCACCGGTTAGCGACTTATGGGTTAAAATAGCTTCTTTTTCTATAAAATTATACTGTAAAGTCTGCATAGGGACAAAACCCCGTTAAGCCCAAATCAACCACCCTACAAGTGCCTAAGCACTTCCAGATTTTATATATAGACGTGGAGAGGCTTGAGGATCAAAATAGAGGATTATGAGGCCTCTCTTCAACCTATGACAAATAAAAAAGTTATTTTCCAGCAACCTAGAATTTGCTTGTTTAGGAATTTGGGTGAAACCCTCTTGGGAAAAATAGCCCAAAAATTTCTAGATCTAAATTTTAACTTTAAATACCAGTGTTGAAAATATCAGTATCGACAAAATATTGGCAAGGGTCCAGAAAATATCTTATTGGCAATATTGGCAAAAATATCAGCTAAATATCGGCAAGCATAAAAAATGCATAATATATTCATTTTTATTTATTTATTTTTATTTTATTTTTATTCTTTATTATTATTA
>APFE030768892.1:39296-124921 GCA_000404065.3 Pinus taeda | reverse complement strand
GCGATACCAAATCCTGCTGATCCCTAATAATTGTCCATTCAAGGACTCAAATGTGGAGAACCAATACAAAATAACATCACATATATAAAAGTATCTCATCATCATGAGTTATATGTAGCATAACAAATAAAGCTAGCAGCGGTCTATCTAAAATCACTGCCCTCTCCCCCTTTTACGGGAAAACATGATGGGCTGTTTGCCAGGCCTGCCCCTAGTAGTAGAAAGCCCTGACCCTGCCTCTACACCTAATGTCAAATAATGAGTGCTAGGTATGGGGCTATGCTCTCCTATATCTATAGCAGATGGTGTTGATGCTGATGCTCCCACAGTGTCCTCCTCCTCCTCCTCCTGCTCCTCCTTCGAGTGCTGCTGCTCCTCCGAGTCCTCCTCCTCTTGTTGCCCCTATTCTAATGGATCATCTACCACTGGCTCTAACCATGAAGGTGACTCCTCTAAGATGGGCTCCTCAGGCTCCACCCTCCACTGAGACAATACATCAATATTGTCTAAGGAAATGGCATCTGGATCCATTGGTGATTCTATTTGCCTCACTCGAAGTTGGATGTTGTAATGCACATATACTAAATCATTGAGGCGTGCGAACTCCAACCCGTAAGAGTGTAAAAAAAAACTAATGAGTCTTGACTCTTGACTCTTGACACTTGAAGGTCATAAATTAAAAATTAAAAATTACAATAAGTGTAATTGCTCAACTGCAGGCTGGAGCTCAAAGTTATACCTATTGCGCTTTTTTGCGTGTATTTTCTCAAATACACTCCAATTGTGCTCACACCCTGAAGAGCTACATGTTTGACTCAATATTTGTATAGCCAATTTCTGCAAATTTGGTGCCCTTGCACCATAGCTTCGCCACCAAATATCTACAACAAAATAATGAAATAAAAAATTCAAAAACTCAAAACATAATTAAACTTTCAAATAAAAGTTACATAATTGAATTTAAAAAAAATAGAATTATAAGTAAAGAAATTCTAAATTGGAAATTCTAATTTCTAATGAGTGATGACTTGTCACTTACGTGGCATGAAGAGGGTCCTTTCCCTAATAGCATCATCAAAGCCAAATAGGCCAACACAATCCCAATAATACTGTATCTCGCGATTGATTTTGCTACGAAGCTCAGGATCAGGTACCATCCTCTGAATACAGGAATGGAGCCCTTCCATCACCTCGCCATCAAAATCAAAGCCACATTTGTATGAAAATGTGGGGTTGACGAAGAGTGCTGCTACATGAATGGGTTAATGAAGCATCCCTGTCCACCGACTATCAATCACATCCTATAACATCATCTACCTATCAAGGCCAACAGAATCCTTGTCTGCATAATAAGAACGAATGGCCTCCTTGGCCCTATCCATGCCCTCATACAAATTAGCCATTGCAGGCTTCTTCCCATCTACCAATCTGAGAACCTTTACTATAGGTTCATTAACTGCGCATGCTTCTTCTACTCCACGCCAAAACGTCTCAGAGTACACCATTTTTGCAATGGCTTTCCCATCCTGTCTCCTGCTGTATCTACAATTACACCAATCATCAGACACAAACATTTGCTTCAACTCGAATTGACATCGAAGCAAAGACTGAAGAGTAATAAAGTTTGTGGAAAAACGTGTGATCGCAGGATGCCGCAACTCCTTGTTTCTAGTGAACCTCCTCATGAGGCTAAGAACAAAAGCATGGTTATATATAAACTTGGGGACGCTCTTAGCCATATCAACCACCTGCTTGATGAAGGAGAGTTTCCCCATATCCTCAAGCAACAAATCGAGACAATGTGCTGCACACGGAGTCCAGAACAATGTGGGATGCCTCTCCATAAGCATCTTGCCGGCAGACACATAATTAGCTGCATTGTCTGTTATGACTTGCACCACATTCTGCACACCAATCTCCCGAATGAACCCATCTAACAATTCACATATCGTTGCTGCATATTTGATATGTTCTGATGCATCCAACGATTTAATAAACATGGTACCTTTAGGACAATGTACCAAGAAATTTAGAAGGGTCCTACCCATCCTATCTGTCCAACCATCAGACATCACTGTGCATCCAGTAACTTCCCATGTCTTTTTCAACTCCGCCAATCTAGAGCTGATGTCCTGCTTTTTTGCTTGAAGAATTGGCCCCTGCAACTCCTCAGATGTAGCACTTTTGTACCCTGGGCCCACAACAGCAATAGCATCACACATTGGCTACCAAAATGGATTGGTTTTGGTGATGCTAAGGGGTAAGTCGCTCCAGAAAATACACCTCCCCATGACTCTATCTGCTTCTTGCTTCTCCTTTTTTTTAACAAGCGATTTTATGTCAGGTTGTGCTCCATGTCCTGTTCATGGAACAAAAAATGATGACCTCGCACTAGCAGTAGCAGGGGATGATGTGCCAGCTGTGGAGCCCCTCCCACTACCCTCAACATCAAAATCAGGAGAAGATATCCCGAAAGATCTACCGGCACGTTCAACTTTGTTTCTTTCTGTCTCTTCCTTCTTTCTGTGTTTTTCATCAATTGCCTCAAGAGCTTTTTGTATAAGCTCCGAACTAGAAACTGTACAAATCCCAACATCATTTCCACTGAGTCTAGCTAGATGGTATTTCAGTCGTGTAATCCCATCTGTCATCGTGGTCCCACACAATTTGCATGTAAGATATGCACGATTTGTCCCACCATCAGGGTTCCCATACTCCCAAAATGGGTCCAAGGCTTTTGGCATATTTGTATTTTGTAGCGGGCTAACTCAGACCTAGGGCACCAAAAAAAAATTGGAATTAATAACTTAATAAGTAATAACCACATGATTTTACAAAACAGTTTTTTTGCTACATTATTTGCAATTTTGTAATGTGAATTCAATGAAAAACCATAAATGACAATAAGAGGGTGTTTTTGAAAGTTAAAAAAAAAATGGAGTTTGCTCTCCAAATATGGAGAAAAGTTAAAAACTTAAAAGCCTTGCATTTGCTCATGGGCATGAAAATCTTTTCAAATGGAAAAAAAAAAGCAAAATGATTGTAGGCAAATAGGCAAGCAAGAACAATCCTAAAACTAACAAAAAATTCATTAAGATAGGGGTTTATTTGAACATACCTGTTAGTGGAAGAAATGAAATTGTCTCACTATTCTTGAAGCTTAGATCAACGAAATCAACGAAATCTTCGTTGTTGGTGGCGATAATAGCTATGCAACGCTCAAACCCTCCTTGGTAGCTAGCACATAGCTCTCCCCTTCCTTCTCCAGCAATCAGAAATGAAAATGATTGATAAAAAACCAAAATCTGAATTTTATAACCCGCATGGAATTTTTTCACTGCCTACCGGTGATATTTTGGATTGTTGCGCGATATTTGGCCGAAATATCGTGATATTTTCGGGAGCCGAAAATATCGTGATATTTACAAATATCGCCGATATTTCGGCAATATTATCAACACTGTTAAATATGGTTGGAATTAAATTAAATTCAATTATAAGTAGTGAAATAAATGATATTTAAACAAGATAGAGTCAAAGGAGATATTTTTGAGGTGCAACTTGGAAAAGCATTGAAACTCCGTCTTTGTTTGCAGATCTTGTATGCTACAGCTGATAAATCCTTGGATCTGCAAAATCATTCAATTAGATATAAGCATAACATGTGAAAATAATTTTTCTTGTACCCACCCTTGGTTAGATCTAGCAATTTTGTGCAATTTTCCGAAGATAATGCTCGCTCACGAGATAAATAAATGAAGGAGCTATAACCCCATAGGAGGAAAACTTTCACCTACTTTTAACAACTAGCTAAATAGTCAGCCAACCAACCAACAACCCCTGATATTCACTATTTGATGATGATATGCCATGAGCCTCCACCATTTGCATCAACCACATGCCTCTCAACATCCAACGTTTCCACTTGGATGAAGGTGGGCTGCTATTCAAAAGGTACTAGTTTATGATGTGCCAATTGATCTCTGCTACTTGCATCAATCATATGCTTTCTCACGCATCTGGCAAGAGCACATGGATGAAGGTGTGCTTTCGATCAAAAGGTACTTTATTCATTTTGCAATTAAGTGCTTATGTTTGTTTGTATTTGGGCTTTTGATATAGATTATGGGGTGACTTGGAAGGAGGGGTTTTGACCATGATCTTGTTCCCTCACCTTAAATGGGAGGTTTATCTTCGATCCTAGTCTAGTGGGACCTCCCCTAATGGCTCAATGGGTATAGGAGGGGCACTACTCAGGAAGCCTTGATTTAGATAGCATGTTCCATCTATCCCCATTCCATACTTATCACTTTCCATCTTGCATTACAAGTCCATATTCCACTTCCATTCTTCGGGTTCAACTAACCATTAGGTCTCTGGAATTTGGCACCCATACATCCACATACCTGGGTTGGGCTTGGAACTTTGCCCTGGAGGGTTGATGCAGCTAAAAGAAAATGAAAGAGCATATAATGGCCACCAACAAAATAAAGCAAAAGAATATCAAAATGTAAAAGATGGCCAGGGCATACACATTAGCACATGGGAAAAAGCCTAGCATGAGCTGTACCTCACTCAATATGGCCATCTCCTAGATCTTGAGCACATGTTGATCCTTTACATCATAAAAAGGAACCTTTGCATGTCCTAACCCTGAGGGGCAATGAATTGCCTCGTCATTTGTTGGAAAATCAGAAAGGCAGGAAGATTTTCTTAACTTGATAATTACTTGTGATCTTTTAGTTATCTTCTTATAGCTCTTCTTTATTTTCTTTATGTCTTTTTATCATCAAGCAACTACCAAAACAAAACATGAAAATCAATGACACAAGATGTAGGCTCTCAGTGAGGGCAAAACCACTCTTTGAGGGGAAAACCCAAAAATCTCGTCTCTTCTTCAAGAACCAAATCAAATGAGACAACCAAGACCTTTTGACCATGACCAAGACCTTCCACCATTCACCAAGTAGCCACTCATGATGACAAGTCAAACTTTAGTCAAATCTTCAAAAGTTAACATAGATAAGCTCTCAAAAAGGGTGAAAAAGGTTCTCGACCCTCTCTGCAATCCTAATATTTTTGGCTTTGCACCTTCGGCCCTGCAACATCCCTTAGTGTACTTTGCATGTGTGGCAAAATGACTGAATTTCAACTTCTTTTTTATTGGACAAGAGTCTCCTCTTCTTCATTGTGATCTTTCTTCTCTTTTAGGCTCTTCGAACTTTCTTTTTCACCTTGGAAAATTGCAGATTGAATCTCCACTTCCTTGTCTCCAAACTAAGTCGAATCCTTTGCAATATATAGTGGTTCGACGTTGTTCTTGAGGTCACTTTGTAGAGTGAGCAAGCCGACTTGATGGTGGTGGAGTGGACGACCAAATTACATCAATATAATTTTATTTCCTTGATATAAAATGTCTAATAAGGGTCTGAAGCATAATGACAAGGACATAGACTCATTACTCAACCCTAAAAGCACACAATGGGTGCTTTGACCTAGAAACAAAATAATAAAGCATGAAACCCATGCTAGTAAATATTTTTTTTTACAAATAATTTTCCTCTTTCTTTCTTTCGACTAATACATTATATCAGGACTCAAATACAATTATGAAGACCGATAGTAGTTACATTTCTCAACACTCTCTCTTAACTAGGGAGGTGTTCATAATGGTTCAACCGCTACAAGGTTGACCTCAATTTGAAGTATTCAAGAAGAGTACAAAGAGTACAATAGCATACGCAATGCTAGGGATACCCTAACTTCCAAGGTACCCAACACATCAAAGGTCCAAGTGTCACGACCCTATTGTCATACACTCATGCAAGGATCTAAGATACTAATAGGGACAAAGGTGTTATCTAGGCATCTGCCACTATAGGTACCATCAAGGTTCAGCCCTAACACCAACCCTTAGGGATCTAGGTATCATCTATAAGGTCGGAGCTCCACAAGACCAATGATACCCTCCCTTACCGGGATGTAGACATCATCAACTACCGGCCAAGATGTCCTCCCGAGTACCATCATACAGGAAATTTTATGGTACTTCATTTCTCCCTCTCAAACATCAATCCAAACATGCTTGTTAAATATTCAAAACTTCTCAGGGAGAGGTCCTCACATCAACTACTTGTTAAACCATAAGAACATCTAGTAGCTTCACAACCCCAAATAGTATCAAACTTCTAATGTATATGTTCTTGTATGCTAGCACAAATGTTATGGAACCAGCTCACAAAACAAAAGAAAATATAGATCAATGACTTAAAAGGTATCCTCTTTGAGGGGGAACCTCCTTTACATTACATAAATGAACAATTCTTGGATGATATAAATGATAAGACCTTTTTATAGATAGGAGTTTAAGGGGTAACAATGTAATCAGAGCCTACATAACAATAATAATGTAAGGGCACAATAATAACAATAGTGGGCTTTTATGGGGCACAACAATAACAATATGGGGGCGACATTAACAATAACACTACAAGGACTACACTATTATTATAGGGACCTAACATGCCCCTTTCCTTCAAAAAGAGTGTTTTCCTCAATCTTTGAGTAGTTCTGGATGCTTCTGTACAAAATTCTCATCCTCCCATGTAGAATCTTCAGCAGGTAAGTTCTTTCGCTTAATGAGATACTCTGAAAATGATCGATTTTGTAGTTGTCGGGTTCTTGTTTCCGTGACCGATTTAGGCTCCAATATGATTTTTCCTTCTTCATCAAGTTTTGGCAATATTGTTTGAACTCGGAGCTTGTCACCGATAACCTTCTTTAAGCATGAAACATGCAAAATTGTGTATTCGAGAAGATGCAGGCAACTCCAATTTGTAAGCCATAGTACCAATCTTTTGCAACGCCTTGTAAGGACCATAGTACTTGGTGATAATTTATTATCCTTCTTAGCTTGCTTGAGGGACATTTGTTTGTATAGTTGTAGCCGTAAAAATACCCACTTGTCTACTTCAAGACTTCTTTCACTGTGATGCTAATATGCTTGTTGTTTCATTCGATTTTGGGCCAGTGTGAGGTTATCCTTTAAGAGTTGGAGAACTTTTTGTTGATGCTCGATGTGATCTTCCACTTCTTGAACCTTGGAATTTTTCCTTAAAGATGATGTGATGGACGGTGGGTGATATCCATAAAGTGCCATAAATGGGGTCATTTTTGTTGCAGTATGGAAGGAAGTGTTATACCACCATTCAGCTAGAGGTAACCATTTGACCCATTGTGTTTGTTTATCAGATACAAAGCAACAAAGGTATCCTTCCAAACATTTGTTCACTATCTCAGTTTGCCCGTCAAATTGAGGATGATAAGATGAGATATGAGCTAATTGAGTACCAAGACAAGAAAATAATTCCGTCCAAAAATTTCTAGTGAAAATGGGACTTACAATGATCTTTGGATTTCCATGTAGCTTTTGAATTGTTTCCATAAATGTAGTAGCCACTGTATCGACTTTAAAAGGATGAGATTATGCACAAAAGTGTGAATACTTGGTAAGTCTATCAACTATGACCATGATGACACTCTTTCCTTCAGACTTGGCTAAACTTGTGATAAAGTCCATTGAGACCTCTTCCCAACGCTGACTTGGAATGACTAAAGTTTGTAACAAACTCAAGGTCTTACTTGCCTTAACTTTATTTTGTTGGCAAACCAAACATTCTGCCACAAACTTTTGAATATTAGATTTAAGGCCCTCCCAAACAAATTCCTTTTTGATCCTGTGATAAGTTTTTAAAAATCTTGAGTGCCCTCCTAAGGGGGAGGTGTGCAATTCTAAAAGAATGTTTTGTTTGAGTTGGGATATCTCAACAAAGATATAAGCGATCTTTGAACCATAATGAATCATTTTTCCAGCGAAATGTATTAGATGTACTGGGGTCTCGCTACAACTTTTGAATGAGTGTCCATACCTCTTCGTCATTCTTCCATTCATCCCTTGCTTCGGCTATCCAATCAGGTTGGATAATAGAAATGGCACAAAGCAATGCATCCACATCCTCATCCTTTCTTGAGAGTGCATTTGCAACAACATTTTGTTTCCCTTTTTTGTAGATGATTTGAAAGTCATTATCATCATCTTTGTGACCCATTTTTGTTGCTCTTTTGGATATAATCTTTGTTCCAAAATTTATTTAAGACTATCATAGTCTGTTTTTACCTTGAAGTGTCTTCCAATTATGGAAGGTTGCCATTGCTTTAGTGCATGTAGTATTTCCAACATTTCCTTCTCATAATAGGTTTGTGTAAATACTTTCATTTGATTGGACGACTTTCAAAAGCAATGGGTCTTCCTTCTTACATTAAACCAACACCAATTCCATTTCCTGAGGCATCACATTCCACAATAAAGGTTTTTGTGAAGTCTGGGGTAGCTAAGATCGGTGCTTGGCACATTGCCTCTTTAAGCTGTTCAAAGGCCTTGGTTGCTTTTGGAGTCCAAGAAAATGCATCTTTCTTTAGTAATGTTGTTAGAGGTGTTGTTATTCTCCCATAATTCTTAACAAACTTGCGATTATATTCTGTCAACTTGAGAAATCGTCGAAGATGCTATATGGTTGTGGGGATTTTCCATTCCTTAATGGCTTTAATTTTGTTTGGGTTTACCGTAACATCCTCATGAGATACAATATGACTCAAATATTCCACCTCCTATACTCCAAAGAAACATTTGGAGGTTTTTGCATATAATTGTTTCTTTGCCAATAGTTTGAGCACCCTCTCAACATGTTGAACATGATCCTTCCAATACTTGTTGTAGATTAGTATATCATCAAAAAATCCTAACACAAATTTTCTAACGAAGGGTTTGAAAATGGAATTCATCAAACCTTGAAATGTGGAAGGTGCATTAGTAAGGCCAAAAGGCATGACCAAAAATTCATATTGATCCTCATGAGTTCTGAATGCTGTTTTCGGAATGTCTTCAGTTTTCATTCTAATTTGATGATATCTTGAACGAAGATCCAGCTTGGTGAAGTAAATTGCTCCATGTAATTCATCCAACAATTTGTCAATGACAAGAATGAGAAATTTATCTTTATTAGTGAGCTTATTGAGCTCCCTATAATCCAGACACATATGCCATGATCCGTCCTTCTTGTGCACCAATACTACTAGAGAAGAGAAAGAACTTTGACTAGGCTGAATTATACTGGCCTCTAGCATTTCTACAACCATATGTTCAATTTCACTTTTTTGGGCATAGGGTTATCTGGAAGGCCTGATGTTTGGAAGAACATTTCCTGGAATCAAATGAATAGCATGATCATGATCACAAATATGTGGAAGGCCTTTGGGAGTCTCAAATACCTTGGAATGATTGTCTAAGATTTTTTGGAGATTTGGAGAAATAGACGATTTTGATGTTTGAATCTCTAGTGAGGATAATTGTTCCATTATGCCTCGTTGTATTTTATTTCAAATCTTTTTCATTCCATTAGAAATGATTATTTTTCTTGGTTTCCCTGTGATACCCCTTAATTCAACTTCCTTTCCTTTCCAAAAAAAATTCAAGAAAAGTTCTTAAAAATTAAAAGCTATCGTCCCCAAAGATTGTAACCTTTGGACTTCTAGTACAACATCAACACCACCCATTGGAATGGAAAGGATCGGACTATTCAATACATATTCCCCCATGGTTAGTTTGATATTTTGGAACTTTGCAGAGAAATTTATAGTTCCTCCATTTGCAACTATCACTTGACACTTTGGTGCTTGATATAGGAAGAAATTCAATTCCTTGGCTATCTTACAATGAATAAAACTATGGGTACTGCCTGAATCGATCAACACTATTACCTTTTTCTTCTTGATATATCCTTCTATCTTGAGAGTTTGAGTAGTGGTAATTCTTGCCAATGCATTACAAGATATGGTCGGATTCATTTCTTCGTTGTCTGGGGTTGGTTCCTTGTGTATGTCCTCCTCTTTTGATGTTTCTTGTTCCTTTTCTTCCTCCTCTTCACAATCTATGTAAATAATTTCTTCTCAGCACACTTATGACCTTTAGTGTATTTGCTATCACAACTGTAACAAAGCCCTTTTTCTCCTTTTTCTTCCAATTGTTGTGGTGTCAACCTTGTAGATTGTGGAATGCTAGGAGCAACAACACTTCCATCTTTATAGTTGTGAGTGGTAGACTTCCTTGTTGCCATAATTTTGCTTTCAACTTTTCTTGCACCCTGAATGCCTTATCCAATGAATCAGGTTCCCAAAGACGAACCTCATGTTGGATGTTATCCTTTAAAGCCCCTATGAAGACATCAATCCTATGCTCCTCTGGAATATAAGTTACTTTGATATTCAATTTTTGGAAGTCCTCAATGTGCTCTGCCATTGAAACCTTTTGTTTGAGATTTATCAATTTGCTAAAGAAGGTGTTTCTCTTTGTATCCTCATAATGTGCTATCATTTCCTTCGTAAAAATTGACCAAGTGACAAGTGGTTTACGAGAACAAAGCCATTGATACCATACAAATTGATTGGGTTCTAAATATAAAGATGCAATGCATACCTTTTGTGTGTGTTGCACATCATGGAGATCAAAATATTGTTCCACCTGCAGTATCCATGTTACTAGATCATTGCCATCAAACTTCCTCATATCGATCTTCAGAATGTGGTGGGTCTTATGTGGATTTGGGGTAGCATAGGATGTGATCTAGCCACAAAAATTGGTGGAGGGGCTAAGGCACATGAGATCTCCAATACCTAGAAATGGTTTGGGCATATTCTAAACTGTTTGGGAGATATTAAAATAATTAATATTTTTAATGGAGTCCCTAAGTCTAAACTTAGGGAAAATAAAATATTAATGTGAATTAATATAAAACTGTGTTAGAATGTCCCAAAGTCATGGATCAAGCCAGATCTAATCTTAGCCATTGATTAGGGACTTAATCTCGATCGTTGATTTGTCAACGAGAAAAGTATAAGAGGAGGCTTGAGGGTCAATTGGAGAACACACCGAGTTGATCAAGATTTTGATTTTCTGGGGTAGGGTTCGCTGAGAAAGTCGAAAGAATGATCAGAGTTGTAGCTGAGGGGCAGTGAATACAGAAGCAGAGAGGTAGAGATAGTACTAGGAGGATCAGCACAGAAGCCGGGAGAGAGGGACATAGAGCCAGCTAGAGGTTCACGCAGAGCCAACCAGGGTTCACGTAGAGGTAGCCAGGAGCTGCGCAGTGCCTCAGAGAGCCAGTGTGGGTGACGCAGAGGCTCTAAGAGCTAACGCAGTGCCTCAAGAGGCTGACGCAGGGCGAGCTAGGGTGACGCTGGGCTAGAAAGGGCTGATGCGGTCCCTAGAGCTTGACGCTGGGGTTTTTGTGGGGCAGATTGGAGATGGGAGTTTTCAGAGAGTTTATCTGGGGTTTCAGCCAGAATATCTGTGTCTGAAGGAGAGGTACTACTGCCGAGATTATTCTCTGTTGGGTGAGCTAGTTTTGGCACCCAGATTGTATTCTGAAACTGCTTAATAATACAAACCCTTAGATATATGCACCGGTTTTCCAACATTGGGTTTTTCTAGGGACATTGGTCCAAAAACAACGGTGTCACTTGTGTGCTTGTTTTGTTTCCTTCAGTTGATGATCTGTAATGTGTTGAGCATGTACTTGTATTTATTTTCAGTATTTACATGGTAAATAACTTGTTAATTAATTAGAACAAGTAGACAGAAATAAATCAGAAAAGTACATGAAGGGTTTCTAACAGTTAGACTTAAAAATTCCAACATGGTATCGAAGCATGGTTGTAGATCATAGGAGAAATGAGGACATTAGCCGAGCAGAGCAGCGACAACAGAAAATAGTTGTCCCAAGTGACAAAAGTTGTTCCTAGCAGAAAAGCAGCAAGAAAGGGGTGACGCAGTGCCTGCGTCATCAAGTTTGAGCCGGAAAGAGGATCAACGCAGTGGCAAAGAGGAGCAGAATCGACCTACGCAATGCTCGGTCATCTTTCTTAGTCAGGAAGTATTGACGCCCGTGGCCAGGAGGTGCAAATTTTGCTGTGTCAGGATTGCACAGAGCCTAGAAGCTCTAACCTTCAGTTTGCTGGAGCTTAGGAGGCTATGGGTAAGTTGTAGAGTGAAGCTGGCGGGGTACTGTAGTCAGAACAATACCTAATAGGGCAAGATCAAGGAGCAGGGAGTTGCTACCGAGGATTTCTAGCCAAGAAATTTGGATCAGTGGTGCAACTGCACTAACGATCGGAGTGGGGGCATCTCGACATTGGCAGAAGGGTTTCCAGGAGGGAAATCGAGGCTCAGAGGGAGTCACACCAAGAACTTCCAGGAGGGAAGTAGAGGAGTAGCAAGATGGCAGTGAACGGGGTAAGAGACCAGGACTGACTGGACGGAGCCTCAAACTTCGTAGTCTGGAAGGCTAGAATCTTATCCATTCTAGACATGAACCGTCTCAAGCAATTTGCCATGAGGACAATAGCAGTCCCAGTTGACCCGACTGATAACGATAGGTACGAGGATGCAATGGCAAGGGCCAAGAGCATCATCCTTGACGGGGTCAAGGACCATGTAGTACCACATATTGTCGAGAAGAATACGAGAAATGAGATGTGGGAGGCCCTAAAGAAATTGTACCAGCATACTTCTTTGTAGAGAAGGATGTTACTAGAAAATTAGCTGCGATCATATCAGATGCAGAAGGGAGAACAGATCGACCCCTTCCTTGGTCGATTGAAGGAGATCTGAGATCAACTGACTTCCATAGGGGCAGGGCGAACACCCTTCAAGAATTGATGGTGAGAGCAACCTTGAACGCAGTCTCAGAAGACTGGGAGGTGTTTGTCCAGAGCATATTGGGCAAGGCGACCTTTTCAGATTGGGAGGAAATGTGGGCTGCTCTTCGCCAGAAGAGATCAGAAGGTTGAGCAAGGCGGGAAGTAGCGACAAGGGGATCAGATCAAGGAGGAGGTGGATGTTGCCCTAGCATCTGAGGGAAAGCAGGAGAAATGGAAGAAGGACCTCTCCAAGGTCAAATGCTTCCACTGTGGGGAGCTAGGTCATTATGCAACCCAGTGTCCAAGGAAGAAGAGCAAGGGAGAGGCCTCTGAGACCAAGGCTGTGCCAGCAAGGGTAGAGAAGGAAGTGGAGACAGATGATGATTGTGCCATGAGTGCACACACACCAATTGAGCGGAAGTGGGGAGACATCGAGCTGTAGTCAGACAGACTACAGGCGATGAGGGGCAGGATCCTCGAGGTACCCAGACTCCTAGATTAGACCTTGCTATGGGAGCCCCGAAGAGGAGTAGCAGTATTGGCGGATGTCATTGTAGGCGGATGTGGTTGGAGTGATAAAGGGAGATACAGTGCAGGATTCTTAGGACAGCATGAGGCAGCAGTGCGAGAAGCACGAGAGTGTTGCACCAAGTGCAAGATGGCACAGAAAGGTGTGCAACGGTGCGAGATGCATCGAATAGTTGTAGCAACGCAGAGGTCATAGAGGGAGAACTTGTCAGCGACAGAGGGAGTTTCAGCATCATGGGTGTCTCTAGCCTGATAGAGATGTCAGAATTGGGAGATCAGTTACTTACTTCTCAGTAACTGAATTGCAGTGCAGCAGTTAGTAGTGGCAGTGCTATGGGCAACATGATGCAACAGGATGAGAGGAAGTTGTCATACAGATGCAACAGTGGCAGTGGCAGGTCCATGGGTAATAGTACGAGATGTAGCAACGTAGATGATGGGCAACAGGCCTAACATCAACACAGGGACTGATGTCGGATGATCAGGGTGATACTCAGTGAGGAGTATTGCTAGAGCATAGTCCTCGCTAAGAGGGAGTGTTGATTTGGGGTAGCATCAGATGTGCTCTAGCCACGAAAATTGGTGGAGGGGCTAAGGCACATGAGATCTCCAATACCTAGAAAGGGTTTGGGGAAATTTTAAACAGTTTGGGAGATATTAAAATAATTAATATTTTTAATGGAGTCCCTAAGTCTAAACTTAGGGAAAATAAAATATGAATGTGAATTAATATAAAACTGTGTTAGAATGGTCCAAAAGTCATGGATCAAGCCAAATCTAATCCTAGCCATTGATTAGGGACTTAATCTCGGCCGTTGATTTGTTTACGATAAAAGTACAAGAGGAGGCTGAGGGTCACTTGGAGGACACACTGAGTTGATTAAGATTTCGATTTTCTGGGGCAGGGTTTGCTGAGGAAGTCGAAAGAGTGATCAGAGTTACAACTAAGGGGCAGTGAATACAGAAGCAGAGAGGCAGAGATAGTAACAGGAGGATCAACCCAGAAATCGGGAGAGAGGGACATAGAGCCAGCCAGAGGTTCACGCAGAGCTAGCTAGGGCTCACGTAGAGGCAGCCAAGAGCTGCGCAGTGCCTTGGAGAGCCAGCTGGGTGATGCATAGGCTCTAAGGGTTGACGCAGTGCCTCTAGAGGCTGACGCAGGGTGAACTAGGGTGACGCTGGGTAGACATTGGGCCAGAAAGGGTTGACGCAGTCCCTAGAGGCTGACGTTGGGGTTTTCGTGTGGCAGATTGGAGCTGGGAGCTGTTGGAGTGTTTAGTCGGGGTTTCAGCCAGAATATCTGTCTCCGAAGGAGAGGTACTATTGCCAAGATTATTCTTTGTTGGGTGAGTCGGTTTTGGCACCCAGATTGTATTATGAAACTGCTTAATAATACAAACCCTCAGATAGCTGCACCGGTTTTCCAGCATTGGGTTTTTCTGGGGACATTGGTCCAAAAACAATGGTGTCATTTGTGTGCTTGTTTTGTTTCCTTCAGTTGATGATCTGTAATGTGTTGAGCATGTACTTGTATTTATTTTCAGTATTTACATGGTAAATAACTTGTTAATTAATCAGAACAAGTAGGCAGAAATAAATCAGAAAAGTACATTAAGGGTTTCTAACAGTTAGACTTAGAAATTCCAACATCTTAATCCCAACGTTATAGTCTCTAAAATCATAATTTATATCCCTTTTGTCCTCATCATGATTTTCATGGATTACCTTGTCACCACTGGGAAGTTTTTCTTGCAGCAACTTTGTCAAACCTTCCTTAAAACCTTCCATGTTTGCTTTTAAACCTTTCATATCCCCTTTTAAACGATCCATGTCTCATTTTATTTTATCTCTAAACCATCCATCTTAGCATTCATCACTCCCAATTCCTTTTTGGTTGCTTTTTGGGAGAGTGAAATTTGTTGCGCTTGGTCCTGTAACTTTGATATATCATGTTGCATTTCTTCCTCTTCTTCATATGTCATATTAGATCTTTCTGGTTGCTTACTGGTGTGCCCATTTTTTTGTTTCGAGGCATATTGGAATGAAATAATTATATCTATGCTTCTCTATGCCCTTTGAATCACTTCAAATTGATTCTTCAAACAAAATTTATGCAAATTAAAAAAATATACATACCTTTTTCCTTGCTGTTTGGAGCTAGATAATGAAACTATTGTATCTTTGTAATTTGGATTCTCAAATAGTTGAAATTCGGTCCTATGGTAGCCATCTGAGTCTTATTTCCAGCACTACAAGTGAGACCAAAGTTGGATTCTTCAAGATAAATTTATCCCCAATCTCCCACGATGATCTGATTATGGACTAGTTCAGTAAAACGAAGTTGTATGGAGTGCCACATGTCACTATTTCAACCTTCAGACTTGAAAATGATATAGTGAAAACTATTGTCTGTGCACTTTCGGTCACTTTTTACGAAATTCAAATCTGATGCTCAGAGAGAAAGTTATGACGATTTTCCCTTGGTCACTTGTTTGAGATTGAATTCTGGAGCCTGCAAAAACCCTAATTTCTTCGGACCATATCTCTAAAAATATAGCAAACCAATATCTGAAATTCGTACACGAAGTTCATCAAGATTTCGTCTCTACGTGGTCAGAATTTTGAGTTTCTGAAGCCTCGTAGAAAAAAAAAGTTATAGTGAAAATATCATGATGACCTGTTTGAAGCAACGAAACTTTAGATTCCAAAGCTTTGATATCAAATGTTATGCAACCAACTCACAAAACAAAAGAAAAGATAGATCAACGACTTAAAAAGTATCCTCTTCGAGGGGGAAACCTCCTTTACATTACATAAATGAACATTTCTTGGATGATACAAATGAGAAGACCTCCTTTCTATATATAGGAGTCTAAGGGGCAACAATATAATCAAAGCCTACATAACAATAATAATGTAAGGGCACAACAATAATAATAGTGGGATTCTATGGCGCACAACAATAACAATATGGGGGCTACATTAACAATAACACTACGGGGACTATACTATTATTATAGTGACCTCACAACAAAACTCCGGGGTCATCAACTATTCTGACGCTGCTCAGGTCATAACAATATCCAAACACATCTTGATGGAAGCTTTCTTCTTCAACTTCTCCAGAAGCACCAAACTGAACCTCAACAATTCTTCTAAAGCATCCAATTCATGTTCATAACTTCACTAATCACGAACACAACTTTATTAATCATGAATAACCATTCGTAATGCTTTAGTTATTCTTCGATCTTAAACATCCCCATGGTTTTTACATCAAGTTATCCATTGGAGGAGATTCACATTTTATCCAGGCTCCCTCTCAGCTGGGAGATATACTCTTTCCTTTATCCAAGTTTCTTCTCAACTAGGGAATAAGCTCATCAACAATTTTATTATTCCAGCCACATAGGCTTTTTCTTTCGCATCATCATTTAATCGGAGAACTTTGACCTTCCAAAACATCATTTCTTTTGGAACATCATTCTTTCTAACTTCACATGGCGACAAGGTCATCTTTTAATCTTTAATGCCATCAAGGTTCTTACAACTGTGGAAAGTTCTAAATCTAACAAACCAGAAATCCTAATGCAGTAAACTGATTTGCATTACCTACTTGTGTTCTTCATTTTAACAAGTTATTTTCAGTAATATTCAGAAAATATTAATGCAAATACACTGCAGCCTACACCAATATATGGATCAAGTACTGAAAAATAAATGAGACAACCACACAAAGGACAGAATTATTTTTGGACTAAACATGCTTGGAAAAACCTAGTGTGGGGAAACCGGTGCAACAGATGAGGATTTTATTATTAAGCATATTTCTGAATACAACTAAGGTGCCAAAGCCGGCTCACCCAACAGAGAATAAACCCAATAGAATTACCTCTATCCAGAGACAGATATTTTGGCGAATCCAACAATTGGATGAACAAACCCCACAGGTGTCAGTGCTGTCCCCAGTGCTGTGCAGTGATGGCTGCTCCTAGGTCTGCACTGGAACTGTGTCACCTCCTCTAGAAGCTGCGTCACCCTCCAAATGAGCCTTCCCGACTCAGAAATTGATTTGCTCAATGACTGCCCGATTTGCCTCATGGAAACCCCAACGCTGCCTCTAAGTGACTACGTTAGCTCCTCTAGCCTCTGCGTCACCCCTTTTGGAGCTGTGCTATCTCTCCCTGGTGCCGTGTTGCCTCTTTGCTATTTATTCTCGTCCTTGGACTGAAGTCCCTCTGCTGAACTGCCCCTCTGCACTAGAAGCTCACTCCGAAATTCTTAGCAAACCACACCCCAGAATTTTGATCCAGCTCAAGAGCTGCGCTTTCTTTGTGTGTTGTCCAACTAACCCTAAGCCTCCATTTATACTTTTCCTGTTGAGAAATTAATGACCATGATTTGATCTCTAATCAACGACTAAAAATTAGACTTGATCCTCGTCTCTTAGAAGCTTTTCACCCATATTTTTATTGATACCCATTAATATTTTAATTTTCCTAAGTTTAGACTTAAGAACCCCATTAAAATATTAATTATTTTAATAAAATACAATCTGGATGGAATTTCTCCAAAGGATTTATGGGTCTTGGAGATGTCATGTGTTCTAGCCCCTCCACAAAATTTTGGAGCTAGAGCACATTCGATGCTATCCAAAAATCAACACTCCCTCTTAGCGAGGAATGTGCTCTAACAATACTTCCTGGTAGAAGTATCACATTGATCCACGACATCGGTCCTCTGCATCGCTGTTGCTTGGCCTGTTTCCCTTCATCCACTGCGCTGCTGCAATTTGTATTGCTGCCCATGACACTGCCACTGTCTCTGCTGCATCTATACTGCAACTCCCTCTCAATATGCTGCCTATAACATTACCACTGTTAATTGCTGCACTGCAACTCAGTTGTTGAGAAGTAAGCAACTGAAAAGTCACCTAAAAGCTGACATGTTGGTCAGTCTGAATGCCCCTTGACGCTGAAGCTACCTCTGCTGCTAATCTATGTTGACCCTCAGATGCTACCGCGCTGCGGTTGTATCTGCTCTGTGCCTTCCGCATTGCTGCAACACTCCACTGCGCTGCTTCAGACTTTGGCACTCTAGCTCTGCCACTATTGCTCCATTATTCCTCGCATCAACTGACTCTCGTCATTCTACTACTGTCATTAAGGGCTCCCATAGCCGTATGTGATCCAAGATTTTGGGCACCTCAAGGATCCTATCCCCATGTAGTCCTCCCGACTATAGTTCTATATCGCCCCACCTCTTCTCTAGAGGTGCATGAGCACTCATGGCGCAATCATCATCGTCCCCTCCATAAGCTTTCATTGGAGTAGCCTTTGAGTCAGACTTCTCTTCTTTGCCCTTCTTCTGAGGGCATTGCGTGGCGAAATGATGCATTTCTCCACATCTGAAGCATCTGACTTTGGATATGTTCTTCTTCTTTCTCTTTTGCTGCCCTTGCTGTTTCCTCTTCCTCCTTCTTGACTCTGATCCCTTTGCTACTGCTTCTCGTCTGATTTCTTCCTGTTGAAGAGCTGCCCACATCTCCTCCCAACTGGGAAGAGAAGCCCTTCCCAAGATGCTTTGGACAAAGGTTTCCTAGTCTTCAGTGACTGCATTCAGGGCAATCTTGACCATAAATTCAGGATCTGGTGTAGCCCCTACGAAAGTTAGCTAGTCACGGATCCTTTGCAACTTGAGAAGGAAGGGATCAATTTCTTCTCCCTTCTGCATCTGAAACTATTTCAGCTAACTCTCAGGCAATGTCCTCTGTTGAATGAAAGTTCCCTCGTACAATGTGGTCAAGGCCTCCCACATTTCCCTTGATGTGTCTTTCTCAGCAATATGTGGTATCACACGATCTTTGACCCTGTCCAAGATCATGCACTTTGCTATAGCTTGAGCCTCCTTGTACTTCTTGAGAGGATCAACATCAACTGGAACAACAACCGTCCTCAAGGCATAATCCTTGATGCAATTTTTATCCAAAATTGCCAGGATCTTGGCCTTCCGGATGGTGAAGTTGGATGCTCCATCTAACCTGTCCTGATCCCTTAGTTTGTTAACGACCATCTCTGCTGAAATGGATGTTGAACTGGTTCTCTTCTCCCTCTTTCGCCACTGCCCTAGCAAAACTCAGATCTGGATATTTGGCGCTAGAAATCCTCTAAGGAACAAGCTCCCTCTGAATTTCGATTTCCTTCATGGAAATCCTTCTGCCAACCACTGTCAAACCATCCCTTTGTGATCTCTCTTTGCTGCTGCTCAACACTGGATCTAGATTTCTTGGCAAGAAATCTTCTAAGGAACTGATTCCCTCTACTTTGCTTTTGCCCCACTAGGTACTGTTTTGCACCAACAGAATCAGCGCCCCACCAGTGACTCTAGATGATATCTAAGCTGCACCTCTAGCCATGACAACTGGAAAAACAAGACTCAATAGTCTCCGCGCTGGGCCAATAACCACTGCGCTTCCCTCTACAGCAACAACGTTACCTAATCACGCTGACGCAGGCTCTGCGTGAGCCTCCCTTGGTGACTGTGCCACCCCTCCTCTGCTCTCTCGGTCAGAAACTGTGCTGTCTCTCGGGACAATTGTCTTCACACACAGATTTTCATCTGTCCTTTCGTCGATGGCTTCAGTCCTCCTTGGTCTGCAATTGCTCTGATACCATGTGAAAATTTCTGAATCTTACAAACTAGAAATCCTACTACAGTAAACTGATTTGCATTACCTACTTGTGTTCTTCATTTTAACAAGTTATTTTCAGTAATATTCAAAAATATTAATGCAAATACACTACAGCCTACACCAATATACAGATCAAGTACTGCAAAATAAATGAGATAGCGACACAAAGGACACTTATTTCGTACTAAACGGTCCTCGGAAAAACCCAATGTGGGAAAATCGGTGTAGCAGATATGAGGGTTTTATTATTAAGCAGATTTCTTCATACAACTAGGGTTCCAAATCCGACTCACCCAACAGAGAATAAACCCGACAGAAGTACCTCTATCCGGAGATAGATATTTTGGCAAATCCAACAACTGGATGAACAAATCCCACAGGTGACTGCTTTGTCCCCAGTGCTGTGCAACGATGGCTGCTCCCAGCTCTGCACTGGAATTGCGTCACCTCCTCTAGAAGCTGCGTCACCCTCTAAGTGAGCCTTCTCGACTCAAAAATCGATTTGTTGAATTGCTACCCGATCTCCCTCATAGAAACCCCAACACTGCCTCTAAGTGATTGCGTCATCTCCTCTAGCCTCTGCGTCACCCCTTTTGGAGTTGCGTTGTGTCTGCCTGGTGCTGTGCTACCTCTCTACTATGTATTCTTGCCCTTGCATTGAAGTCCCTTTGTCGAATTGCCCCTCTGCACTAGAAGCTCACTTCAAAATTCTCAGCAAACCACACCCCAAAATTTCGATCTAGCTCAAGTGTTGCGCTGTGTGTGTGTGTTCTCCAAATGATCCCAAGCCTCCATTTATACTTTTCCTGTTGAGAAATCAATGACCGCGATATAATCTCTAATCAACGGCTAAGATTAAATTAGACTTGATCCTCGTCTCTTAGAAGCTTCTCACCCATATTTTCATTAATACCCATTAATATTTTATTTTTCCTAAGTTTAGACTAGGAACCCCATTAAAAATATTAATTATTTTAATAAAATACAATCCGGGTGGAATTTCTCCAAAGGATTTCTGGGCCTTGGAGATCTCATGTGTTCTAGCCCCTCCACAAAATTTCGGGGCTAGAGCACATCTGATGCCTACCCAAAAATCAACAACAACTCCCTCTTTCCATCATGCTCAACATCATCATTAGGTTATTATTAAGTATGAGGTAGGTAAGCATCTTCAACATCTTGAAGACTATGTTCCTACAAATCTTCAACAACAAGTACAACCAAGCACAAATGTAGAGCATGAAGTCAACTTTATTAATATAGGGTTAGCATGTCATCACAAGGGGAGCATTATCAATTAGATTTTAGATATCAAAACCTAAATTGAGTTAGGTTTACAATCAGCAAGGGTTACGCCTTTCACGTCCTAAACTGTCACAATCATTTTTGCTAAGGTTTTTGTCACAAACCCTAGATTCCTTCATCAAGACTAAAGCCTTAGATATCAACAACTAAATCAAGTTAGGATTTCATTCATAGAGAAAGACTTATTACATCTATGGTTTCATTATAATGCCTTAGAAATTTATATCAATCTCTACTAGGGTTTTATTGTAAACCTTATACACAAACATCAAAACTTTAATGTTAGATATATAACAGCTCGACCAAGCGAGGGTTCAATCAAACGAAAGCATATACACCTAGGGTTTCATTCCTAGGATCTTATATTGACTATTACAAGGGTTTTGTTATAAACCCTAATTTATCAAACCCTAAAAATCTAGGGTTTCATCAACAAGAAGCCCTAAAAGGCTAGGGTTTCATCAACAAATCCTAAACATAAAAAAACTAGGGTTTTTATTGTAAACCCTAAAGGTTAGGGTTTTACAAAAGTGAATAAAAGATAGATAGTACGATAAGGATTGATTTGATCTAAAAATCAATCATCCTTAACAACATAAGGATCTTTATGATTCTATTGCAAAACCCTAGACATGAGAGAGTAATATAAAAGCAAATTTCAAAATAATTGTACCTTACCAAATTTTGCAATTTTACATACCTTGAGTTGCTCTTATAACAAACATTGTAGGGTTTCCTATTGGAGGACACTCTCTACAACAAAGCTTCTTATAACTCTCCTTTTGAAAACTCCCTCTGAATCTAGTCACATTCCTTATTCTAAAAAATAATCTTGCAAGCTTAGTCCTTCCAAGGAAAATACAAGAGAAAGGAAAACAAAGATAAAGCTAAAAATAATACTTTTCATTTGTAACAAGGTGGAAGCTTCTTCTTGACGAGTTCCATCTTACCGTGAAGCATGGCATATTTCTTTATGTACCTACAACATTTACTTGACAAGTACCACCAAAAGTTTACAAGTACAAGTGCAAGAATTAGGGATTTTCAGATCCAAACTCCAAAATATCAATTCTAGGGTTTCACATCCAATTCTATACTTACTATGTTTTTCAATTTCTTCCTAGACTACTTACAAACCCTAGAGACTAGAAATTAGGGTTTCTTATGAGGGGGAAAAATAGAATAGCGTTAGGGTTTCTCAACAATTTTTAAAATTGGAAACCCTAAAAGAAAGATTTAAAAATCCTAATCTAAATTAGTTTAGACCTTATATGAATAAAAACAAATATACTTACCTCAAGAACTACTTACCTCAGTCCTTTATAAGTCTGCTGCAATGGTTTCTTCATGAATATCCCAAAGATATCGAGTTCAAAGACTGCCTTCAAAGGTATTGTAACTTTTGTCAAGATCATCTCAAGAGGAATGCTCTACACAATGTGATTACTAGTGGCTCCATAAATCTTCAAGCTTGGTACCAAATTTGTCATACTTCATTCACAAATATGAATGCAGTCTACATCTTATTTGATATTCCTTTATTGTAGAATAGTTGCCTTGCTTGCTAGACTTTTATTTATTTGGGATTTGGTATCTTTTCTTTGAGATTCAATTAACTTCTTTCAGGACATTGTCACTGAGATGAGTTGAAGGCTTTTTCATGATGCCTAAATCTTCGATCTAAATTTTGGAGTTGACACATATCACATGTAGTTTAGCAAAGATTGTTACCACCTGCAATTGATAGAACTCTTCAGATCCTCATAACAAAGCTTTGTATTGACTTGCAACAGTAGCATGTTCTCATCTTTGGTAATTCCTTTTAGTGATATGACTGTCTTTTCTGCAATTTCGGCTTAAATATTTCATGTTTATTACTCACTGTGAAAATTCCTGAATCTAACACATCAGAAACCTCTACTGCAATTACTAGTTTACAATCTCCTACTTGTTCTTTGTATTAACAAGTTATTTAATTGCATAAACATTGAAGTAAACACTATTGCATCCTTCACAAATATACATATCATGCATTGAAATGAACTGAGACAATAACACAAGGGACACTGTTATTTTTGGACAATCGTCTTCAAAAAACCTAATTCGGGAAAACCGGTGCAGCATATAGAGGGTTTGTATTATTAAGCAGATTTCTTGAATACAACTAGGGTGCCAGAAATGGCTCACCCAACAAAGAATTTCCTTGGTAGTAGTACCTCTATTTGGAGATAGATTTTCTGGCAAACCAACAATTAGATGATCAAACCCCACAACGACTCTGACTGTTCCCTATGATAGGCAACGAAAGTTGCTCCAAGAACTGCTTAGGAACTGCGTTACTCCTCCAAGAGCTGTGTCACCCTCTCCCAGCTCAGAATTTGCTGATTTGCTCCCAGTCTATCCCACAAAATCCCCAGCGCTGCCTCTGAAGCCCTCTACGACTTCTGTGTCAGCCTCTATGGCTTCTACGTCAGCCTCTACAGCCCTCTACATCCTCTGCGTCAGCTCCTACGACCTCTGCGTCCTTTGCGTCAGTTCCTACGACCTCTATGTCAATCCTTCTAGGCTCTACGTTGTCTCTCCCGACACTTCACTGCCTCTCTGCTATGTATTCTTCAGCCTTGGATGGAAATCTCTTCCTGAACTGCCCCTCACTGCAACTCTGATCACTAACTTGATTTCTTGCTTAAACTCTGGAATTCACGCTCACTTGATGACGATTGTGTTTGTGTGAATGCTCACTTGTCTTACTTGATGACTTTACGCTCACTTGAAGGAATAGCCATGCTCGCTTGATGTCAATCCCAACTTGCTTGTTTGGTTGCTTTGGTGGTTGTTGTAATGAACTTCACTCTGGCTCACTTGAAGGTTTGAACTTTGTACTGTTTTGACATAAATTGCTTGAATGAATACTCACGCTCGCTTGCAGGAGATGTGAACTTGTTGTGTGTTTCATTTAGAGTTAAAACTTGTAAACTCACTTGATTGTGCTTTAAAGGAAGGGTGTCGAACACTGTCGAAAATGCACCCAAAAAAGCTTATAATGATTTTAATGACTCACTACAATGATTTCAATTTGACTCAGTTCAAGACTTGAGTGTCAGTTTCAACCGAGAATGCACCCTTACAATTAAATGCAATTGGAATTTGATTTCCAAGTTCTTAAATTTGTTTACAAGAATGTTGATGTAGACTTTGCTTTGAAATGCCGGTGTCTGCAGATTCATGAACTTGATTGTATTGAGTGAATTTGTTTGTTGAGGTAGACTGCCGATGTTGAAAACTTTGATTATTTGTTGTAGTGACACAAATGCATGTGTTGAGCTTAATTATCCTTTCTTGATGCTATTCTGTTACAAGTGTTGTGCTTACTTGCATTGAACTTTATGTGTGTTAAATGAGATCATTTATGTGTCAAAACTAGACACAAATAAAAAAGCAAAAACATGAAGCCATAAAACACATGCGCCATCAAACACACATAGTGTACCTTAGATCCCCTTATTCAATTTCAGGCGGATCTAGGACACATCAACACCAAAAAAAAATGATATCTTTATTAATCACTGAGTACATCTGAAGCAATGATAATACCAAGCTGACAACCCTTTGAAACAACTCGCCTTCAAAATCTGAATGGATAGTGACACCCTCTCAAAGTAAAACAATACTTTGAATTACAACAACTTTCCCTTGTCACTCCAAATACAAAATAAGACACTTATATCTCCACAAAATATTCTTCAAATTTACAAAATGTAATGCACCTTATCGCTCCAAATACAAATGGAAAATTCACCTTATCGCTGCAAAAAAGAGTATTTTGGTTTTCAATCCCTTTTAAACTCCCATTAATTTTTAGTGAAGCTCCTTTTAAAAGGTGAATTAACTTTTATAAAGTCACTTTTTTTTCAGTGAACAAATCTCTTCTTAAAAATCAAAACACTTTAAAAAAAAGTCAAAACACACTTTAAATTTTTCATAAATTATACCTCTTCGCTGGAAATGAAGTTGAAGAAGAAGGTGAGTATGGCCGCAACCGAATTTTCAACGCAATTTTTTTTTGGAAAAGTTGCAAGTGCAAACAATAATTCAACGCCTTCTTCGATTCATTTCCTCGGCACATTAACAACTCCGGCATTTAGTATTCTCTCCACAAAATTTAGTTTCCGACATTCAACATCTGCACACAACAATTGGCAGCAAAGGAAAGTGGCTCGGTGATTGGCAACAACTGAATACTGGATTCTTTCCTGTACATAAGTTTTGATTACACAATAGTTTTGAATCTTTGGTTTTATAAAACCAACTAAATGGAAGCCTCGCTTTGAAGCACTGGAGTAGATGAAAGAAGACCTCACACTCCTTGACTTAGCTTTTGTATTTCTGACTGCCACATCAAATCCAATTCCTGATGTATGTATAGAAAAATGCGATAATTGTCTAATTTCTTTCCATGCGGGTTGTGAGTCAGTGTAACTGGAAATACCTTCTGATTCTCCCTCCAACAAGCCTTGCGAAGATGTCTCTCGTAACAAGCCTTTCGAAAGCGATGAAACATAGCTCTCCAACTTTCATTATCTAGGGCTGCTTTGATTGGACCTCTGTATCCGAAAACCATCAAACCCTGCAAGGGTCATGTCAGCCCTGAGGTTCTAACCACGCTTCCAGATCCTGATGCACAAGTCAAACGTGCACAAGATCCATACATAACCCTTCGTCTAGAACTTCGCTAAAAAGAAGAAGAAGGCATTTCGTAATAATTTGAAAAAAGAAAAACCCATGACCGAAGCTGCTCACGAACTTGATAAACCACTATTAATCTTTTACCTTCATATGAACTCAAAGAATATTGACATAGATGGATTTTAGACGTTTGACATGGGAGCAACAGGCAAATTAAGGAGGCCAAAAAATAGAATATTGCAGTGGTCAAAACTAATTCCCAAGCACGCCAATTCTAATAGTGTCACATACAGTAAAATCCCATCTAACTTAACCGTCGTTGACTTCAGGCTACAAATCATAGAAACCATATTTAAACAATGAATCGTTCCTATACAGGTATGTACAAATCGATGTGGCAAATCAGAAGGTCCATCTTCTTAACCATCTACTGCAGCTTCCCAAACATTTCTCTTCTCGATACAACCTTAAAATTCGACAAATTAGTGATTCAAAAAATGAATTGATCGTTGTAGGAATTACACAGATATTCGCTAGCGTTGATGAATGGAGATACATACCGCAGCAGAATCCTAAGATTGACAACTTGATGACTTAATCAATTTGTTGCTTCCCCGAGTTGTGCTCTCACGAACAGATCTACTGACAATGTTCTGGTGTAGCTTCACATAGGCGGCTCAACATAGTTGGATAGTCTTGGACTTCGTGGGCTCTGGCAATTGGAACTTCAGTCTCAGTCTTAGCAAAACTCTGCCTCGATTAAGACAGTCGGCTTCCGATCCTGGCGGTACAAACTCAGACTCAACTTGGCACTGATGAGATAGGTATCCGGCTCTTAAACGAATAATGAATTCGAACCCTTAAACCAGTGACTATTATAAACGACTCGACCCCAAGAAATTTGGGGAGTCGGTCCGCCTTGTGTGTTAATTATTTTCAATCTGAAACCAACTCCCTTACATGCCTCCTCCAACAGTAATGGATCACACACCGAACAACCACCTTTTAGTTAATTTCTCGCTCTCACTTCGATCTCTAACCTACGCTCTGATACCACATAATGAAAATGAAATTAACTCAAACAGATTACAGAAAAACACAAATAAAAACAAGACACAAAATATTGGTGGAAAAAGGCTGAAGCCTCATGCTTCCTCAGGTATTCTCTCATTTTCATTCATCAAATAATTGAATATAGTGTTACAAATAAATAGATGAGAGACAATGTTCTCAAGATAGTGCGTGCTATCGTAGACACTTTTGGTTGAGATAATTTCTCACCAAACACACACCAATATAGGAGTTACCTAAACTAACTCCTATCTTAGAGGAACAACCCAAGAGTTAGGCACAAATTCCTAAATTTGAATATTTAATTAATTAATTTATTTTTTGGATTTATTATTGTTTTATGAGAGAGGCTAACAACCTCTCCTCAGAAAATCGAATTCTTGATCTCTCTTGGTGTGTCTCCAACTGACCCTCAAGCTTCCTCTTATACTTTTCGTGTTGACAATTCAATGACCGAGATTAAGTTCCCAATCAACAACTAAGATTATAAATGGCTTGATCCTTGTCACTTGGAACTTTCTCACCCATATTATATTAATACACGTTAATATTTTAATTTTCCTAAGTTTAGACTTAGGAACTCATTAAAAATATTAATTATTTTAATATCTCTTCATCTGGGTGGAATTTATCCAAACGATTTCTGGGTCTTGGAGATCTTATGTGCCTTAGCCTCTTCACCAAATTTCATGACTAGAGCACATCCGATGCTACCCAAAATCAACACTCCCTCTTAGCGAGGAATGTGCTCTAGCAATGCTTCACCATAGAAGCATCACACTAATCCTCTGCATCGGTCCTCTGTGCTGATGCTTGGCCTGCTGCCCCACATCCACTGCACTACTGCCCATGACACTGCCACTGCCACTGTTACATTTGTACTGCAATTCCCTCTCAAAATGTTGCATCATGTTTCCCTTAGCACTGCCACTGCTAACTGCTGCACTGCAACTCAGTTATCGAGAAGTAAATGACTTCACCCAATCACTGACAATCTGGTGAGTTTGGAAGCGAGTGATGCTCAAGGTATCTCAACTGCTATCTTGTGCTCCCTCTGCTACCATTGCATTGCTGCAACCTCTTCTGTGCCTCTCGCACTACTGCCACCTCCACTGTGCTGCTACAGACTTCTGCACTCTAGTACTGCCTTGCCGCTCCATCACACCTTGCTCCACCCGACACCTATCATCATGCTACTATCATTAAGGGCTCCCGTAGTCGTATGTGATCCAAGTGTTTGGGCACCTCAAGGATCTTGCCCCTCTTCTGTAGTCCTCTCGACAACAACTTCAAGTCTCCCCACCCCTTCTCTAGAGGCGCATGAGCACTCATAGCACAATCGTCATTAGTCTCGACATCCTTACCCGCTTTTGCTGAAGCAGCCTTAGAGTCGAAAGCTTCTCCCTTGCCTTTCTTCCTGGGGCACTGAGAGGCATAATGTCCCAGCTCCCCACAGTTGAAGCATTTGGCATCAGAGATTTTTTTCTTCTTCCTCTTTTGTACCCCCTACTGTCCCGCTAATGCAAGAGCTGCATCCTCCTCCTCTTTCTTGATTTGAACTCCCTTACCGCTACTCCCTGTCTTGGTCAATCTCCTGAGCTCTTCCTATCGAAGAGCTGCCCACATCTCCTCCTTACTGGGGAGAGTCACTCTGCCTAAAATGCTTTGGACAAATATCTCCCACTCCTTGGAGACTACATTTAAGGCAGTCCCAGCCATGAACTTTGGATCCGGTGTAGACCCCACAGAAGTAAGCTGGTCGCGAATTCCTTGCAACCTGAGAATGAACGAATCTATCTCCTCTCCTCTCTACATCTGATATGACCTCAGCTGATTATCCAATAGCATCTTCCACTGCACGGAAGAGCCCTGGTAATAAGGTGGTCAGCGTCTGCCACATCTCCCTTGCTGTGTTCTTCTCAGCAATATGTGGTACGACATGATCCTTGACCCTGTCTAGGATCATGCATTTTGCCTTTGCCTGGGCCTCCTCATACTTCTCATTTGTATTAGGGTCAACTGGGACAACTACTGTTCTCAAGGCATAGTCCTTGATGTGATGTTTATCTAGGATTTCTAGGATCATGGCCTTCTAGATGACAATTGGAACCCCGTCCAATCTGTCCTGATCCCTCAATCTGTTCATTGCCATCTCTGCTCCTCTTCTCTAGACTTCCTTTGAGTCCTGATTTCTCTCCAGGAAATCCTCCGACCAATTGTCGAATCACTCCTCTCCAATCCTCCTTTGCCGCTGCAACCCGGATCTAGATTTCTTGGCTAGAAATCCGTCGAGGCAGTGCTTCCCTCTACCTTGGTTCAGTCTCCTTAGACACTATTCTACACCAACAGAAACAACGTTCCACCAGCTCCTCAAATCAAAATCTGCACAACTCTCTTAGCCCCGGCAATTGAAGAATTTGAGCCCTTCAGGCTCTGTGCAATCACCGCGTGGGTTGAATCAGTTCCTCCCGGCCAACTGCTTCAATCCTTCCTGGCACAGAAAGATGACGTGGTTCTGTGTGAGACTGATTTGCCCCTCTCTACCTCTGCGCTGACCCTTCTCCTGGCTCAAAGTGCTGACACAGGCACTGCGTCAGCCTCTGCGTCACCCTCTTGCACTGCATCACTCTTCCTCTTGCCTCTCCAGCTTTGGAAGCAGTTGTCTCTTGTGACAACTGCTTCTTTGCTACAAATTCTCAGATTTCCTTGTTGGTGTCTTTAGTCGCCTATGATCTGCAATCGCTCTGATACCATGTGAAAATTCCTGAATCTAACACATCAGAAACCCCTACTGCAATTACTGGTTTACAATCTCCTACGTGTTCTTTGTATTAACAAGTTATTTAATTGCATAAACATCGAAGTAAACACTAATGCAAGCTTCAAAAATATACAGATCATGCATTGAAATAAGTTGAGACAATAACACAAGGGACACTGTTATTTTTGGACAATCGTCCCTGGAAAAATCCAATTCGGAAAAACCGTTGCAACATATAGAGGGTTTATATTATTAAGCAGATTTCGTGAATACAACTAGGATTCCAGAAATGGCTCACCCAACAGAGAATTTCCTTGGCAATAGTACCTCTATCCGGAGATAGATATTTCGACAAATCACCATTCAGATGATCAAACCACACAGCGACTCCGACTATCCCTATGTTGGACAGTGAAAGCTGCTCCAAGCACTGCTCAGGAACTGCGTCACTCCTCCAAGAGCTACGTCACCCTCTCCTGGCTCAAAATCTGCTGATCTGCTCCCAGTCTGTCCCACAGAATCCCCAGCGTTGCCTCTGAAGTCCTCTACGACTTCTGCGTCAGCCTCTATGGCTTCTGCGTCAGCCTCTGTGGCCCTTTGCGTCCTCTGTGTCATCTCCTACGGCCTCTGCGTCAACCCTTCTAGGTCTTGCGCTATCTCTCTCGGCACTTCACTGCCTCTCTGCTATGTATTGTTCAACCTCGGATGGAAATCCCTTGTAGAACTGCCCCTCACTGCAACTCTAATCACTAACTTGATTTCCTCAGCAAACCTCGCCTCAGAAAATCGAATTCTTGATCTCTCTTGGTGTGTCTCCTGTGAAAATTCAATTATTGCAGCAACTGATTTATTCTTCAATAAGTTATTTACGAAATCGCTTCAGTAAATATTGAAATAAACTTTACTGCAGATATCACACCATAGAACAGAAACAAAACATGCACAAAAATCAAACACATCAATACAACTAGTTTTGGACGAATGTCCCCCGAAAAACCCAATGCGGAAAAACCGGTGCAACAGAGGAGGATTTTATTAATCAGCATTTCATGAGTACAATTAGGTGCTAAACAGGCTGCCCCAACAGAGATAGATTCTCCAACACCTCCCTCAGACTCAGTGTCAGACTTGTTGGTCTTAGCGTAGCTCCCAGACCCTCTGCGTCAGCTCCTACCTCTCTGCGTCAGCACTAGGCCTCTTTGCGTCACCCACGCAGACCCTCCAGTGACTGCGCAGTCTTGCTGCCTATGCGTCTGCTTGAGAGGCTCTGCGTCTGCCTCTCTGATCTATGCGCTGATCTTCTGGTACTGATCCTGCCTCTCTGTTTCGTACTCGCTACCTCTTGCTGCAGTCTAGTCTTCTAGTTCGAATTTTTCAGCAAACCCCCTTCCAAAAATCGAATTGAATGATCTCCCTCAGTGTGTCTCCAACTGATCCTCAAGTCCCCTCTTATACTTTTCCTATTGATGAATCAACGGCTGAGATTAAGTCCCTAATCAACGGCTAAGATTAAAATAGACTTGATCCTTATCTTTTGGAAACTTCTCATCCTTATCTTTATTAATACCCATTAATATTTTTATTTCCCTAATTTTAGACTTAGGAACTCATTAAAAATATTAAGTATTTTAATAACTCTTCATCTAGATGGCTTGTTCCAAAACGATTTCTGGGTTTTTGAGATCTCATGTGCTTTAGCCTCTCCACCAATTTTCATGGCTAGAGCACATCCGATGCTACCCCAAATCAAAACTCCATCTTAGCGAGAAATGTGCTCTAGTAATACTCCACACTGAGCATCACTTTGATTATATGGCACCGGTACCTGTGCTGATGCTAGGCCTCCCCGCCCAATATCCTCTACACTGCTGCATTCTGTACTGCTGCCCATGGCTTTGCCATTGCCACTGCTGCATTCGTATGGTAGTTCCCTCTGCATCCGTGCTATTGTTGGTCCTTCTTTCCAACACTGCATCTACATTGCAACTCCCTCTGCATCTGTGCTATTGCTGGTGCTTCTTCCCAACACTGCATCTGCACTGCAACCTCTTCTCATTATGCTGCATCGTGCTACTACTAACTACTACTGCACTACAACATCATACCCATTTCTGCCACTGAAATGGATGCTTTATCATCCCCATCTTCTCCTTGAAATAATCAAACTTTGTTCTTCCAAGGGCCTTGGTAAGGATGTTTGCGACCTATTCTCCTATAGGAGTGTAGCTCAACTATATAGCTCCTCGTTGGACATTGTCTCTGATAAAGTGACACCGAATATCAATGTGCTTTGACCGATTGTGAAACACTGGATTCTTAGAGAGCTTGATGCAACTCTGATTATCACACATGATCCTGGTCGCTTCCGTCTCTCTTCTGAATAGGTTCACAAGCAGTTTTCTAAGCCATATGGCTTCGCACGACGCTGTGCTTGCAACCATATATTTTGCTTCAGTGGAGCTCAGAGCTACGGATTTCTATTTCCTACTGCACTAGGAGGTCATTCCCTATCCAATGTTGAAACAATACCCATAAGTACTTTTCCAATCTACTGAACTTCCTGCCCAATCTGCATCATTAAATCCACTCAATCTGATATCCTTACTCTTGGTGTACAGGAGTCCATAATCAACTGTTCCCTATAAATATCTGAGAACATGTTTGGCTGTTGCCCAATGTGCCCTCTTCGGTTCCACCATGAACTGACTAAGGGTGTTGACAGCGTAACAAATGTCTGGCCTGGTATTGACCAGGTACATCAGGAATCCTGTGAGCTACTTGTATAAGGTGGGATCAACATCCTTGTCTTCTGATGCATCAATTTTCTTCAAGTTGGTGATCATTGGAGTAGCCATGGGCCTACAAGCGTGCATCCTGAATCTCTTCAGAATTTCTGTAGCATATCTCCCTTGTCCAAGGAAGATCTCCCCCTTTTGCTGCCAAACTTCCAACCCCAGGAAATAATGCATATGTCCCAAATCCTTCATGTCGAATTCTGTGGTTAGATTCTTCTTGCAGTCCCCGATGGGCCTGGATGATCCTGTCAGGAAGAGATCATCCACATATAATACTAGGATTAGAGGCTCATTCTCTACAACCAGATAGTAGAGATTTGGATCTACATCACTCTTGACTAACCCCATCTTCTGCAAGTAGCCATCAATTCGACCATACAATGCTCTAGGTGCCTGTTTCAGCCCATACAAGGCTTTCTTCAGTCTGCATACATGAGACTTCTTCTCATGTGTCTCAAAGCCTTTTGGCTGTTCAATGTATACCTCCTCTTCTATCACCCCATTTAGGAATGTCGTTTTGACATCCATCTGATGAATCTCCCATCCCATCTGTGCTGCAAGAGATATCACGGTTCTAATAGATGTATACCTAGCTCCTGGGGCGAAGGTCTCTTCGTAGTCAATTCCTTCCTTCTGAGCATACCCCTTCGCCACAAACTTGGCTTTGTATTTTTCCACACTACCGTCTGCAGCGTATTTAATTTGGCAGATCCATCTCGAACCTACCACCGATTTGTCTTGAGGCCTTGGCATTACCTTCCAGACATCGTTCACCATTATAGAGTTGTATTCCTCTACCCTCGCTTCCAACCAAACCTAATGTTGAGCAGCCTCCTGAAAATTGGCAGGCTCCCCATCCTGAGCTACTAATGCTTGATATTTATCTGGTTGTTTTCACTCCCTTTTATTGTTTCTTGGTGCACCGATGAAATCCTCTGCATCTCACAGAATTTGACGAAGTTCCCTGCTCGTTCTTCCTTTGGTAGTAGGTGCTTCTGTTAGCTCCTCCTCCTCCTGCGATTCTTCCTGTTCTGGGGAAGAATTCTCGACTTCTGTTGGTTGAAGTGGTTTGACCAATGACTCATCTTTTCACTACTCCTCGGAGGCATTTCTCGAGATTTTCTGAAGGTCCTATCCTCCATGAATTTCACATCTCGTCGAACTACTACCTTCATGTTCCCTGGAAGATAGATTCTGTATGCCTTAGCGTTCTCGCTATATCCCACTGGGTATCCTTTCTCTGTAGTTTGATCTAGCTTCTTCCTCTTTTCCTTGGGTATGCGACAATATGCTAAGCTCCCATATGTCCTGAAATGACTGACTTCAGGTGTCTTCCCTATGAAGACTTTCTCTGGAGTAATCTTGCCCAATGCTCGATGAGAAGTTATATTCTGAACATATGCTGCCGTGTTGCATGCTTCCTCCCACATGAATTTTGGCATATCCTGATCATACATCATGGCCCTGGCTGCTTCCATGATAGTCCGATTCTTCCATTCTGCTACTCCATTCTGCTCCGGATGTACGGAGCTGTCTACTCTCTTCTGATGCCCTTCCTAGCGCAAAAGTCTGTGAAGTCCTTGTCGACATATTCTCCACCATTATTTGAGCGCAAAACTTTTATTTTCTTTCTAGTCAGATTCTCCACCAGAGTCTTGAACTCTTTGAATTGACAGAAAACCTCATCCTTGGCTTTTAGAAAATAAATCCAAGTTTTCCTGGAGTGGTCATCGATGAAGGTGACGAAGTATTTGGCACCACTCAGATATCTGAGTGTATCAATCCTAGTACACTCTTGGCCATGTTTTTACTTCTAGGAAATGCTGCTTTGGCATACTTGCCTAGAGCACATCCTCCGCATACATCATCTCTTTCTGTACTAAGATCTGAAACTCTTGTTATAGTTTTCCTGAGAATTCTTAGCGCCCCATGGTGCAAATGTCCCATTCGTCTATGCCATAGTTCATTCAGATCCTTGTCCCCATGACTGCCTATCAGTGCCATTAGTGATTCGAGCTGTAACCTGTATAACTTGTTAGTCCTGATTCCGATCTGCACTTTCTTTTTCTAGCTTAGGTGTTTGACATACACTTTCTCCTTGATGAAGAAAACGTCATAACTCTTGCTTTGAAGTTGTGATACGAAAAGTAAGTTCATCCCAAGTCCTGGCACATGCAGCACATTGGTGGCCTGGAATCGCTCTCCCGTTTCTGTTTGAAACACTATGGTCCCCTTTCCTACTGGAGTACACTTTGCCTTATTCCCCATGGTGATTTGAAAATTCATCCTTTCCTCCTGATACTTAGAGAAACATTCCCATATTCCTATCATATGCCAGGAGGCTCCACTGTCTATATACCATACCTCAGATGATGCAGAGCTTGTTATACAAGCAATTTCTTCTTCCAATCTGGAAGCCAATATAGAAAAATCGAGATTTCTATCCCTTGTGCAACTTTCTAAAAATCTGCATGAGTCTCTTGATGTTGATGCCTTTGCATCATGATCTTGACCCATAATTGATTTTCCCTTCATGTCTTTGATTCTTTGCTCTGATACCATGCGAAAATTCTATTACTGCAGCAATTGATTTATTTTTCCTACTTATTCTTCAATAAGTTATTTATGAAATCGTTTCTATAAATATTAAAATAAATTCTACTAAATATATCACACCATAGAATGGAAACAAAACATGCACAAAAATCAAACACATCAACGCAGTTATTTTTGGACGAATGTCCTCGGAAAAACCCATTGCGGGAAAACCAGTGCAGCAGAGGAGGATTTTATTAATTAGCTTTTCATGAGTACAACTGGGTGCTAAACAGGCTCATCAAACAAAGATAAATTCTCCAACGACTCCCTCAGACTTAATGTCAGACTTGCTGGTCTCTGCGCAACTTCTAGACCCTTTGCATCAGCATTGGTCCTGTCTGTGTCACCCACGCAACCCTCCAGTGACTGCGCAGTCCTACTGCCTCTGCGTCTGCCTATTTGATCTCTGCGGTGATCTTTTGGTATTGATCTTGCCTCTCTGTTCCGTACTCGCTACCTCTTGCTACAATCTAGTCTTCTAGTTCAAATTTCTTAGCAAACCCCACTCCAGAAATCGAATTGACTGGTCTCCCTCACTGTGTCTCCAACTGAACCTCAAGTCCCCTCTTATACTTTTCCTGTTGATGAATCGACAACTGAGATTAAGTCTCTAATCAACGACTAAGATTAAAATAGACTTGATCCTTATCTTTTGGAAGCTTTTGATCCTTATCTTTATTAATATCTGTTAATATTTTTATTTCCCTAAGTTTAGACTTAGGAACTCTTTAAAAATATTAATTATTTTAATAACTCTTCATCCAGATGGATTTTTCCAAAAAGATTTCTAAGTTTTGGAGATCTCATGTGCTTTAGCCTCTCCACCAATTTTCATGGCTAGAGCCTATGTCACAGGGTTCGGTGAACCTGAAGCTTCAGGTTCGAAATTCGCCGAACCTGTAAAAAAAATTTCAAATTCGTTCAGGTTCGCCGAACCTGAAAGTCGAACCTAAAGGCGAACCTGAACGAACCCGAACCCAGTCGAACCTAACCGAACTTAATCGAACCTGAAAAATTCGAACCTGAAAAATCGAACCTAAAAAATCGAACCTGAACGGATTAACGCGAATTTCAAGGGTTTTTTTGTTGAGGTTCGATGTTTTTTTTTGGCGGGTTTTTTTTGGCGGTTTATGAGAAAACCTTGGGTCACAAACCACGGTTTCTTCATCGCTTCCCGCCAAGATTTCCTTTATAAACCACGGTGCCGGACGCATTTGGCACAAGCTGTCGAGTGGTTTAAGGTTTTATTGTCATTTGTCGTTGTATCATTGTATGCTGTGAGTCGTGACTGTGATTTTGTTGTATGCTGCGGTGCTTTGATCGCTGTGAGTGTGGTGAGTCGTGAGTTGTGACGTGCGTCGTGGTCTTGCAGTTGCTGGCCGCTGCCCCAGTGCCCATTGCCGACACCTTCCAGTTCCAGCTTTAGCCTTCGGCCGCGTTGACAGTTGACACAGCCTCGGCCCTCACACAGGTATGTACCGCTGCCTGCATATGCTGGCCCATTGCTGCCTGCTGGGTTAAGTTTCCCGTTCCTTTCGCATCCTGGGTTATTACTTATGTTTTTGGGAGTTACGTAATGTACAGTTGTAAGCAATACACTGTTCTATTAATCCATTAAAGCCTCGTTGATGTGCACCAGTATATGTTTATTGCCAAATATGCTCCGTGTATTAATAATCAATAGCAGGGTGAATATTAATTTCCACTTCTCGGAAGCTGTATATATGCTCACCGAGTCACCTCTGACGGTCTATTAATACGCGGAAGCTGTATACCGGATTATGTACTCTTCTTCTCCTACTATGCCATGAGGCATTGTATATCATCTAATGACATGAATGAATCCACTCTTTCTTATTATATTTGTGTATTCCTGTTCACACTTGTGTGTGTAAAACCAACATACATTACATTTTATGTTTGTTTCTGCTTTTCTGGAAAAGTTGGTGCCGCTGCTGCACTTTCCATTGTCCAATATGAAGCCAACCTGGATACTGCATATCAGTATGTGACTATGTCTGGATTGGTAGCATATTTGGAGATGGAAACCAAATGCAAGGCTATCAACCTTCTAGTATCTGGTATATTTGCAATATCTTTGATTGTACACGGTCATGTTTAATTTGAATCTGGATACATATTTGAAGTGAAAATAGCATCTGAAATTTAGGTTGGTTTATCATTTGTGAAAGACATTGGCTGGCGTGGCAGGTTGATATTTTCAATATTTTAATAATGCATTTTCTACTTGTTAGATACAATTGGTATTAGTCCTTGAGTTTTTTTTTTTTTTGGCTCAATCCACAATATTTTCTTTGGATTTCCAACTGGGTTGCTCCCTGTATGATATCACATTGCCTGCTGGCTGCTATGCTTTTCTCTTTATTCTGCCTCCTTGAGCAGAATGAACAGGGATGGTTCTTTGGAACTGGGGACACCGCACAACCCTTCTCCCTTTGGGGGGCACACAAACCTTCCTACCGTGAGAAAATTTCGTTATGTCATGCACAGGCACAGCTACTATTTGAACTGCCAGCTCCATTTTGAAGAGCACTGGGTTTTACATGAACACTATACATAGGTCATTTCATGACTTCTGTTCAAGAACACTTTTTCAGCATTTACAGCTGCATCTCTTTCATAAAATTTTCAGCATGTGGTACATCACAACTACCTCAGCACCAGAATACTTTTGGGCTTGTAATGACCACTTCTTCGCAATTCTGATGAGTTTCTATTATAGCCTATCACTACATTCTTCCCTTTGATGTTCATTTTGCTCAAAGTCAAGGTCCTCCTCATGTCTGGTAACATAAGTATCTGTATCTCCAAAGGTTAAGAGACTCCAAACATTTATTACTATAACTCTTGTAATAATAGTTCTCAAACAACAGAAGGCCATTTTTTTCAGAAAATTATTTGGCCTTTGGGATGGATAGGGTGCCTGGCTAATTTATCCGTTTTTGCAATGCACTAATTCTCAAACTACTGAAGGCTGATATTCTTAAGCAATTATTTGGCCTTTTGTCCATTGTATGAATTTTCTATGGATGATATATTTACTCTGTCTTATGAATTTTCCTCTGTAAGCCAACAATTCTCATTGAAGGTTGCCCAACATCACCTTTTCCACAGGAAGGGGATGGCTAATAGTTGTAGCCTGTAGGCTTAAAAGTAATGGAATTTGGTGGGTTAACAATGAATTGATCAATTAATTTCCTGTTAAATTTTGCACTGTGGAACATCATGAATGGGTGCAAAACATCATGGAAAGATGATACAAGGTCTGCTCATGAATTTCATTTTTTTGGTCACTGGGTAGAAAGTTGAAACCAGCAATGTTCTAGGTCTCTGCAAACTTAGATTCTGACTATTTTAGAATATCTTTGCTATTGAGATTGAGGATAGGAGAAAAATAATAAGTTAATAATTGATATGCATGTGATGAGTTGATGTTATTGTTATTTTTCAAGTATAAGAGTTTTGGGTGTTAACCTCGATAAATTAATGTGTCAAATTTAGCACGATTAGGCATCATTGTGGTAACTTTGGAAGTTTGGAGGTGCAAAACCTCATGAAAAGATGACACGGTCTAGATAAAAATATAGTATTCTCATCTTGTTAGTGAATGGAAAGCAGCAAGGCCCTAGTTCTCCACAAACATAGATTTTGTCTGTTCAAAAATATCTGTGGCATTGAGATTGAGGGAGAGCACAAATAAGATTACCTTAGACCTCTAGCTTTTCTATTATGCAGTGCATTGTCCCAATTATTTATGTACATGCCCTGGCCTCTAGTAAAGAGATATTAAACTAGGAAAGACAATCTGTTTTTTTTATTATTTTTCAATAAAATTCAGAATCATTGAATGATCGGAAAATGTTATTCAGATGATTTTGATGTCAGAAGATTGTTATTCACAGCTTCAGCAGAATTTCTAACTGTAATCTTATGTCAAGATATTACTTGACAAATAATGCTTATGTCATATACTTGAGCACAAATAATGCTTATGTCAAGTAATTTCAAATTTATTGCTTTACCTGTTTTAATTTTATCAACATTTGAAGTGATGAGCTTGTGAAAATTAACAGCACAGTGGAATCTGAATAGGTGCTCATGTATAACCAACATTCAAAAACAGAGATGCCATCTTGAGAAGAGATTAAGTGAATAAACCTTAATATTAGAAACTGAAAATAGTTTGCATCAGAAGGATAACTACAAATTACAACACCCAGTGCTGTAATTTAACAATCAATGGTCATAGCCTTATTAGACAAACTCCCCCCCAATTCTTGTACTCATGGCAGCAATTCAGCCTTACATGCCACTTTATTTCATTTTGCAGTTGTTTGGGCTGCTTTGACTTTTTAATGGAAATTCAATAAAGCTTGCTACCAATTTATTTCTCCTCAAATTCATTAAATACACATGTTATAGGCACAATAGGAAGTGATAATTACTGTTATTTAAATTTGAAATAATTGAAGAAATTGGAAAACTGAAATTTGAACAAGTTATGCATGATTTGAATGCTCATCAAAATATCAAGTTTTATTTGTATTTGAAAATTGAATTTCACTATTTTATCATTTATTTAAATTCGAATTTTAATATGCCATTGCCAACAAAAATGCAGACATATTTGTCATGGCACCTCCAAGGTCAACGGCAGAAGGATGGAAATATGTGGAGAAATTGGACGGGCCTCATGGGAGGCATTTGAAATGCAAGTTATGTAATAATGAATTTTTTGGATCTTTAACTAGAGTCATGGACCACTTTCTGTCACTAATGGCAAAGGAGGTGGCGTTGAAGGTTGCAAGAATGTGTCTGCAGAGCTCAAGGAGACACTTCAGAAAGATTATGACAATATACAAAAGGCTAAGAAAGTGAATGAAAACAAAAGACAACGTATTCAAACAGAAATTGCAATGAATTACAATTCATTATCTGCACTTTCTTCAAGCACAGTTGGCGCTGGGAGTTCATCTCAGTCAAAGATCAATACATCAAGTGGGATACCTACATTAAACACTCTTTGGAAGCCCATGCAGAAACAAGAAGTTGATGATGCTGTAGGTGATATGTTTTTTGAATGTGCAATTCCATTTGGCAAGAAGCCCTTACTTCATCAACGCATGTAAGATGATGGCAGGTTTTGGTAAAGGATATCTCCCTCCTAGTTCTGAGACCTTAAGGACCACTATTTTGAAGAGGTCAAAAGAAAGAGTTACAAACAATTTGCAGAAGATCAAAGACTCTTGGAAGGAAACATGGTGCACAATTTTATCAGATGGCTGGTCAGATATGAATCATAGACCTCTTATTAATGTGTTGGTTTCTTGCCCTAAAGGGGTACTTTTTTTGAAAGTAGTTGATGCATCAGGGAATAAGAAGACCTCTGAATTTATTTTCAAGATTTTAGAGGAAGCTATTCTTGAGGTTGGAGAAGAAAATGTGGTCCAGGTTATAACTGATAGTGCTTCAAATTGTGTTGGAGCAGGAAAAATGGTCATGGATAAATACAGAAAAATATATTGGACACCTTGTGCTGCCCATTGTCTTGACTTATTGTTACATGACTTGGCAAAGTTTCCATGGATTAACGAGACAGTTCGAAGGGGGAAACAAATTTCTCACTTCATATTTAACCATCAACTCACATTGAGCTTGTACAGGAATAATGCATCTAGAGAGTTGCTCAGGCCTTGTGACACCAGGTTTGCCACATATTATATTACTATCAAAAGGCTAGTTGAAGAAAAAGGGAGTATAAGAGGTGTTTTTTGCAACAATGAGTGGGAAAAGTCTCATCTTTCAAAGGAAGCTAAAGGAAAGGAGTTGGAAAAGGTGATTTTAGGGAATGCTTTTTGGGACAATGCTCAGAAGGTCTTAAAAATATGTGAACCAATTGTTGATATGCTTCGCATGGTTGATAGTGATACCCCTTCCATGGGATTTGTTTATGAGGGCATGGATCGTGCTAAAGAAGCCATTGCAAAATCTTTTAATAGTGAGGAAAATAAGTACATTGAAATATGGGAGATGATTGATGAAAGATGGAAGATGTTGCATAGTCCTTTACATGCAGCAGCTTGTTATTTGGATCCTAGACTCTTTGGGATAGAAAGAACAAATGATGCAGAAGTCATGAATGGCCTTTATGATGCAGTTGAACGGTTGGTCCTAGATCCAGAAGAATGCAGGAGAATTAGAGAGCAGCTCCGAGCATATAGGTTGGAAGAGGGAATATTTGCAAGGTCTAGTGCAGTACAAGATAGGCCCAATATTCCTCCAGGGAGATGGTGGCAGTTTTATGGATCAGAGACTCCTGAATTGCAACGTTTTGCAATTCGTATTTTGAGCCAGGGATCAAGTGCCTCTGCTTGTGAAAGGAACTGGAGTAGCTTTAACCATATCCAGTCCAAGAAAAGAAACAAATTATTGTCTACAAGGTTGGAAGACCTTGTTTATGTTCGCAGTAATTTGAAGTTGGCCTTGAGTAGTGTGGCCAAAGATGCATCTAGTTCCTCCGACCCATGGTTTGATGCCTATTTAGAGCCAGAAGAAGATGATATTAGCACTGATGGTGACTCACTAGATGATCCAAATGTTGGAATTCCATCTATTGATGACTTTGATGAGCAGCATTCTAGTGCCTTTACTATGCCATATGCACATGATGATTGAGAGCTTTTTGATCATACTAGAGTCTAGTAGGCCATAAGTATAGATTATCTATGTTTTTTGAATTTCCTAGAACAATTTTATGGATTATTACTATTTGGCAATGCTCTTTATGACTTCCTTATTATATTAGCATTGATGATGACTCACTAGATGAGCCAAATGATGGAATTCCATGTGTTGATGACTTTGATGATATTATGACTTTGATGATATTTAAAATTTTGAAATTTGAAGATGTCCTACAATGATGTGTATGTTTAAATTTTGATCATGTTTTGATTATGTGATTTTTTAAAAGATTACTAGTATTTGACATTCATTTAAATTTTGAAGACTGAAAATTATGTCATTTCTTTTTGCAAACTACTATTGTGTATGTTTAAATTTAACTAGATGTTAGAATGATTACATTATTCATGTATGTTTACTAATAAGAATTTGTGTTCATGTGTTTATGGATCGATTATGAATTTTCTATTATTTTGTCATATATAGATATATATATAAATATATATACATTGAAAAATATGTATAGTCGAACCTAATGCCGAACCTCATTCGAACCTGATCGGAAAATTCGAACCTGAATCGAACCTAATCATTGTCGAACTCGAATTCGAACTCGAACCGTGTGACATAGGCTAGAGCTCATTCGATGCTACGCAAAATCAAAATCTCCAAATGACCCTCAAGCTTCATCTTATACTTTTCCTGTTGATGATTCAACGGCCGAGATTAAGTCCCTAATCAACGACTAAGATTAGAACTGGCTTGATCCTCGTCACTTAGAACTTTCTCACCCATATTATATTAATACATATTAATATTTTAATTTTCCTAAGTTTAGACTTAGGAACTCATTAAAAATATTAATTGTTTTAATATCTCTTCATCTGGGTGGAATTTCTTCAAACGATTTCTAGGTCTTGGAGATCTCATGTGCCTTAGCCTCTCCACCAAATTTTGTGGCTAGAGCACATCCGATGATATCCAAAATCAACACACATTTTTGTATAGATTATCAATTTTCTTTTTCATGCTGGCCATGTAACACTACTTCCAGGTCTTTGAAATACTAATTTTGATCCCTTTTAGATGTGATTACAGATTTCGGTCTATCTTACAAGACCTTCGGGCTTGACAAGTCTTGTAGTTAAGAAATTTTGATTACCCAACGAAATACTTCTTAGTTCCTTCAACTAAGACTTTTCTTCTCCTTGTGATCTCACTTGAATCCCTTCTTAATGTGATGAGAACAATTTGACCTTCAAGCTGCCTTTTTCCTTCTCCTTATTCACCATATCTCTAATACCATGTTGGAAAATTAGAAAGACAGAAAGATTTTCTTAATTTGATAATTACTTGTGATCTTTTAGTTAGCTTCTTATAGCTCTTCTTTAATTTCTTTATGTCTTCTTATCATCGAGCAACTACCAAAAAAAACATGAAGATCAATGACACAAGATGTAGGCTCTCAGCGAGGCAAAACCCCTCTTTGAGGGGAAACCCAAAAATCTCCTCTTCTTCAAGAACCAAATCAAATGAGACAACCAAGACCTTTTGACCAAGACCAAGACCTTCCACCATTCACCAAGTCAGCCTCTCATGATAACAAGTCAAACTTTAGTCAAATCTTCAAAAGTTAACATAGATCAACTCTCAAAAAGGGTGAACAAGGGTCTTAGCCTTCTCTGCAATCCTGAGATTTTTAGCTTGCACCTTCGACCTTGCAACATGCCTTAGTCTACTTTGTACGTGTGGAAAAATAACAAATTTTTGACTTCTTTCTTATTTGGACAAGAGTCTCCTCTTCTTCATCGTGATCTTTCTTCTCTTTTAGGCTCTCCAAACTCTCTCTTCACCTTGGAATATTTCAGATTGAATCTCCACTTCCTTGTCTCCAAACTTGGTCAAATCCTTTGCAATATATAGTGGTTTGAAGTTGTTCTTGAGGCCGACATGAGGATTTTGAGGCTGACTTGTAGAGTGAATAGGCCGACTTGATGGTGGTGGAGTAGATGACCAAATTACATCAATATAATTTTATTTCTTTGATACAAAATGCCCAATAATGGTCTAGACCATAATGACAAGGATAAAGACTCATGACTCAACACTAAAAGCACACAATGGGTGCTTTGACCTAGAAACAAAATAATAAACCATGAGACGCATGCTAGTAAATAATTTTTTTTTTACAAATAATTTTCCTCTTTCTTTCTTATGACTAATACATTATATCATGACTCAAATACAATTGTGAAGACCGATACTAATTATATTTCTCAAAATCATTGATGGGTAATATAACTACCATACATCATCCAAAGCAAGTTCTAACCCTTTGAGCTATGAGCAGTAATGCAAAGAAAAATTAAGCAAAAGTAGAAGGCACACAAGGGGTGGAAAAACAGAGGCCGAGTTGGTAAGCCATGCATCCACGATTTCACCCTCCTCATAGCTATACATTCAGGATGTGGATCCCCATCATGCTGGTCCCTTTTACCATGGCACTTGGCTATGAAGTCTTCTTCCCTCTGTACCATCGTTATTCATTAATGTGAAAATTTGGAAGCCCAAATTTCTACTGCAGCAACTGATTAAGATCCTTCTATTTGTTAATCACTGAACAAATTATTTACTGCATCCTACAAAAAATACCGAAACTAATACACTACAGCCTTCACCATTTAAAATGATATGCGGGAACAAGAAACTGAGCAAGAAAGAAATACACAATACATTACACCGTTATTTTTTGAACAAATGTCCCCAGAAAAACCCAATGCGGGAAACCAGTGTAGCAGCTGAGGGTTTGTATTATTAAGCAATAGTTTTCTGAATACAATCTTTGGATGCCTTGTTGGCTATCCAATACAAAGAATATGACTGTGAGAGAGATGAGAGAGATATACCTCACACTATCACTAGTGTTCCTGACTGATCCAACCACAAATTGGCTAGTCCTTTGCTGCCTTTGCGTACTCACTGCGTAGGCCCTATGTCACAACTTCTGGGGACTGTGTCACTCCTTCTATAGATTCATTTGCCTTTGAGACTTCGACTTCTGTCCTCCTAGTCTCACATTCGACTTTTGGCTCCAGAGCTCGACTTCTCCAGGAAAATACGGATCTCCTCTTAGGCTCTGCGTTGCTTCTGCGTCAGCTTACGCTATCCAGCGTGGCCTCTACACTGCCTCTTTTGCGATGTATTCCCAGATCAGGAAACTCTCCAACTGGAACTACCCCTGCCTCTCATTGCAAGAAATACTTCGATCTTCTCTCTAGCAACTGATGCACTGCCATCTCTGAGAAATTCTATCTCTTGATCTCTCACTGATGTGTTTTCCAAATGCCCATCAAGCTTCCTCTTATAATCCTTCTGTTGAGAACCAATGACCTAGATTAGATTCTAATCAATGGCTCAAATGTGAATTTTTTTGAATCTACACATCAGAAATCCGGTTGCAATCATTGGTTTATTATCTCCAACTTGTTTTTACATTCAACAAGTTATTTAATTATTTAAATAGCCATGAAAACACTATTGCAGACTACACATATATACAGATCATGAACTGAAATAGAATGATACAAATACACAAGTGACACCGTTATTTTTTGACCAATGTCCCTGAAAAAAACCAATGCAGGAAAACCGGTGCAACATATAGAGGGTTTGTATTATTAAGCGAGAAGAATCTGAGTACAACAGGTTGCCTTTCACACTGGCTAACCTTTTAGAGATATTACGACAACAAAATATACATACGAGGGTTCACCTCATTCTCCAAGTCTCAATTGATCCGCTGAATGGTTGAATCTGGCAAGCACTGCGAAAATCCCAGCACAATTTGCTCTGTGTGGGTCAACGCCTTGCCTCTAGGAGACTGCATCACCTCTCTACTGGATTGATTTGCTCTCAGAAGCTTCGACTTCAGCCCTCCTTACTCAAAACATCGAACTCCCAGCAAAATCTCAAACTTCCACTGATTATCTTGCATTGCCACTGCAAGAACCCTCTTGGCCTGCATCAGCTCTACTTGAGCCCCTTCCTGGGTTGCGTAGGCCTCTGCGCTGCCTTTCTAATTCTACTGCTTCCTCTCTGCCTGGTACTCGTTGGCTCGGAACTCCTTTCCGATTCAACTCTTTGCTACTGCCCCTCTGACTGCAACATATCACTTGTTCGATTTTCTTTGCAAACCTCGCCCTAGAAAAATCGAACTGACTGATCTCTCAAGTGTATCTCCAACTGACCCTCATGCCTCCTCTTATACTCGTCTTGTTGATGAATCAACGACCGAGATTAAGTCCCTAATCAACAACTAAGATTAAAATAGACTTGATCCTCATCACTTAGAAGTTTCTCACCCATATTCTTATTAATACCAATTAATATTTTTATTTTTCAAAGTTTAGACTTAGGAACCCATTAAAAATATTAATTATTTTAATAACTCCTCATCTGGCTGGAATTTCCCCAAACGATTTCTGGGTCTTGGAAATCTTATGTGTTCTAGCCCCTCCACAAAATTTCAGAGCTAGAGCACATCCGATGCTACTCAAAATCAACACTCCCTCTTAGCGAGAAATGTGCTCTAATAACACTTCTCAACAGAAGTACTACACTAATCCACTGCTTTGGTCCTCTGTGCTGCTGATGCTTGGCCTGATGCCCTTCATCCACTGCATTGATGCTTCCTGTACTGTTGCCCATGATTTTGCCACTACCATTGCTACATCTATATTGCAACTCCCTCTCAACATGCTACATCATGTTGCCCATGGCATTGCCACTACTAACTGCGGCACTGCAACTCAGTTGTTGAGAAGTAAGCAACTGAAACTTCACCCAAAAACTGACATTCTAGTCAGTATGGATGCCTTGTGATGCTGAAGCTACCTTTGCTACTAATCTGTGCTGACCCTCTGCTGCTGCTGCGCTACTACAAACTGCTTTGTGCCTCTCGCACTACTACAACATCCATTGCGCTACTTGAGAATTTCACACTTTAGCTCTGACATTATCGCTCCATCACACCTCGCTCCAACTGACACTCGTCATTTTGCTACTGTGGTTAAGGGCTCCCGTAGCCGTATGTGATCCAAGAGTTTGGGCACCTCAAGGATCCTGCTCGTTCATGTAGTCCTCTCGACTACAACTCCATGTCGACCCACCTCTTCTCCAGAGGCGCATGAGCACTCATGGCACAATTGTCATCCTCGCCTTCCCTGTCATCTTTTGCTGGAGCAACATTCAAGTTAGAAGCCTCCTCCTTGCCCTTCTTCCAGGGGCAGTGAGTGGCGAAATGTCTAAGTTCCCCACACTTGTAGCATCTGACCTTGGAAATATCCTTCTTCTTTCTCTTTTGTTGTCCTTGCCGTCCCGATGATGCGAGAGCTACATCCTCCTCCTCCTCCTTGACCCGGGCTCCTCTACCGCTCCTCCCTGCCTTGGTCAATATTTTGATCTCTTCTTGTTGAAGAGCTGCCTGATGAGCCCCATAAATGGGTAACTATATGGGCTTATTCTGCCTCTTATTTCGACTTAATCCACCATTCTCATTAATTTGTTGCATGTTTTTGAATATATTTATGCTAATAGAGTGAATTGGGTTAGTCACTTTTCCATGTAGTCTAATAAGTGTTTTATGCAGATTTTTTGGACAATTTTGGACAAAGACAAGGAATTAATGAGCAAATGGCAGCCAAACTCGAGGAAAACAGGGAAGAGGACTTGTAGGGGGGGTGTCTACTTCATTAATGACCCCTTTCCTCGAATCCTCCATTAGCAACTTGGAGCACAAAAGGCCACAATGATGATTCCAAGGGGCGGTTGAGCAAGTCAAGTAGGACTGCTGTTTACCTTCAGTTCTAAGAAGCTGAGTTCCTTGATTTTAGGAGGACTGTTGGAAGTCCCCATTTGTATAAATAAAAAGGCTTAGAGCTTCAGTAGGTTAGCTAGTTATTAGTATATTTTCGCACTTTTGTGCAACGTTGTGCTTAGCTCATTTTCAAGCTCTTTTTGAGAACAATTTATGTGATGTAACTGTTATTTTTTGATAATAAAGATGAAACAGGTTTTGAGCTAGCACTGATCTCTTTCAGAGGGCTGAAGCTCTTGGGTTAGGGCCCAACCCAGGTTGCCCAACACCTCCTTTGTGTACTTATATGTTTCGCTTCCATTCATGAGTTAATTTCTGTTGCATAGATTCATTTTACTTCATCAGATTAGGGTTCTTTTGATGGTTAGTATAGTTGTTTTTGTTTCAAGTTGCTTAAGTAAGTTGCTGCAGTGACAGAAAAGGATCCAAAAAGGCTAACAGTAGGGCTTGATCTCCTTTCTCCCTTCTTGGGACTATGATTTGAGGTCAAGGCACTACTGCTGCCACCAAAAACACAATTTTTGCTCTTTCATGCAACTGCTAGTGTGATACTTTGATTTGGAAAAGTTGATATTGGTTCAGATTCAATTGCTTAGATCATTTCATGTCATTTTACCATAGTTCTCTCGCATGCTTTTCTGTTCATAAGGTACTGCTTAGCATTTTCTGGTTGTAGGTTAGAAAGTAGGTCAAGCTAGACAAAACTCTTTTTTTTAGTTCTTTCTTTGGTCGGTTTTCATAAGTAAATGTGTAGATCTCTTGTAGGACATCCCAACTCATCATTCCTCCATAAAACAGCTAGCACCAGCTTACTTCTCATAGATTCCCCAGCTCATTCGCAACATTTTGCCAATCTGCTCTAATTTCTGCGTTTTCTCCATAAGGCTGCTTTCTTGCCATTTGAACGGATCCAACCATCACGTTCATCCCTGATCTTCTTTGACAAGTTCTAGACACCTCAACACCTTCATCTAGCCTTCATTTCCATTTTTCCATCATTTTTCCACCTTCAAAACTCCAAAAACAGCTTTCGGCCTCTTCCTGTAGATCATCCTGTAGAACCCCATGCAGCGTCCTGTAGAATTTCCTGTGAGTGATTTTTCGAAGTCTGATTGCAATGAAAGTCTTCAGAAGGGTACGAGGGGCTTCTTAGGACCTCTTCACACCTTCCTCCACCTCTGCAACAACCAACTCCATCTTCCTTTACCACCAATCCTCTGCACAGTCACAACCAGATAAATCACAAGCATAATAATTCCACATAAAAACACTCAGAAGTACAACAAGATGATTTCTTTTCATTTCTCTTTCAAAAGTAGCTTGAATAAATGCGATTTATCTTTTCATTAGTCAATGGTACCCATTTCAGTAGTTTCCATCTCTTTTCTTGCAAAAGTAGGGTTAGTGGGTAAACTAGGGTTTGCTAGGGTTTATGTTCCATTTCAGTTTTCACTCTCTTTCTGCACATAGAATAGCCTCTTTAGAGTTAGATTTCTTCCATCACAGTTAAAAGCTTCTTCTAAGAACTCATAGAAGTTGGCTTAAGCTCCTAGCGAACTTGCGCCAGCTGATCAAGTGACAGCTTGCAGTAAGAGCTAGTACTTGTGCATACAACACCGTCACTTCCAAGTTTTTTACGAATTACCGAGTTGATAAAAGTAAAGTAGGAAGCCCCAGGAGTTCCAATCTGTCAAGGCAGTGACTCCCTCTACCTCGACTCTGTCTCCACGGACACTGTTTTGCACCAACAACAACAACGTCCCACCAACGCCATTGATCGAATTTGCTTTGCTCCTCCAGCCCCGACAACTGACTAATTCGAGCATCTAAGGCTCTGCGTTGGCCTAGAGAGATGACCCAGTCACTGCGTGAGCTACTCTTGGGTTCTACATCACCCTCTGTAGGCTCGAAATGCTGATGCAGGCACTGCGTGAGCCTCTGCGTCACTTTTATGGCTTTTCATCACACCTTTAGCTACTCCTCTGCCTCTGAAAGACGTCACTCGGGACAACTGCTTCTCTGCAACAAATTCTATGGATCTCTCGGTTGGTGTCTTTAGTCTCCTATGATCTGCAATGCTCTGATACCATGTGAAAATTTTTGAATCTACATGTCAGAAATCCTACTGCAATCACTGGTTTATCATCTCCTACTTGTTTTTACATTCAACAAGTTATTTAATTATTTAAATAGCGATGAAAACACTATTGCAGACTACACATATATACTGATTATGAACTGAAATAGAATGAGACAAATACACAAGTGACACCGTTATTTTTGGACCAATGTCCCTGGAAAAACCCAATGTGGGAAAACCGGTGCAACATATAGAGGGTTTGTATTATTAAACGAGCAGAATTTGAGTACAATAGGTTTCCTCTCACACCAGCTAACCTTTCTGAGATATTATGGCAGCAAGAAATACATACGAGTGTTTACCTTGTTCTCCAAGTCTCAGTTGTGATCCATTGAATGGCTGACTCCGGCAAGCACTGTGAAAATCCTAGCACAATCTGCTTTGTGTGGGCTAGCATCTTGCCTCTGGGAGATTGCATCACTTCTCTGCTCGATCGATTTTCTCTTAGAAGCTTCGACTTCAGCCCTCCTGGCTCAGAACATTAAACTCCCAGCAAAATCTTGAACTTCCACTGATTATCTCGCATTGCCACTTCAAGAACCCTCTTGGCTTGCGTCAGCTCTGCATGAGACCCTTCTTGGGCTGCGTAGACCTCTGCCCTGCCTCTCTAATGCTACTGTTGCCTCTCTGCCCGGTACTCACTGGCTCGGAACTCCCTTCTGATCCAATAATCTGCTATTGCCCCTCTCACTGCAACAGATCACTTGTTCGATTTTCTCAGCAAACATCTCCCCAGAAAAATCGAACTGATTGATCTCTCAAGTGTATGTCCAACCGACCCTCAAGCCTCCTCTCATACTTTCCTGTTGATGAATCAACGGTCGAGATTAAGTCCCTAATCAACGACTAAGATTAAAACAGACTTGATCCTCGTCACTTAGAAGTTTCTCATCCATATTCTTATTAATACCCATTAATATTTTTATTTTCCTAAGTTTAGACTTATGAACCCATTAAAAATATTAATTATTTTAATAATTCCTCATCTAGGTGGAATTTTTCCAAACGATTTATAGGTCTTGGGAATCTCATGTGTTCTAGCCCCTCCACAAAATTTCAGAGCTAGAGCATGTATGATGCTACCCAAAATCAACATCAAATTGTAATGTTCCAAACTTAAATAAACAATGATATGCAAAACAAAATCGATTGGTGACACAGGAAATTAAAACAATCAACAAGTGCTCATTAAAACTCCATAAGTGAGAACCAACTGATGTGAAAATTTCTAAACAGAAATCCAACTGCATTGATTAATATTATTTCTTCTACTTATTAACTGGGAAATAAATTATTCATAGTGTTCGTACGACAAATATCGAAATAAATTCTATTGCAGCCTTCACAATTAAAATACTGCGGAAAGTAAATGCAAAGCAAAATACTGGCACAAGTACAATCCCAATGACAATTATTTATGGACAATCATCCCTGGAAAAACCCAATGTGGGGAAACCAATGCAACAAATGATGGTTTCTTTATTATTCTTTAGCAAAAATCTTATGTACAAGTTACAACCGACAGAATAGAATAGGATTTTTCTGTGAGAAAATTTACAGACGTTTCCTAACAAGTTTCTGATCTAGGAGAAGTGATCATCTTACCTCTGTGTCTCACTATGTCCCAGCGTCCACTTTCCCACACTGTCCTAGCGTCAAAACTGCCCCACGCAGTCCCAACGTCAAACTGCCCCTGTGCTGTCTCTTCCTGCGTCACAGCTTGTATGTTGTCCTCCCTCTGCTTTGCGTCTTCTTCCCTTGCACTCTTGACTAGTGTTGATTACACTCACTCTCTCTTCCACTTGCAACTCTCCCTTTGATTCGATTTTCTCTTGCCGAACTTAGACCAGTGAGAAAATCGATTTTACTCGGGCAACTAAGTATCTGCCTCTAGTGTGTTCTCCAAGTGCCCATCGAGCCTCATTTTATAATCCTCTCATTGATCAATCAATGGCCTAGATCAGATCCTAATCAATGGTTAGGATCATATTGACTTGATCTTCACCTTCTTCTAGAAGTTTCACCCACAATTTAGATTAATACCCATTAATTATTTTAATTACCTAAGTTTAGACTTAGGGTCCCATTAAAAATAATTAATTATTTTAATAAAATTGTCTCCAGGTGGAATTTCCCAAAACGATTTTTGGGTATTGGAAAATGCATGTGTCTAAGCCTCCCTGCAAAATTTGAGACTTAGAGCACATCTGATGCTACCATAGATCAGCACTCCCTCTTAGCGAGGAATGTGCTATAACAATACAACCTGCTGAAGCATCACCCTGTTCTGTAACATCTCCCTCTGCGCTTGCTGGTGTCTAAAATATTGCCCACCAACTACTGTGAAAATGCTGCATCTTTATTGCTGCTGACCTTGCCACTTGTCAACACTGCATTCGTACTACAACTCCCTCTCCCACTGTAATTGAGAAATCCTTTGTTTCTGCTACTGAAACAGATTCTCTACCATACCCATTTGTCCTCTGAATTGAATGAACCTAACACTTCCTAGAGCTTTTGTGAGTATGTATGCTACCTGATCTTCTGTGGGGGCATACTTAGTTGTACTGCCCCATGCTGAACACAGTCTCTGATAAAGTGGCATCTGATATCAATGTGTTTCGACCAATCATGAAATAAGGGATTCTCGGAGAGTTTGATACAACTTTGATTATCATAGTAAACCTTGGTCGCTTCCATCCTTTTTCAGAACAAACTCACAAGCAGTTTTCTAAGCCATATAGATTCGCACGTAGTTGTGCTGGCTGCCATATATTTTGTTTCTGCTGAGCTCAGAGCTACCGACTTCTACTTCTTGCTGCACTATGATATCATCCCTGATCCAACACTGAAGCAATACCCCGAGGTACTTTTTCGGTCTACTAAATTACCTGCCTAATCTGCATCTGTGAACCCATTCAATCTGACGTCCTCCCTTTGGGAGTATTTCAACCCATATTTGACTGTTCCACGCACATACCTAAGAATGTGTCTAGCTGCCGCCCAATGCACCCATTTTGGTTCCATCATGAACTGACTAAGAGTGTTGACAACAAAGCAAATGTCTGGCCTAGTGTTGCTTAGATACATGAGCGACCCAATGAGCTGTCTGTACAAGGTGGGGTCCACTTCCTTGTCTCCTGATGCATCTATTTTCTTCTAGTTGGCGATCATGGGAGTAGCCATGGGTCGATAATCCTGCATTCTGAATCTTTTCAGAACCTCTGTAGCGTATCTTTCTTACCCCAGGAAGATCTCCCCATTCTTCTGCCAAACTTCCAACCCTAGAAAATAATGCATCAACCCCATATCCTCCATGTCGAATTCAGTTTCAAGATTCTTTTTGCAATCCTGTATGAACCTGGATGATCCTGTTAAAAACAAGTCATCCACATATTATGCCAGAATAAGTGGCTCATTCTCTACCATCAAATAGTAGAGTTTGGGATCAGTATCACTTTTGACAAATCCCAACTACTGCAAGTAACCATCAATCCGACGATACCATGCTCTAGGTCCCTGCTTGAGCCCATACAGGGATTTCTTTAATTTGCAAACATGAGTTCTCTTCTCATGAGTTTCGAAGCCTTCAAGTTGTTCTATATACACCTCCTCTTCTATCATCCTATTCAAGAATGCTGTCTTGACATCCATTTGGTGAATCTCCCATCCCATTTGGGCTGCTAGGGATATAACGGATCCGATAGAGGCGTAATGGGCAATTGGGGTGAAGGTCTCTTCATAGCCTATTCCTTCTTTTTGTGCGTATCCCTTTGCCACGAACCTAGCCTTGTACTTCTCTATATTGCCATCTGCATCATACTTGATCTTGTAGATCCATCTTAATCCTACAACTGATCTATCCTCTGGTCTAGGTACTACTTCCAGACATCATTCATCATGATAGAGTTGTACTCTTCTACCATGGCATCCACCCAAACTTGGTGTTGAACGACTTCCTAAAAGCTAAGAGGGTTCTTCAACCTGAGCTACTAATGCATGGTATTTGTCAGGTTGTCTACACTGTCTTTTCTCGGTTCTAAGAGCTCCAGCAAATTCCTCTGCGTCCCTTAGTGTATGCCATACTTCTCTGTTGGTTTTACCACTGGAGGTGGGAGGCTCAATCAACTCCTCCTCCTGATCTTGTCTTTTCGTCTGCTGAGAACTATCTGGATTTCCTCCTTCTAAAGAAATACTGGTACTTGTTACTGTACTCGATCTAGGTGTCTGTCCTCTTGCTTGTCCTCCTTGCTACCCCTGCTGCTCTTGGACTAGTGGAGCATCTACTGACTGACCTTTTGTTGGCATCTCTCGAGATTTCTTGAAATATCTATCCTCCATGAACACTGCATCCCATCTCACTACAATCTTCCCACTGCTAGGAATGTAGATTCTGTATGCCTTTGAGGTCTCGCTATATCCTACAAGATACCCCTTTTCTGTAGTCAGATCCAGTTTACTAGGCTTCTCGTCTGGAATGTGACAATATGCCACGCTTCCGAATATCTTGAGATGACTGACTTCCGACTTCTTCCCTGTGAAGACTCCTTCGAGGGTTTTCTTCCCCAATGCTCTATGAGGAGTTATATTCTGGATATACACCGTTGTGTTGCAAGCTTCTGCCCATAAAAACTTAGGTAAATCCTGATCATACAACATAGCTTTGGTTGTCCCAACAATAATTCTATTTTTCCCGCTCTGCTACTCCATTTTGCTTCGGATTATATGGAGATGTCCACTCTCTTTTGATGGCCTCCTTTGCACAAAAATCTGTGAAGTCTCTGTCCATATATTCTCCACCATTATCTGAACATAATACCTTTATCTTTTTGTGTGTCATATTTTTAATGAGAGCCTTAAACTCTCTTAATTGATCAAAGACCTCATCCTTGGTCTTTAAGAAATAGATCAAAGTTTTTCTAGAGTGATCATCAATAAAAAGTGACGAGGTATTCGCCACCACTAAGAGCTCTTGTGGACATTGGACCACAAATATCTGAGTGTATCAATCCCAATACACATTATTCTCTATTGTTACTTATGGAGAAAGCTACTTTAGCGTACTTCCCTAGCACGCATCCTCGGCATAAGTCACCATGCTCAGTCCTAAGGGCTGGTACTCCTGTAACAATCTCTCTGAGCAGCCTCAGTGCTCCATGGTGTAAGTCTCCCATTTGCCTGTGCCATAATTCATTTCGTTCCTTTTCATCATTATAGTTGCTACTTATCAATGCCATTGGAGACTCAAGCTGCAACCTATACAACTTGTTGCTTCGAGTCCCAATTTGTTTCTTCTTCTTCTAGCTTGGATGCTTGACGTATACTTTTTTCCTTTGAAGTATGCATCGTATCTCTTGTTCTCTAACTGGGACACTGAAATCAAATTCGTTCCTAATCCTGGCACATGCAGAACATTGGTGGCTTGGATGCTGGGCCCTGCTTTCATCTGAAATGCTATGGTGCCTCTTCCTATTGGAGTACATTTCGTTCTGTTTCCCATAGTAATTTGGAAGTCCATTTGTTCTTCTTGATAACTCGAGAAATGTTCTCGTACTCCAGTCATATGAGCTGAAGCCCCGCTATCAATGTACCAAACATTTGCTGACGCTGAATTTGCTAGGCATGCAAATTCTTCTTCTAATTTGGTAGACAATTTTGAGACACTTTGAGTATCCATCTTGTGCTATTTTCAACCAATTTGTGACGCTACCCTGCCCCAACAACTGCTGCAGGAATAAACTGCGTCCCACCTGAGATCTTGTGCTATTTTCAACCAATTTGTGACGCTACCCTGCCCCAACAACTGCTGCAGGAATAAATTGCGTCCCACCTGAGATCTTGTGCTATTTTCAACCAAGTTGTGATGCTACCCTGCCCCAACAACTGCTGCAGGAATAAACTGCGTCCCACTTGAGAAACCCCTCTTCGCTGAATCTTCTGCTGCACTGTTCCTTTTGCTATTGACAGATTTCAATCAGGAAATCTTACTTATCTGTCAATGCACATAAAGAGAGCTTTACCATGAAAATCTAGTCCTCCTGGCTTGAAATGCCCAAACCCCCTGGGGATTCAAATTACTGACCCTGCAGGAATTTCGAATTCCTTTCTTCCTTCAACGTTGGGTCTTCTAACTCTTTTCTTCTTGCTTTACCTCAGCTCTGATACCATGTGAAAATTTTTAAACAGAAATCTAACTGCAGTAATTAATATTATTTCTTCTACTTATTAGCTCGGAAATAAGTTATTCACAGTGTTCTTACGACAAATATCGAAATAAATCCTACTGCAGTCTTCACAATTAAAGTATTGCGGAAAGTAAATGAAAAGCAAAATACCGGCACAAATATAATCACAATAACAGTTATTTTTGGACAATCGTCCCGGGAAAACCTCAATGTGGGAAAATTGGTGCAGCAGATGAGGGTTTCTTTATTATTCTTCAACAAAAATCTCGTGTACAAGTTACAACCAGCATAATAGAATAGGATTCTCTGTGAGAAAATTTACAGACATTTTCTGACAAGTTTATGATCCAGGAGAAATGCTCCTCTTCACTTTGCATCTCACTATGTCCTAGTGTCAACTTTCCCACGTTGTCCCAACCTCAAAACTGCCCCACGCAGTCCCAACGTGAAACTTCCCCTGCATTGTCTCTCCCTGCATCACAACTTCTGCATTGTCCTCCCTCTGCGCTGCGTCTTCTTCCCTTGCACTCTCGACTGATGCTGATAACCCTCACTCTCTCTTGCACCTGCAACTTTCCCTCTGATTCGATTTTCTCTTTCCGAACTTCGACTAGTGAGAAAATCGATATTACTTGGGCAACTGAATATTTGCCTCTGGTGTGTTCTCCAAGTGCCCATCAAGCCTCTTCTTATAATCTTCTCGTTGATCAATCAACGGCTTAGATTAGATTCTAATTAATGGCTAGAATCATATTGATTTGATCTCCACCTTCTTCTAGAAGTTTCACCCACAGTTTAGATTAATACCCATTAATTATTTTAATTTCCTAAGTTTAGACTTAGGGTCCCATTAAAAATAATTAATTATTTTAATAAAACTGTCTCCGGCTGGAATTTTCCAAAATGATTTTTGGGTATTGGTGAATGCATGTGTCTAAGTATCCCTGCAAAATTTGAGACTTAGAGCACATCCGATGCTACCAGAAATCAACAGCTAAGCCATTTTATTAATGAAATGGAGTAAGTACAATAATATGTAGAAATGCATTTGGGCTTGCCTCAAGGGCAAGTTTTAGAGGACCTAGGTGATAAAACAATAATCTCGAAGTTGGAAATGACTACTCTAATGCTCTACGTTGTCCCCAGAAACTACACTGTTGGTTGGAAAGGAACTGTAAGAAACCTCATCTCTGGTGCTCAAAAAATGTTGAAACTTTATATCTGGGATCCTTGTCAAAAAACCAGAAAAACCTAGAAAGGGTTTGGCCTATCTCCAAGCCAAATTCGAACCCATAAAATGGTGCAAATTCCCTGGCTACTAGCAATTCTCCCTGCTATAAGAATGAGGATTTCATACTTGTTGAAATTTCTAAGTTTGACACGTTAGAAACCCCTATTGCATTATCAGGGTTATTTCTCCTACTTGTTTATTCCATTACAAGTTATTTATAAATATAAATACTGAAATAAACACAAATGCAGCCTTAACTCATATACAGATCAACAACTGAAAAACACTGAGACAAACACACTAGGGACACCGTTATTTTTGGACAATCGTCCCCGGAAAAACCTAATGAGGGAAAACAGGTGCAGCGGTTCTGAGAGTTTTATTATTATGCAGATTCTTGAGTACAACTAGGGTGCCGAAATGGCTCACCCAATAGAGATTGTTACATGGCAGTAATACCTCTTTTCGGAGACAAATATTTAGCCTCTCAAGTCTAGTCTGCCCCACGAAAATTCTTCTGCGGCTTCCTCTTGGCTCTATGTCAGCCTTGCTAGCCTCAGCGTAGCTCCCGAACCCTCTGCGTTAGCTTTCTGACTCTCTGCGTATGCTCTCTAGCCCTCCGCGTCACCCATGTAGGCCTTTCAGCCTTTGCGCAGTCCCTAGCTGCGTCTGCGTGGCTCCTACTACCTTTGTGTAGCTCTAGTGGTCTCTGCGTCAGCCTCTTTGGCCGCTGCGCTGACCCTTTGGCACTATCTCTGCCTCTCTGCTATATACTTACTGCGCCTCGCTGCAATAGATGACTAGTTCGAATTTTCTCAGCAAGCCCCGCTCCAGAAAATCGAATTGATTGATCAATCTTGGTGTGTCTCCAATTGACCCTCAAGTCTCCTCTTATACTTTTCCTGTTGAGTCTTCAACGGCCGAGATTAAGTCTCTAACCAATGACTAAGATTAGGTTTGCCTCGATTCATGTCATTTAGAACATTCTCACTTAGTTTTAATTTAATACCCATTAATATTTTAATTTTCCTAAGTTTAGACTTAGGAACTCCATTTAAAATATTAATTATTTTAATATCTCTCTAACCGGGTGGAATTTCTCCAAACCATTTCTGGGTCTTGGAGATCTCATGTGCTTTAGCCTCTCCACCAATTTTCATGGCTAGAGCACATTCTATGCTACCACAAATCAACACTCCCTTTTAGCGATGAATGTGCTCTAGTAATGCTCCACCACTAAACATCACACTGATTCTTCTGCACCGGTACCTGTGCTGATGCTTGGTCTGCTATCCGACATCCACTGCACTGCTACCTCGTTTACTGCTTCCCATGGCTTTGCCACTGCCACTGCTACATTTGTGCTGCAGCTCTCTCTCAATATGCTGCATCACGTTGTCCATAGCACTACTACTGCTAACTGCTGCACTGCAATTTAGTTATCGAGAAGTAAGTAACTAATCTATCCAACTACTGACATCCTTGTCAGTTCGGAAGCCTCCTGATGTTGAAGCTACCTCTGCTGCCTCTGCGCTGCTGCAAACACCTCTGTGGCTCTCGCACTACTGCAATCTCCTATGTGCCTCTCGCATTGTTGCAAACACCTCTATGCCTCTCGCATTGCTGCAACCCCCACTGCACTGCTACCGACCTCTACACTCTAGCACTGCCTTGTCGCTCCATCCGCATCTTGCTTCTACCGACATCTGTCATCCTGCTACTATTCCTCGGGGCTCCCGTAGCCGGATATGATCCAAGAGTTTGGGTACCTCTAGGATACTACCCCTCATCTTCTATAGTCCTCCTGACTATAGCTCGATGTCACCCCACCTCTTCTCTAGAGGTGCATGAGCACTCATCACATAGTCGTCATCAATCTCAACTTATTTTTTCGCCTTCGCCGGAGTTGCCATGGAGTCAGAAGCCTCTCCCTTATTCTTCTTCTTGGGACACTGGGTTGCATAATGACCCAACTCCCCACAATGGAAGCACTTCACCTTGGAGATATCCTTCTTCTTCCTCTTCCCTTGCTGTCCCGCAGGTGCTAGAGCCGCATCCTCCTCCTCTTTCTTGATTCGACCTCCTTTGCCACTACTCCCCGCCTTGGTCAACTATCTGATCTCTTCTTGGAAAAGAGCTGCCCACATCTCTTCCCATCCTAGAAGAGTAGCTCTGCCCAAAATGCCTTGACAAATGTCTCCCACTCCTTGAAGACTGCATTCAGGGCGGTCCTCACCATGAACTCTTGATCCGGCATGGCCCCTTTGGAAGTAAATTGGTCACGAATCTCCTGCAATCTGAGGAGGTATAGATTTATCTGCTCCCCTTTCTACATCTGATACGAGCGGCGCTGATTCTCCAATAAAATCTTCTGCTGCACGGAAGTGCTCAGATACAATGTCGTCAAAGTATCCCACATCTCCTTTGTTGTGTTCTTTTCAGCAATATGTAGTACGACATGTTCCTTGACCCCATCAAGGATTATGCACTTTGCCCTCGCCATTGCATCCTCATACTTCTCATTATCAGATGGGTCGACTGGGATAGCCACGGTTCTCAAGGCGAAGCCCTTGATGTGATGTCTATCCAGGACTGCCAGGATCCTGGCCTTCCAAATGATAAAGTTGGAAGCCCTGTCCAACCTATCTTGATCCCTCAGTCCGTTCACTGCCATCTTTACTCTTCTTCTAGACTACCTCTGAGTTTCGACTTCCCTCCTGGAAATCTCTCTCTCCTAAATTCCCTACTGGAAATCTTCTCGCCAAATGTCGAACCGCACCTCTCCAATCCTCTTTGCAACTGCAACTTGGATCTGGATTTCTTAGCTAGAAATCCATCATTGTAGCGACTCTCTCTACCTTGGTTCTGTCCCGTTAGGTGTTGTTCTGCTTAGACAGAAACATGACCCCACCAACTTCTCAATCCACAATCTGCCCATAGCTCTCTAGGCCCGGCACTGAGTAAACTGAGCCTTCCAGCGATGTGCAATCCCGACAAAAATTGATCTGCTCCTTTGGCCAACTGCGTCAAGCCTACCTGGCTGTGTAGGATGACGTGGCTCTTCGTGAGCCTCTTCTACCTCTCTCTGCCTCTGCGTTGGCCCTCTCTCTGGCTCGAAATGATGACACATGCCCTCTGCGTCACTCCTTCTCTGCGGCCTTCTTCTTAGGAGCAGCTCTGTCTCTCGGGACAGCTGCTACTGCTGCAAATTTTCGATATCGCTGATGCCTTCAGTCCTCCTGTGATCTGCAACGCTCTGATACCATATTGAAATTTCTAAGTTTGACATGTTAGAAACCCCTACAACATTATCTGGTTTATTTCTCCTACTTGTTTATTCCATTACAAGTTATTTATAAATATAAACACTGAAATAAACACAAATGCAACCTTAATTCATATATAGATCAACAATTGAAAAATACTGAGACAAACACACAAGGGACACCTTATTTTTAGACAATCATCCCTGGAAAAACCCAATGTGGGAAAACTGATGCAACAATTCTGAGAGTTTGATTATTATGTAGATTCTTGAGTACAACTAGGGTGCTGAAATGGCTCACCCAACAAAGATTGTTACATGACAGTAATACCTCTTCTAGGAGACAGACATTTAGCTTCTCAGCTCTAGTCTGCCACACAGAAATTCTTCTGGCGCTTCTGCGTCAGCCCTGCTAGCCTCAACGTAGCTCCTAAACCCTCTGCGTCAGCTTCTGACTCTTTGCGTTAGCTCTCTGGCCCTCTGTGCCATCCACGCAGGCCCTTTAGCCTCTGCGTAGTCCCCAACAACCTCTGCGTGGCTCCTACTGCCTCCGTGTTGCTCTCGTTGCCTTTGCATCAGCCTCTTTGGCCACTGTGCTGACCCTCTGGCAATATCTTATCCTCTCTGCTATGTACTCACTACCCCTCTATTAAAATTGGCAACTAGGGCCAAACTCCATGTGGGTCATCTTATTAATGGAAGCTGATATTTTTCTTGGATCCCTCTCATCGAGAGGTGTAGGATTGATCTAAAGATCCTCCGATTCCGATACGTATTCATGGAGATATGAATTTATTTATGTTATGGGACAATTCGTCAAGGTCGGCCAGCGACCAAATAACCCCCTCTTGTGCTCTATGTTTTAGTATAACTAGAAGAGGACTTTAAGTCATTTGACACACACTCACTCTTGTGATCTCTCTTCATCCTATTTTGGGTTTGATGAAGATGAGATCTAGAGGGGGATATACGCTGGCCTAAGTCTCATGATGCCCTAGCCACAGTAAGGAGGATGCCCTAGAGGCTAGCAGCAGTCTAGCCGCAGTTAAAGGAGGCACATCTAGACACAGTCAAAGGGAATATGCCATGCCCTAATCCGCATTTTGAGAGAGACCTTAACATTGTCATGGAGGAGTGAAGAAGTTTAAATGTTGACCTAAAGGGAGATGCCCTAACTGCTGTTCTATACGAGATCAAGGCACAGTCAAAAGAGAAAGCTCAATGCAATCAAGGAGGGAGCTCTATCCGCTGTTAAGGGTGGCCCTAATTCACTATTAGAGAGGCCCTTATATGCTGTCCTAAGGTGCCCTAATCCGCTGTATGTTGAGCCCTTAATCACAGCTAAACTGTGATCCTATTCCGCAGCAACTGAGCCCTAATATGCAGCTAAGAGGAGGTTCTATACACGACTGATATAGGCCCTAAATGAAAGCCCTAATCCGCAGCTACAGAAGGCCTAAATCTGCTGCCTTATCTGCTTCCCTAGCTGCTGTTTATCTAGCCCTTAATCCACAGTCAAGAGGCCTTACACGCAGTTAAAAGGAAGGCCTTAAACACAACAAGAAAGGGTCTCATCACTACATGAATAAGCCTGTAAGGACAGCATGTTTGCTGTGATAAAAGAAGTTGTTTATCATATGCCTTAAGGACTGTTTGGTAAGCCACAGTTATACAGTGAAAGAAAGTGTTGAAGTCTGCTCCTTAATGTTGTTGCATTAATGATGTTTATGTAACTAGGACATTTACTTCAGAGTTGCTATGTGCTAGGCCATAGGCCATAGCATCATGGCAAGGGTCTCTTAGAGCTGCTCTTTTGGACTGTTTAGTGATTATGAAGGAAGTTTAGGTCTACCTCAGGTACCCTCATCAGATCAGCAAGCTTATACATGGGTCAACTGTAAGCATGAAGAATCATGTATTGCAGCAGCATGATGTAGCAACAAGGTATTGCAGCATGATGGAGCAACTGAAGTATTGCAGCAACATGATGTAGCAACAAGGTATTGCAGCATGATGGAACAACTGAAGCATTGCAGCAGCATGAAGTAGCAACAAGGTACTGCAGCATGATGATGATGATGTATTACAGTATGCCTTGAGTGTATGATTGGGTGTAACACAGTGACAGGTGCAATTGATTATGAAGTGTAGCATAGCAGTCATTGAGTACAGATCAGTGATGGTGCAGCATTGAGTGCAGATCAGTGATGAGTACAACATTGGGTGCAGATCCATGATAAGAGCAGCTCAATGATTGGAGCAGCATAGTGACATGGAATAGCACAATGAGGTGCAGCATATGGATGAGATGCAACACATGACAGGTGAAGGAGTCACATTGGAGAATCAGTTGAAGCAGCATGTCTTCAACTAATCTCATGTAGATATAGAAAGTCAAAGTGTTGACTTCTGTTGTAAAAGCACTATCTCTATCTCTCTCTCTCTCTCTATCTTTGTTTGCTGAACTATTGAAGAATATATAAGAAGAATTGATCAAGGGTTTCCCCACATTGGAGTTTGTCCTTGGCTAGCGCCTCATCTTGTGTTCTCTTGTCTTTTGCGATTTATGTTTATGTTCTATCTGCAGTTTACTTTAATGCTAATGTGATTGCTAATCTGGAAAAGAAATTGAGCTAACTGTAAAAATTGAAATAAATTGCTCTAGGCATAGAACATACCTAAAATTAACATGGTATCAGAGGTGAGGTGAAGACAATGCCCAAGCAAGAGTGAAAGAGCAATCACCGAAGACAGTTGGGAAAGGACAAAAGGATCAATGGATTCCTCATCCCTTTTCAAATTCACCAAGGGTGAAGTCGAAGTAGAGAATATTATCAGAATGGTGCAGTGGAAGTTTCTGATGGCCTACTTAAAGATCACTTCATTGGGAAGTCCGGATCTAAGGGTGGAAGGAAACACAGATGCCTTGGCTGCAATAAGTTTGGCCATTATGCGAAGGAGTGTCCGAATGGCAAAGACACATCTCTTGATGAAGATAACAATCATTCTAGGGACATCTTCAATGATCAAAGGAATGACAGGTAATGCAGGTCATCAAGGAAATGGACGACTCTTCAAAGAAAGGAAGGAACCCCAGGTATGAAGAATCAAATGTTGTTTCTGATAAGATAAAGAAGTGTTATCTTGTATTGGCCCTCTCCTTCAGATTCTTTGGGAATTTGGCTTATTGATTGTAGTGCTTCAATGCACTTCATTGGATAGAAGGGTGCACTCTCTAATTTGGTAGAAACGGAAACAACTGTGGGATTATACTTGGAGTCGATGCCACCTATCTCGAAAAGGGTGTAAGGAATGTTAGCCCTCAATTGAATGAGGGTAACTCTAATGCAACTCTTCTTCTATCAACATTCTTAAAGTCCTGATGATGGATCCCATTTGGGATTTGAAACGTTGGCATAACAAGGTTCATACTGTGGGTTCTCCGGTTACTTATACAAGAGGGTAACTCTATTCATTTACAAGAATCTGTTTTATGTATCTAATCGCAAGAAGAATGTGGTGTCCATCTCAGAAATGGAAGTCAAAGGTTTTAGGGTGGCATTCATCAATGGAAAGGTATGTGTTAAAACTAGAATTTTCAAAGATGCTTTTTCTCATGGGTTTAGGGTTGGCAATTTGTATCAGTTGTAGGATGGTCCATTGGGGACCATGCCAATTGACACATATCATCTATAGCATTGGAGGTCTATTATGGGGCCCTAACCGATGTGAGTCAGATGTTAACAGGGATGCCTGAATTCTAGAAGAGCATGAAGGTACATGTCTAAGATGTACTGAAGGAAAATCTTACAAGGGGACCATTCCCCTCATGTAGCAGGTCCACAGGTTTGGAACAACCCGAGGGGTTTGAGATTCATGATCAGGAATCTCATGTATACAGGTGGAAGAAACTCTCTCTGGCTTGAGGGAACACCTCGGGCGTAGTTGAGGGATTGATAGCTGTCTGATGAAGCTGAGATTCACTAGGAGTGAAACCAATCCAAACCATTACCCGAAGGTTGTGGATGATAGACCTCTCATACCGGCACCTTATGAGGACGACCTATTTCTGACAGGTGTAGACCCTCTCATTTGCAGAAGTAAGAGAGAGTTGGATTCCGGATGTGGAATGATAAACTGCAAACCTCTAACTACCTCGAGGATCTTAACTTTCAGGAGTTATATGGTAGTGATGTCAGACCAAATTTGGGAAATGCCTCTGAGTTTCATAAACTCATTCGCGTTGATGTTCTTGGTGAACTTCCATTCGGACATATGTTTTGTAGTTAGCATGGTGAGCTCATATTTGGTTGAGCCTCACTGGATTGGTGCCAAGAGTCTTCTAAGATATCTTCGGGGCACAATCTCTCATGGATTGAGATACATTGCCGAAAATATGAAGCTACATGATTATTCGAATGCTGACTGGGCAGGCAATGTGGAGGAACACTAGAGCACTTCTCAAGTGCTCATTCTCTTTGGATTTTGCTTCGATATCATGGATGACCAGGAAGAAAAAGTCGGTTGTTATAAGCATCGCCGAGATCGAATACATAGCTACGAGTATGATCTCATGTGAAGCAGCATGGTTGCAGAAGCTCTTAAGTAAGTTGTTTGTACACATGATGAATACCACTGTGATTCTTTGTGACAACCAGATGGGGAATTCGATTATTGAGGAATCTCGTATTCGATGATTGCTCCAGCAAATAAACATCAGATACTGCCTTATCTGGGATATGGTAAGTCGATGAGCGAGGAGGCTCCATCGCATTGAGACTGATGTACATATCGCAGACATTTTGTCAAAGCCTTGGGAAAGATCAAATCTGTAATTTTCCCGAACGACTTGGAGTCGCTGAGAGACCTTTGTAAAAGGGTCCTACATGTTGCATACATTGAGCTTTGGGAGCTTTGGGGGGCTTGGGGTACTTACTGGAGCGATATGTGACCACAGGGCGACTCACCATCCCTTGGTGGTGCACTATGAACAGGATGATTAGTTCTCTTGTGGGCCAGGATGATTCGTTCTTCGTGGCGACTGTGGAACAGGATGATTAGTTCTCCTGTGGGCCAAGATGATTTGTTCTCCGTGGCAATTGTGGAACAGGATGATTAGGTCTCCTGTAGGCCAGGATGATTAGTTTTTTGTGGCATCCACTGGATAGGATGATTCGTTTTCCTGTGGACAGGATGATTAGTTCTCCTGTTGAGGCATCCTACCCATGCAGTCTGGGACTCATGGGAAGCACCTCTCATTTGATCAATGAGCAAGGAAATGAGGATAGGGACCATAGTAGTACTATCAATGGACGCGTCGTTGTATCTACCGTACTCCCTATGCTAGGATGACCTCCGTTGATCTGGGATCAATGAAACTGATCTAGGATCAGTATGAGTGGTTTGAGACACTCTATTGTGATAATGATCTGGGATCAATAAAACTGACTTCAGGTCAGTAAGAGTGATGTGACACACCCTCTTCAGATGAAAATGAGTTTGGGTTAGTAGAGAATGGTATGAAACATTCTCGATCAATTTTTCTTCTTCATGGTTCAGCAGAGCAGAGCAGAGCAAAGCAGAGCTCAGTAGAGCACAGTAGTGCAGCGCACTGATGGCAGAGATAGTACAGTCGGACATATGGATTAGCGGATGGAGTTCTCCCTTGTTGAGAGGGAGTGTTAAAATTGGCAACTAGGGCCAAACTCCATGTGGGTCATCTTATTAATGGAAGCTGATATTTCTCTTGGATCCCTCTCATCGAGAGCTGTAGGATTGATCTAAAGATCATCCCATTCCGATAAGTATTCATGGAGATATGAATTTATTTGTGTTATGGGACTATTCATCAAGGTTGGCCAGCAACCAAATAACCCTCTCTTGTGCTCTACGTTTTAGTATAAATAGAAGAGGATTTTAAGTCATTTGACACACACTCACTCTTGTGATTTCTCTTCATCCTGTTTTGGGTTTGATGAAGATGAGATCTAGAGGGAGTGCCCTAGGATATACGCTGGCCTAAGTCTCATGATGCCCTAGCCGCAGTAAGGAGCATGCCCTAGCAGCAGTCTAGCCGTAGTTAAAGGAGGAACATCTAGATGCAGTCAAAGGGAATATGCCATGCCCTAATCCGCATTTTGAGATAGACCTTAACGCTGTCATGGAGGAGAGAAGAAGTTTAAACGCTGATCTAAAGGGAGATGCCCTAACTACTGTTCTATATGAGATCAAGGCACAGTCAAAAGAGAAGGCTCAACACAATCAAGGAGGGAGCTCTATCAGCTACTAAGGGTGGCCCTAATTCACTATTAAAGAGGCCCTTGTATGCTGTCCTAAGGTGCCCTAGTCCATTGTATGTTGAGCCCTTACTCACAGCTAAACTGTGATCCTATTTCGCAGCTACTGAGCCCTAATACGCAACTAAGAGGAGGTTCTATACACAACTGATATAGGCCCTAAATGAAGGCCCTAATCCGCAGCTACAGAAGGCCTAAATCCGTTGCCTTACTGCTTCCCTAGCAGCTATTTATCTAGCCCTTAATCAGCAGTCAAGAGACCTTACACGCAGTTAAAAGGAAGGCCTTAACTACAGCAAGAAAGGGTCTCATCACTACATGATTAAGCCTGTAAGGACAACACGTTTGCTGTGATAAAAGAAGTTGTTTATCATATGCCTTAAGGACTGTTTGATAAGCCACAATGATACAGTGAAAGAAAGTGTTGAAGTCTGCTCCTTAATGTTGTTGCATTGATGATGTTTATGTAACTAGGACATTTACTTCAGAGTTGCTATGTGCTAGGCCATAGGCCATAGCATCATATCAAGGGTCTCTTAGAGCTGCTCTTTTGGACTGTTTAGTGATTATGAAGGAAGTTTAGGTCTGCCTCAGGTACCCTCATCAGATCAGTAAGCTTATACATGGGTCAACTGTAAGCATGAAGAATCATGTATTGCAGCAGCATGATGTAGCAACAAGGTATTGCAGCATGATGGAGCAACTAAAGTATTGCAGCAACATGATGTAGCAACAAGGTATTGCAGCATAATGGAGCAACTGAGGTATTGTAGCAGCATGATGTAGCAACAATTTATTGCAGCATGATGATGATGATGTATTACAGTATGCCTTGAGCGTATGATTGGGTGTAACACAGTGACAGGTGCCACTGATGATGAAGTGCAGCATAGCAGTCATTGGGTACAGATCAGTGATGGTGCAACATTGAGTGCAGATCAACGATGAGTACAACATTGGGTGCAGTCTGTGATAAGAACAGCGCAATGATTGGTGCAACACGTTGAGGTGCAACATATGGACGAGATGCAACACATGACAGGGGAAGGAGTCACCTTGGAGAATTAGTTGAAGCAACATGTCTTCAACTGATCTCATGTAGATGTAGAAAGTCAAAGTGTTGACTTCTGTTGTAAATGTACTATCTCTCTCTCTCTCTCTCTCTCTTTCTCTCTTTCTCTACTGAACTATTGAAGAACATATAAGAAGAATTGATCAAGGGTTTCCCCACATTGGGGTTTGTCCCTAGCTAGCGCCCATCTTGTGTCCTCTTGTCTTTGGCTTGTCTTTTGCGATTTATGTTTATGTTCTATCTGCAGTTTACTTTAATGCTGATGTGATTGCTAATCTGGAAAAGTTATTGAGCTAACTGTGAAAATTGAAATAAATTGCTCTAAGCATAAAACATACCTAAAATTAACACCCTCACTGCAATAGATCACTAGTTCGAATTTTCTCGGCAAGCCCCGCTCCAGAAAATCAAATTGACTGATCAATCTTGGTGTGTCTCCAACTGACCCTCAAGCCTCTTCTTATACTTTTCCTATTGCGTCTTCAACGTCCGAGATTAAGTCTCTAACCAACGACTAAGATTAGATTTGGCTTGATCCATGTCATTTAGAACATTCTCACCTAGTTTGATATTAATACCCATTAATATTTTAATTTTCCAAAGTTTAGACTTAGGAACTCCATTAAAAATATTAATTATTTTAATATCTCTCTAACTGGATGGAATTTCCCCAAACCATTTCTGTGCCTTAGAGATCTCATGTGCTTTAGCCTCTCCACCAATTTTGATGGCTGGAGCACATCTGATGCTACCACAAATCAACAATACCCGAATATATCCTGGAAAATTTTGAAATTTTAACCACAAACTCCTCACAAAGCCTAGAAAAACCTAGAAATGGTTTGGCCAGATTTTGACCTTCCAAAATCGACCCCCAAAGGCCCTACGTCCTCCAAAACTGCTGAAGCACACTGTCTGCCAATACACCAACAAAATCCTCCTCAAACACTCTGGAAAAGGAGCAATCACCTCCACTAATGCTTTCCTTATCTCCCCTGACAAGGATCAACCTCAATGGTTGAGTCTCCACCTCCCACATGAGCACAAAATGTTGCCTCTGCGTTGGCCCAGGAAGTGCGAAAGTCACAATGAATGGGAGCACTCTCCTCCAGTTCCAAAATTCTCCAAAATGGCAACAAAATGCCTATGCCTCCTCTTTGGAAATTCTCTCGACCAAAACTCCTCACAAGATGCCACAGACAAACTCTGCCTCCCTCCACTGCGTCCTCTAGAAATATGCACCCCCTGGAGATGGATGCAACTGTTGGAAACCACAATGAAATCCTCCTATGGAAGAATGAAGATAAACCTCTCTAGGGTGTCCCTCGAAGTCCCCCGAAGAAAGGGTGAGCTCTTCACTTGAAGAACTCTTGCTAAACAACAAGTTCATTAGCTAAGTAGCTTGAGAAACCAAAGAGAAATTCGATATGCCAAAGATGTTGAAATGAGGAGAGTTGCCTTCCTTATATAGATTTCATGGAGCACTTTTCCCTCTAATTTGTACCTCCATCGTGGGCCCTCACTTAACCATTGGCTTTTCCCCTCCAAGCAATTCGAACTAGGGAGTGCATATTACCTAGTGTGGGTGGACCCCACATTGAACTTAAGCACAACAAAATAACCTCTCCTAAGTCTAATTTCCTAATAAAGTCGAATGGGCCCGACTATCTCCAAAATTGGCCCAAAAATGCAATAATTAGTCTTGTTCCAAATTAATTTAGGAAGGGACATGACAATCCTCCCCTCCCAAATGTTGCTTGGCCCCAAGCAACTTCAGTGCTAGATGCTAAAGTATGTGCTCGCCCTCCTAAGTAGCATCCTCATCCGGCAAGCTCCTCCAATGCACCAAAACATGCTTGTCCTCAAGCAGTGCCTGAACAAGCACCCTCTCTGACGGTGGATCCCCACTATCGATGCAAACTTCACCAGGGTCCCAAATATGCCATTGGGTTGTCCTTGATCGTTGTACTATTCTATAGTGAAGGAGTCCCTCGATACCAGGATCCCAAGGCAACCTGATCAACATGGAGCACCCCTTGATCCACTCACTATCCTGCCAGATAGGGGCATAGAACCCCTCTATCTAGTGCCAATAAGTAGAGCATCCTGACGATGTAAAACTCGGTCCAAATCCTCATGAAGTTGCCCTATTGAATAGTCCAACCCATGCACTCCGATTGTGGGCCCCTGAAGATACAACTCAATCCCCATGCGAATGAAGCCTCTCTTGCATGAGCTCCTCCTGAAATCCTCTTGCTAGCCATCATGCCATGTTGATGAAGTCTCCCACGCCATCAGCGAATCACGGAAACTCGGTGGAAAATCTGGATGACCCTCCCCTGTAGAGATCAGCTCACCCCTATGGGTAGCTGAACCGCTAAGCACTGTGATGTTAGGGCCCCCTGCCCAACATAGCAAGAAACCATCTTGTTGACCTAATGACACTATGGTCATCACTAATTGTCTAGCACGCTTGTACCATAACCTTCTCTCGCATAACTCTCTGCCACAATCTATGTGATGATCGAGGTTAGGCCCAACTTGCCAAAGCACCTCAATAGTGCCAGCGGCTATCTCCCCATGGCTAGCCCCAATCTTGAGCAACAATCTACCTCGCTCTATGGTGAGGGATTTGGTGACTCCCTATGTGTCTGCTTGTGAATGAATCAGTTTGCCTATTATTTTGACCAGGCTCACTCAGGAGTGGAGTATCCCATCAATCCACTAGATCCCTGGATCCCATTGCTAGTTTTTGGTAGCATCGGAAGTGCTCTAGCCTTCAAAACTGGTGGAGAGGCTAAGGCACATGAGTTCTAAAGAACCCAGAAACCGTTTGGTGAAATCCACCTGTATTGTATTTTATTAAAATAATTAATGTATTTTTAATGGGGTTCCTAAGTCTAAACGTAGGAAAATTAAAATATTAATGGGTATTAATCAAAATATGAGTGAGAATGATATAGAAGGCAAATCAAGTCAAGTTTTAATATTAGCCGTTGATTAGAGACAATCTCGACCGTTGAAGTCTCAACGAGAAAAGTATAAGGAGGCTTGGGGTTCATTTAGAAATACACACAAAGAGATTGAGGAAATCGATTTTCCGAGGTAAGAAGTTCTTAGGAGGAAAATCGATTAGGGATATCTTGCAATAGAGGGGCAGTGAGAATCCGGGAGAAGGAATTTCCGGAGAATACGAGATAGAGAAAGGATAGAAAGACGTCTAGAGGAGGGTTGACACTGGCCTACGCAGTGCTAACACAGAGGCAGCGCAGTTAGTGAGGGGAAGTTGCATTTCTGCAGAGGGAATTCGAAGTTCAGTTGCTGAAAGCCAGGGTGTGAGACTAGAGGCAGCGTAGTCAGTGAGGGGAAGTTGAGTTTTTGCAAAGGGAATTCGAAGTTCAGTTGTCGGAAGCTAGGGTGTGAGATTGGAGGCAAGAAATTCGATTTCTCAGCCGATAGAAGATCCAGAGCAGAGAGGCAGCGTAATACCCAGAAGGGGTGACACAAAAGCTACCCATGCTGATGCAGTTTGACGTAGAGGCCATTAGAAGGTGACGCAGAGCCTCCCAAAGCTGAGGATCAGTCACTGATTTTCCAGTAACCGGGTGAGATCATTTCGCCAGTCTTTTGTGTTGAAATTTCTAAGTCTAACCCGTTAGAAATTCTTTCTGCACTATTTGGTGTATTTCACCTACTTGTTTATTCCTTTAACAAGTTATTTAACCATATAAATACTAAAAATAAACACAAATGCAGTCTCAACCGTCTACAGATCATCAACTGAAAGAATAGACAAACACACAAGGGACACTATTATTTTTGGACAATCGTTCCCGGAAAAACCCAACTTGGGAAAACCGGTGCAGCAGTTTTGAGGGTTTTATTATTAAGTAGCTTTCTTGAGTACAACTAGGGTGCCAAACTGGCTCACCCAACAGAGAAATCAATCTGGAAGTAATACCTCTCTTCGGAAGCAGATATTCAGCAAGTCTACTCCACAAAATCTCTCCAATCCTTCTTTGAAGCTCTGCGTTAGCCCTCCTGGCCTTTGCGTCACTCAGAAGCCCTCTACGTCAGCCTTCTGTTGCTCTACGCTGGCTCTCTGGCTTTCTGCGTCACCCACGCAAGCCTTGCTAGCCTCTGCGCAGTCACTCTATCCCTTTGTGTGGCTCTTGCTTGCTCTGTGTAGCCTCCTCTACCTCTGTGCTGGTTGTTTGGTGATCTGAAATCGATCATAAACTAAAACTGAAGTAGAATTGATTAATTGCCAACACTAATTTGATTGTTAACCTTAAGTGTTGAATGTGGAAGATTGAAGGAAAGTGGTTGATTTAACACTGAATCAATAACTTAAGAAACATAATTAAGCTTGAATTTTCAGAATAAAACAGAAATAGAAGACAACAAACATTGATTACAGAGTTCGTCCTTGATGGAATACGTCTCCGGACCCGCTTTCAAGATGGGCGTTCGCTTTATTAGGATTGATCGAAAGAGGTCTTTTACACAACAAAAATAGTAGACTAAATGTGCACACAGACACTTCTAGTCTCTGTCAACAAAAAGCTCTCTCCTAGCTTTCCAATGCTTGTCTCGGTTGCCAATTCCGCCTCCGGACGACCAAGATACACGCAAATCAATAACTGCCTCTCTGGCTCAAGATCTGCTTACAAGACTTCAAAATCACTTTAATGCTTTTACATGAGCAAAATGATGGTTTTATAACCTTCTAGGTTCATTCAAGGCTCCCATGGCTAAGATAGGCATGAATGGGTTTGATTTGGATATGTAGATGCTTAGTCTTATGATTAGTTGACAACTTAGGGTTAAGTTACATGGTGGTGGAATTACATTTATGTAAAAAAACAAACATAAACCCAAAATAGACTTTGGTTAACTCCAAACTTGTTAACAGTTAACTGACTGCGCGAATTGGGTGGACCGCTGGCATGTGACCAGGCGGTCTAACCCTTGGCGGCCACCTACATTGTTTACCCCCGCGGTTCCAACGGTCAATCCATTGCGGTTACACTTGGTGGCTTTCCACTGTTCACATAACACAGCCTCCAACGGTTATAACTGGGTGGTTCTGCTACGGTCTATGACTGTTGTGGTTTGATAACTATTCTCATGCCATGGTCCAGCTGCGGTTAGGGCCCACAATTAGGACTGTATTTGTTGGTATTGAGTTTTTAAATACAAAGTTCGAAAGTGGGTTTTTTTCCAATGTTATGTTTTTTAATGCATAGGTTTAGCATTAGGTTTTTCAGCATAGGTTTGTTGCATAGGACTTTAGCATAGGTTTTTTACAATGAGTTAGGTCCCCATGTAGGGTTGCCACCATTTTTTAGTAAATAAACCATATACAACAAATTGTCACATTGTGACATAAATTTGGACCATATTTCCATCATGAAGAACTGACGATGAAACCAACACTGGAAGAACTGAAGAACACTAGCGAAGCTGACGAAGCTTAAGACGACCTGAACTCTCCAGATACATTGGACTGACAAGATCCTCCTAGTTTGACACTATCTCTGCCTCTATGCTATGCACTCACTACCCCTCGCTGCAACTCAGATCACTTGTTCGATTTCTCTCAGCAAACCATGCTCCAGAAAATTGAATTCACTAATCAATCTTGGTGTATCTCTAATTGACCCTCAAGCCTCCTCTTATACTTTTTCTGTTGATTCTTCAACGCCGAGATTAAATCTCTAATCAACGCTTGAGATTAAATCTCTAATTAACGACGAAGATTAGATTTTGCTTGATCCATGTCATTTAGAACCTTCTCACCCACTTTTATATTAATACCCATTAATATTTCTATTTTCCTAAGTTTAGACTTAGGAACCCATTAAAAATATTAATTATTTTAATATCTCTCTAACTGGGTGGAATTTCCCCAAACCATTTCTGAGTCGTGGACGTCTCATGTGCTTTAGCCTCTCTACCAATTTTCTTGGCTAGAGCACTTCTGATGCTAACCCAAATCAACACTCCCTCTTAGCGAGGAATGTGCTCTAGTAATGCTCCACTATTGAACATCACCCTGATCATCCGACACCGGTACCTGTGCTGATGCTTGGCCTGTTGCTCAACATTCTCTGCACTGCTGCCCATCGCTGTGCCACTGCCACTCCTACATCTATACCGCAACTCCCTCTGCATCTATGCTGCTGCTGGTCCTTCCTCCCAACACTGCATCTGCACTGCAACTCTCTCTCATCATGCTGCCCATAGCACTACCACTGCTACTACTGCACTGCAACTTAGTTACTGAGAAGTAAGTAACTGATCTAACCAACTACTGACATCCTTGTTAGGCTAGAAGCCCCCTGATGCTGAAGCTCCCTTTGTTGCCTCTGCGCTGTTGCAACAACTTTGGCCTCTCACACTACTACAAACACCTCTGTGCCTTTCTGCACTGTTGCAACCACCTCTGTTCCTCTCGTACTGTTGCAACCCTCACTGCGCTGCTACAGATCCCTACACTCTAGCACTGTTCTGTCGCTCTATCCGCATCTTGCTTCTACCGACATCTGTCATCCTGCTACTGTCTCTCGGGGCTCCCGTAGCCGGATATGATCCAAGAGTTTGGGTACCTCAAGGATCCTTCCCCACATCTTCTGTAGTCCTCTTGACTACACTCGATGTCTCCCCACCTCTTCTCTAGAGGTGCATGAGCACAAATGGCACAGTCGTCATCTGTCTCGACTTCTTTCTCCGCCTTTGCTGGAACTGCCTTGGAGTCAGAAGCTTCTCCCTTATTCTTCTTCATGGGACACTGGGTTGCATAATGACCTAGCTCCCCACAATGGAAGCACTTTATCTTGGAGATGTCCTTCTTATTTCTCTTCCCCTACTGTCCCGCAGATGCCAGAGCTGCATCCTGCTCCTCCTCTTTCTTGATTCGACCTCCTTTGTTGCTAATTCCTGCCTTGGGCAGCCGTCTGATCTCTTCTTGGCGAAGAGCTGCCCACATCTCTTCCCATCCTGGAAGATTAGCTCTGCCCAAAATGCTTTGGACAAACGTCTCCCACTCGTCGAAGACTGCATTCAGGGCGATTCTCACCATGAACTCCTGATCTGGCATGGCCCCTATGGAAATAAGTTGGTCCCAAATCTCTTGCAACCTGCTGAGGTATAGATCTATCTGCTTCCTCTTTTGCACCTGATACGACCGCAACTCATTCTCTAGTAGCATCTTCCTCTACATGGAAGTGCCTTGATACAGTGTCATCAAGGTATCCCACATCTCCTTTGCCGTATTCTTCTTGGCAATATGGTGAACTACATGATCCTTGATCCAATCAAGAATTATGCACTTTGCATTGGCCATTGCATCCTCATACCTTTCGTTATTAGCTGGGTCGACTGGGATAGCCATGATTCTCAAGGCAAAGGCCTTGATGCAATGTCTATCCAGAATAGACAGGATCCTAGCCTTCCAGATGACAAAGTTGGATGCCACGTCCAACCTGTCCTGATCCCTCTGTCCGTTCATTGCCATCTCCGCTCTTCTCTTCGTCTCCCTTTGAGTCTCGATTTCCCTCCTGGAAATCCTCTCGTCGACTCCCTATGAGTCTCGATTTCCCTCTGGAAACCCCCTTGCCAACTGTCGAACCGCTCCTCTCCGATCCCCTTTGCTCTTGCAACACTTATCTGGATTTCTTGGCTAGAAACCCACCTAGGTAGCGACTCCATCTACCTTGGTTTTGTCCCGTTAGGTACTGTTTTGCTTCGACAACAACACCCCACCAGCTTCACAATCCACAATTTGCCCAGAGCTCCCTAGGCCCTAACAGCTGAAGAAATTGAGCCTCTTAACTCTCGCAATCTCGGCAAGGCTGAATCGCTCCTCTAGCCAACTGTGTCACTCCTACTTGGCTGAGCAGGATGATGTGGCTCTTCATGAACCTCTTCTACCTCTCACTGCTTCTGCGCTGCCCTCTCTCTGGCTCGAACTGATGACGCAGGCCCTCTGCGTCACTCCTTTTGTGTTGCCTTCTGCTTAGGAACACCTCTGTCTCTTGGAACAATTGTTTATGCTGCAAATTTTCTGATTTAACTGGTGCCTTCAACTCTCTTGTGATCTGCAATGCTCTGATACCATGTTGAAATTTGTAAGTCTAACCCATTAGAAATTCTTTCTGCACTATCTGGTGTATTTCACCTACTTGCTTAGTACTTTAACAAGTTATTTAACCATATAAATACTGAAAATAAACACAAATACAGTCTCAACCATCTACAAATCATCAACTGAAAGAATAGACAAACACATAAGGGACACCGTTATTTTTGGACAATCATCCTCGGAAACACCCAACTTGGCGAAATCGGTGCAGTAGTTCTAAGGGTTTTATTATTAAGTAGCTTTCTTGAGTACAACTAGGGTGCCAAACTAGCTCAGCCAACAGAGAAATCAATCTAGCAGTAATACCTCTCTTCGGACGCAGATATTCAGCAAGTTTGTTCCATGAAAATCTCTCCGACACTTCTTTGAAGCTCTGCTTCAGCCCTCATGGCCTTTGCGTCACTTAGAAGCCCTCTGCATCCGACTTCTGCTACTTTGCGCTGGCTCTTTGGCCTTCTACGTCACCCACGCAGGCCCTGCTAGCCTTTGCGCAGTCACTCTGGCCCTCTGCGTGGCTCCTGCTGGCTCTGCGTAGCCTCCTTTGCCTTTGCGCTAGTCCTACGGCACTATCTCTGCCTCTCTGCTATGTTGGAATTTCTAATTCTAACCCGTTAGAAATTCTTCTTGTACTATCTGGTTTATTTCTTCCTACTTGTTTAATTACTTAACAAGTTATTTACCATGTAAATACTGAAAATAAACACAAGTGCAATATCGACATCTACAGATCATCAACTGAAAGAAAATAAGCACACAAGTGACACCATTATTTTTTGGACCAATGTCTCTGGAAAAACCCAATGCAGGAAAACCGGTGCAACTATTCAGAGGGTTATATTATTATGCAGTTTATCAGAGTACAACTAGGTGCCTAAACCGGCTCACCTGACAGAGAAAAATATACGGCAGTAATACCTCTATATCCTGAAACAGGTATTTAGAAAACCTGTCCCATGAAACCCTCTCTGGCACAACTGAAGCTCAGTGCTGGCCCTTCTGGCCTCTACGTCAGCCTCTTGCTGACCTGCGTCAGCCCCAGGACTCTCTGCATCAACCCTCTGAGGCACTGCGAAGCCTTTGGGAGCCTCTGCGTCACTCCCTTTGCCCTCTGTGTGGATGACGTAGTCTCTTTGGGCTCTGCGTTGCCTTTGCTGGGCTGCGTAGCTTGGACTGGCTGTTGCTCTGGCTCTCTTTGCTTTTGTGATGGTCTCCCACTCACTGCCCCTCGATGCTGATCACTAGTTCACTTTTGCTTAGCAACCCCGCTCTAGCAAAATGAATGACTGATCACTCTAGTGTATTCTCCAATTGACCTTCAAGTCTCTTCTTATACTTTTCTCGTTGGTCCATCAACGACTGAGATTAAATCTCTAATCAACGGCTAAGATTTGATTTTACTTGATCCATGACTTTTGAAACCTTCTAACCCATTTTTATATTAATACCCATTAATATTTTATTTTTCTGAAGTTTAGACTTAGGAAGTCCATTAAAAATATTAATTATTTTAATATCTCCCAACCCAATTAGAATCTGCCCAAACCATTTCCGGGTCTTGGAGATCTCATGTGCTTTAGCCTCTCCACCAATTTTCATGGCTAGAGCACATCCGATGTTACCCCAAATGAACAATCTCTCTTAGCAAGAACCGTGCTCTAGTAATACTCCTCACTGAGCATCACCCTGATTATCTGACATCGGTCCTTGTGCTGATGCTAGGCCTCCCTGCCCAACATCCTATGCACTGTTGCATCCTGTACAACTGCCCATGGCCTTGCCACTGCCACTGCTGCATCTGTACGACATCTCTCTCTGCATTCGTGCTGCTGCAGGTCCTTTCCCTCAACACTGCATCTCCACTGCAACCCCCTCTGATCATGCTGAATCGTGCTACTGCATACAGCTACTACACTGTAGCTCAGTTATTGAGAAGTAACTGATCCACCCAACTTCTGACATCCTTGTCAAGCTAGAAACATTCCTATGCTAAAGCTCTCTCTACCGCTAACAAGTGCTCCCTCTACAGAACTCTGCGCGGCTACAACAACTTCCTGCATCTCACACTATTGCACACCTCTCTGTGCCATCCTGCACTATTGCAACACTCCGGGGCCTCTCGCACTATTGCAGCCTGCTAGCCTTGCGCTGCCTGGGGACTCCTGCACTATAGCACTCTCTGCCGCTTCATCCGCATCCATTTCTACCTACATTCGCCAGTCCTGCTACTCCTCTTCGAGGCTCCCGTAGCAAAGGTATAATCCAAGAGGTTGGGTACCTCAAGGATCCTACCCTTCATCACCTGTAGTCCTCCTGACTATAGCTCGAAGTCTCCCCACTTCTTCTCAAATGGCACATGAGCACTCATGGCACAATCATCGTCCTCCTCGACTTCTTTCTCCGCCTTTGCAGGCACTGCTTTCGAGTCCGAAGCCTCTCCCTTGCTCTTCTTCCTAGGACACTCGTTCGCAAAATGACCCTGTTCCCTAGAATAGAAGCACTTGACCTTGGAGAGGTCCTTCTTCTTCCTCTTCTCCTACTTTCCCGTAGATGCTAGAGCCGCATCCTCTTCTTCCTCCTTGATTTTGACCCCTTTGCCGCTACTCCCCGCCTTGGTCAGCCGTCTGATCTCTTCTTGACAAAGAGCTGCCCACAGTTCTTCCCAATATAGAAGACTTCTACCCAGTATGCTCTGGAAAAATACCTCTCAATCCTCGGAAATTGCGTTCAGTGCGGTCCTCACCATCAATTCCTCATCTGGCATGGCCCCTATGGAAGTTAGTTGGTCACGGATCTCCTTCAAGCGACCGAGAAAGACATCTATTTGCTCTCCCTTTTGCATCTAGTATGTCCTTAATTGATTCTCCAGGAGCATCTTCCTCTGCACGGAAGTATGCTGGTACAATGTCTTCAAGGCATCCCACATCTCCTTTGCTGTTTCCTTTTCGGCAATATGTGGTACCACATGATCCTTGACACCATCAAGGATGATGCACTTAGCCTTCGCCATTGCCTCCTCATACCTTTCATTAGCTACCGGGTCAACTGGGACATTTATCACTCTTGTGACGAAGCCCTTGAGGCGATGTCTGTCTAGAATGGACAAGATCCTGGCCTTCCAGACCACAAAGTTGGACGCTCCGTCCAACATATCCTAATCTCTCAGCGCATTCACGACCATCTTGCTGCTCTTCTTTCGACTCCTCCGAGTCTCTCTACTTCCCTCCTGGAAGTCTTTTGTTCGACTCCTGCCGAGTCTCTCAACTTCCCATTTGGAAGTTCTCGGTTCGACTCCCTCTGAGTCTTGATTTCCGTTCTGGAAATCCCTTTGTCAACGTCAAGTTGCCCCACTCCGATCGTCTATGCAATTGTACCACTGATCTGAATTCCTTGGCTAGAAATCTGCCTTGGTAGCAACTCCCTCCACCTTGGTCTTGCCCTGTTAGGTACTGTTCTGACCACAGTATCCCACCTACTTCGCTCCGCAAATTACCCACAACCTCCTATACCCCAGCAACTGAAGAATTGAGCCACTTGGCTCTGCACAATCCTGGCACTGGCAAATCAACTCCCATACCCAACTACATCAGACCTCCTGGGCTTTGCGTGAGCCTTATTTTGCCTCCCTTAGCCTTTGCACTGCCTTTCTTTGGCCCATAATGATGACGTAGTCCCTCTGCGTCACACCTTCCTCTGTCGCCTTCTGCAAGGATCAACTCTGTCACTCGGGATAGCTGAATCTGCTGCAAATGCTCTGCTCAGCTGATGCCTTTAGTTTTCCTGTGATCTACAACCACCCTCTAATACCGTGTTGGAATTTTTTATTCTAACCCATTAGAAATTCTTCTTGTACTATGTGGTTTATTTGTTCCTACTTGTTTAATTACTTAACAAGTTATTTACCATGTAAATACTGAAAATAAACACAAGTAAAATATCAACATCTACAGATCATCAACTGAAAGAAAACAAGCACACAAGTGACATCGTTATTTTTGGATCAATGTCCTTGGAAAAACCCAATGCGGGAAAACTAGTGTAGCTATTTAGAAGGTTATATTATTATGCAGTTTATCAGAGTACAACTGGGTGCCTAAACCGGCTCACCCAACAGAGAAAAATATACGACGGCAATACCTCTATATTCAGGAACAGGTATTCAGAAAACCTGTCCCACAAAACCTGCTCCGACACAATTGAAGATCAGCGCTGGCCCTTTTGGCCTCTGTGTCAGCCCTAGGACTCTCTGCGTCAACCCTCTGAGGCATTGCGCAGCCTCTGGGAGCCTCTGTGTCACTCCCTTTGCCCTCTGCGTGGATGACGCAATCTCTCTAGGCTCTGCGTAGCTTGGACTGACTGCTGTTCTGGCTCTCTCTGCATCTGTGCTGGTCTCCCAGTATTGTCCCTGCCTCTTTGCCTTGTACACCCTATCCCCGCTGTTGATCACTGATTCACTTTTGCTTAGCAACCTCTCTCTAGCAAAATGAATGACTAATCACTCTGGTGTCCCTGAAGCCTCTTCTTATGCTTTTCTCGTTGGTCCATCAACGACCGAGATTAAATCTCTAATCAACGACTAAGATTAGATTTGGCTTGATCCATGACTTTTGGAACCTTTTAACCTAGTTTTATATTAATACCCATTAATATTTTATTTTTCCTAAGTTTAGACTTAGGAATTCTATTAAAAATATTAATTATTTTAATATCTACCAAACCAGTTATAATTTGCCCAAATCATTTCTGGGCCTTAGAGATCTCATGTCCTTTAGCCTCTCCACCAATTTTCATGGCTAGAGCACATCCGATGCTACCCCAAATCAATATGATATGCACTCACTGCCCCTCATTGCAACTCAGATCACTTGTTCGATTTCTCTCAGCAAACCGTGTTCTAGAAAATCAAACTAACTGATCAATCTTGGTGTATCTTCAACTGACCCTCAAGCCTCCTCTTATACCTTTTCTATTGATTCTTCAATGACTGAGATTAAATCTCGAATCAACGGCTAAGGTTAGATTTGGCTTGATCCATGTCATTTGGAACCTTCTCACCCAGTTTTATATTAATACCCATTAATATTTTCATTTTCCTAAGTTTAGACTTAGGAACCCATTAAAAATTTTAATTATTTTAATATCTCTCTAACTGGGTGGAATTTCCCCAAACCATTTATGGGTCTTGGAGATCTCATGTGCTTTAGCCTCCACCAATTTTCATGTCTAGAGCACATCTGATGCTACCCCAAATCAACATTTTGTCCAGTATTTTCTTTGTAAAGGGTTGCTAGTTGAGCATCCTAGATTTGTATTCATAATTTTCTCCTGCATAATAATAAAGCCTAAGAGTTGCTTCACTGGTTTTCCCGCATTGGAGTTTTCCGGGGACTATTTTGTCCAAAAATAAGTATGTCCTATGTATCTTATTCTTTGCTCAGTTTCTTTGTTTCATGTAATCAAATTTAAGTAGTGTAGGTTGCAAAAGTAATTTGCTACAATATTTAGAAGAATAACTTGATGAATGTAATTAAAATCAAATAGGTGAATTAGATTTAGGTTTGCTGCAGTAGGGGTTCCTTGAGGATTAGGAATTTTCACACCCATAACCATACTAGAGGTCTACAACCCCAAATCCTCTCATGCCTGCTGCTGTATTATGCTGCTAGCTGTTGGGAGCCCTCTGTGCCTCGTCTCTCTCTCTTGTAGTTATCCAATAGGTAGACAACGAGCATCAAGAACTTGTGCCACGAATATCCAGTTGCTCTACGCTTGCCAAATCACACAGCGATATCTGCAATCTCAACTCCTAATGATGTGCTCGGGTATTGCCGGAAGCCTAGGCATCATCCTGCCAACAAGGAATACCATCCTCCACATCTCATGCTCACCTAACGCCTCGAGTTGTCCAACTGAAAAAGCACCATGTAACTCCCTCTTGGTCACCTCCACAAGTGTGAACCTAGGGGTGGAACATATGCGACCTTGACAATCAACCATGCCATCCCTAAGCCTGTATTTGCCAACTCGTGCACCTACCAAGTGTCTCAACTGGAGAGTCTCCTCCCCGCTCATGACACGAGGTGTTTCATCCAACTGCCTAGGGTGAGCCTCCCAAGCCCTGTTGCCTGAATGGAGAGTGTCAAGGGGCAACAAACAAACACTCTACAACTATAAACAACATCAGAGGAGGATAGGTATGATCAAGAGTTCGCCAGAATACTCAAGAGTAATCCTACGGACAACCTTCTCTCTGTCTCGGATCTGTTGATAACCCCCTCGAAGCCTTGTCTCCACTAAACATGGTGTCCCCAGATGCTCAACAATGTCCTCATCGATTCTAGGTGGGCTGCATCCAATGGTACACATAGTGCCCCTGTCCATAAGTCTCTTGGGAGGCAATGCTCCAAGCACCCGCTGCGCATTATTTGCCACTGCATACCACCAAATATGGCTGCACTCCTTGACATGCCATTGTACGCCGCAACTAGTTCCGGTACACCATTGGATACTCCTGACTACGGCTATACCATCCTGTACCATCTTGTGTCCCACTTGTGTCATTGCACCTCTCACTCCTCACATGTACTCAATGTGATGTGAGGCACTCCCACTCCACAATGCAGTCCAACATACTATGACACACCCCCATATGTCTCCATGCCCATCTGTAGACCATGCTAGATGCTCCTACGCATCCCTAGATGTGATGGCCTAAAGCTATGTCCATATGTGTCGGCCTACACCTGACCTGTATCATCAACTCCACCATCGCATTACTATGCTCTCCAATGAGGGGATCTCCCTTGCAAATCCTCCCTGAAGGACCCAAGAAGTGAATCTCCCTAGGTACCAGTAACAATGCAACCACTGCTGCTCCTCCATGTCCTCCAGCCCCACACAAATGTGAAGAATCCCTAGCTCCATTCAAGGCACTGTCAGGTGGCCTATTGGTGCCACCTCCTCCGACAAACTCTCGCTAGAGTATGATGATCATCGTGTGATCCCATGCACAATTGTCACACCAAGGCAACCCAAGGAGTCTGCCCACAAACTGGTTGGCCGTTGGTACTAGCCAAAAATCCCCTAGCGAATGTGTGTGCTCAACCGCTAGGCCAACTACACCACCATGGTCATAGTCAACCGGTATATCTGGGAATGATAGGTAATCCCACCTAGATCCTAATGCCAGTCTGGGCTTCCGTTATCCCCAATGCATGAAGGCTCTTGTTGAGCTTCATGTTGGTCTACTACCATCTCCATAGCCCACTGCACTGGGTACCAACTTAGAATCTCTCGCCATCCATGTTGATTTTGGGTAGCATCGGATGTGCTCTAGCCAAGAAATTTGGTGGAGAGGTTGAGGCATATGAGATTTCCAATATCCAGAAAGGGTTTGGGCAGATTCTAAACAGTTCAGGAAATATTAAAATAATTAATATTTTTAATGGAGTCCCTGTTGACCTTGCCGCCCGCACCTACCTACACAGTTAGTGAGAAAAGCCTTCAACCCCACAAGGTGTGGTTGGTGGCAGGGAACTCAGAGAAGGGGCTGTCACACTGATCCCAACTCTCTTCGTTTTAGCTATCTCCTAGGCTAGCTAAGGGGGGGGGTCCCTAATGGAAAGCTAAGCTAAAAGCTAAGATGTAAAGTTCTAGGAGAATTATTTGAGTTAAATAAGACTGCCAGTCTGAGATCTAAAATCAAAACGTAATAGAAGTAATAGCCATTAACCGTACAATAAACAGGAAACACACAAATGACCAGTGCCTTGAAAACGTTGTTATTTCAGAAATGAAAATATTTTTGTTTGTATTTCTTTTTATGCTCAGAATGGAAACGAATGCTTTTAAATGAAAAGAGAAAATTTGTTTTGACTTTTTAAAATAGAAACTAAGCTAAGGGATCAAGATACTTCCCTCTTGAGTGAATCTCTTTTTGATGTCTTAAAAGCTTGATGGCTTGAACAGCATGTGGGACCCTTGGTGTCCTTGGAGGTGACTATTCCCACCGAAGAAGTCTTCGCCCTCCAACAGAGCTGGCAAACCTGTCGCTTGAAAACACAGAAAACACTTGCAAACAAATTGTTAGAGCAAAAAGAGGCTTGGCAGATAGAGACCAAGTTGAGCTTGTCATTCAACCGAGAATGGACAAGCTACAACAAGTGTACAAGATATACCAAGCCCAGAAAAGATTTGAGATAGCTGCAAATCTCTCCTCCCTAGACAATAGTGCCTTCAGGCAAAATGAAAAACAACTAGATAGCAAATGAAAATCACATGAATATTAAACGACACAAGTATACCTCATGTACCAAGGCATGCACCACAAGAGAAGCTGGTAACCCCATAGACTTTTATTTATTAATGTAAATGCTGAATACAAAATCCGGCAGAGTCTCCGCCAGCCCAATAGCTTGTTCTATCATATACAATAAGAGCCCAAGGCTCATATAAATAGGCAAATGGGAGATAATCCCAAGGTAAATGCCAATGACAAATGGCAATCAGGTGAAGATCCCAATGAAGAAATGAAATGACAAGTGGCCTGATGACAATCCCAATGTGAAGATAACTGCTGTTTGACTGAACATGTGGCTGCCATGTGTGAAGATAATTGTTGTTGCTTGGCTGCCTCTAAAACTGCTGTCAAACTCCATGTAAACTTGCTGTCCTAACTGCCTGAAAACATGCTGATAATAAACTTTGTTAAATGCTGAGTTAACTGGCTGTTGTAGCTGCCCACGAACTGTTGTTAACACCACGTTAAACTGCTGTTTTGTATTGCTGACTGGGCCCACATTGACTGCTGAGTTTGATTGCCGTACAGTAGCTGGGCTGCCGTACGGACAGCTGGGCATATCATGTTTTAATTTGATTGCCAACGTTAATGTATATTTCTGTTGATTGATATTTAAATATGCTGCCCACCTAATATATATGCTGATACGTTAAACCGTTTGACTTGCTGAATGGGCCAGCGTAAACTCTTCGGATGGCTGCCGTACGGACAGCGTACGGACTTTTCCAGCGTACGGAAATTTGCTTGAGTGATGTGCTAAGGTGGGGGTCCTTTATTTAATTTTCATAACCTTTGAATTTTAATCAAAGTTGTAAAAAAAATTTCCATTTGCCTTATGAATTTCAACGCTGGCCCATTTGACTAGGTTGACTTTGACTTTGAGTTGACTTTCTATTGAGCTGAGTTGAAACTTCATGTGGTGGGCCCCACATTGCTTTGCAACGTCACCTTTGACATTCTGCTTGACTTCCATGTCAAAATTTGACTTATTTTGACTTTGGAAAATTTTTAAAATTTTTAAAATTATTCATTTTTTTGAATTTTTTTCTTCATTTTTGCCACTGTCACTGGAAAAATTGCCTTTTGAGGGACTCTGAGTCATTTTTTGACCCCCAAAGTAGGCTCTAGGAGAATTCTGGGCCTCTGAGGATGAATTTTGACTGGTCATACGCCCTAGACATCTCCTAAGGCCACTTATTTATGCCTTTACATAAAAAATAATTAAA
>APFE030768892.1:9385-38949 GCA_000404065.3 Pinus taeda | reverse complement strand
ACCCTAGACACTAAGATGTGTCAGGGGCTCAATCTTTCAAACCGTCACCTCGGCTTTGGGGTGTGCACGAGTGAAAAAATCCAGAGAATTATCCCCCTCTGAAAAAGAAAGGAAACGAAAGGGATAATTCACTGGATAAAAAAAACAATCCAAGGTGTACTCATTTGCTGATCGAGTCCCACATCCTAGGCCTGTTACAAATTCAAGAAACATCATACTAGCATCACTTATTACAATTCCCCGTAGGGTGTGGAATCTAGGTACAAAGAAGAAATATGATGAGAAGATAGAAGGAGAGTTAAAAAACTCTGTTGACTGATGACATCTGATGGTACAAGTGTCCTCTGGATCATCCTTGGGCATGGAGTCGTCACATAATCGTCAGGTGCTACTCCAGCAGTCAACAGTCCCTAAGTCTAAACTTAGGGAAATTAGAATATTAATGTGGATTAGTATTAAATTGTGTTAGAATGGTCCAAAAGACATGGATCAAGTCAGATTTAATCGTAGTCGTTGATTAGGGACTTAATCTCGTCCGTTGATATGTTAACGAGAAAAGTATAAGAGGAGGCTTGAGGGTCATTTGGAGAGCACACCAGATGATCAATCATTTTTTTCTCTAGAGTGGGGTTTGCTAAGAGAGATAGAATCAGTGATCAAAGTTGCAGTTGAGGGACAGTGAGTACAGAGAGGCAGAGATAGTGTTGGGAGATCAATGTAGGAGCCAAAGAGAGTGATGCAGTAGCAGCCAGGGGCTTTCAGAGAGGCCAGTGTTGCTGACGCAGAGGGCTAGAAGGATGATGCAGAGCCATTCAGGGTGATGCAAGGCCAAAGCTGGGCAGAGAGAGGCTAATGTCCAGAAGGGCAGATGCTAGGGTTTTTGGGGTAGATTGGAGTTGAGGAGCTGCCAGAGGGTTTATCCAGTGTTTCAGCCAGGACATTTGTCCCAGACTAAGAGGTACTAATGCCAAGGGAATTCTTTGTTGGGTAAGTCGGATTTGGCACCCAAATTGTACTTTGAAATTGCTTAATAAGAAAACCCTTAGATCGCTGCACTGGTTTTTTCGCATTGGGTTTTTCCGAGGACATTGGTCCAAAAATAACAGTGTCATTTGGTGTGATTGTTTCTGTTTCCTTCAGTTGATGATCTATAATATGTTGAGCATGCGCTAGTGTTTATTTTCAGTGTTTACATTGTAAATAACTTGTTAAGTAACGAAAAAAGTTGGTAGGAATAAATCAGTAAAGTACATGAAGGGTTTCTATCTGGTAGACTTAGAAACTTCAACAATCCAACCCCAAGAGAGGGATTGAATATACAAACTCTCATACGTAGGACAAGCTCTCCATCCGGCGAGCGCTGCACCCTACACCACTCATGTTGCCTCATCTCATCGGCTTGGTCAACACATAAAATATGTTGAAGTGGCTTTGCCTCTCTCCCTCCAAGGTGTAGAGGCAAATTACTGATGCTACAAGCCCCATCTATGTATGTATGAAGAGGACTGCTCTGATGCTCTAAAGTGCACTCTAGTGGTACCATTAGGGAATCCAACTGTTCCCCAACGCGAGTCAGTTTGGTCGTTGACTCTGCGCAAACCACTCTCATGCCCTCCAACTCCTCGTTTTGCTGTAGAATGGCCTCTTGTACCATGGTGACCTTCTCTCTCAATGCTAGAAGGCCGACCTGGAACTGATGAAATTGCCATGGGTATCTAACACCCGCAGACTCAGTCACAACTTTGGATACCTCAACAACTATCGGCATCTCATCCAGGGGTGGCTCCTCCTCAACAAATGGCTCTATGTGTGTAGGCTCTATCCTCTCCATCGAGGTGTCAACTAGGGCTATCAAAGAGGTCTCGAATAATGATGAATCCTGTGATACACCGGGTAAATCAATGTGCTCCTCAACATCATGTGCGCTCTCAGCATTATGATCAACCTCCTCCTCAGGCTCCTGATATCTAAAGCCAGGTCTCCACCAGCAAAAGCGCTCCCTGGTCTCACCCTCTAACTGTCCCTATCCTGCCTGCTCCTTTTCAAGAGATCTGGTGCCTAGATTCTGTCGACTTTCCCCACATGGTGTAGGTCGCTGAACTCCCATGGCTTGTGCACCTCTAGTGTCCTCGCTGTAAGGACAAGGATGGATCTGGTCTAACACCTTCCTCAACTGAGCCAACCTCTCATCGTTCCAGTGGATTCCACCCTAGAATTCCTGCATACTGAATCTCCCTTGAGCCATGGGTGGTGTATGGTGTAATCCGTCACTGTGCATACATGTCCAAGTCTCCCATGATCTTACTGGTTACCCACAGCTAGGCCAAGATCATGCTCTGATACCACTGTAATGTTCCAAACTTAAATAAACAATGAAATGCAAAACAAAATCGATTTGTGACTCATGAAATTAAAACAATCAGCAAATGCTCATTAAAACTCCAGAAGTGAGAACCAACTGAGCCATTTTATTAATGAAATGGAGTAAGTACAATAATATGTAGAAATGCACTTGGGCTTTCATCAAGGGCAAGCTTGATAAGACCTAGGTGATAAAACAATAATCTCGAAGTTGGAAATGACTACTCCTCTAATGCTCTGTGTTGTCCCTAAAAACTACACTGTTGGCTGGAAAGTAACTGCAAGAAACTCCGTCTTCGGTGTTCAGATAATGCTGAAACTTTATTTCCGGGATCCTTGTCAAAAACCCAAAAAAACCCTGGAAGGGTTTGGCCTATCTCTAGGCCAAATTTGAACCCATAAAATGGTGCAAATTTCTAAGCGACTAACAATCCGCCATTGTTATAAGAATGAGGATTTCATACCCAAATATCACTTGGAAAATTCTGAAATTTTACCCACAAACTCCTTTCACAAAACCCAAAAAAACCCAAAAATGGTTTGGTCGGATTTTGACCTTCCAAAATCGACCTCAAACACTCTAGAAAAGTAGCAATCACCTCCACTAATGTTTTCCTTATCTCTCCCGACAAGGATCAGCCTCAATGGCTGAGTCTCCACCTCCCACGTGAGCACAAAATGTTGCCTCTGCGTTGACCCAAGAAGTGCGAAAGTCACACTAAATGGGAGCACTCTCCTCCAGCCCCAAAACTCTCCAAAATGGCAACGAAGCTCTGATGCCTCCTCTCTGGAAATTCTCTTGACCAAAACTCCTCCACAAGATGCCACAAACAAACTCAACCTCCCTCCATTGCGTCTTCCAGAAATACGCACCATCTGGAGATGGATGCAATTGTTGGAAACCACAATGAAATCCTCCTATGGAAGAATGAAGATAAACCTCTCTAGGGTGGCACTCGAAGTCCCCTGAAGAAAGGGTGAGCTCTTCGCTTGAAGAACTCTTGCTAAATAGCGAGTGACTTAGCTAAGCAACTCGAGCAACCAAAGAGAAATTCAATATGCCAAAGATGATGAAATGAGGAGAGCTGCCTTCCTTATATAGATATCATGGAGCACTTTTCCCTCCAATTTTTCCCTTTGTCGTGGGCCCTCTCTTAACCATCGACTTTTCCCCTTCAAGCAATTTGAACTAGGGAGTGCGTATTACCTAGTGTGGGTGGCACCCACGTAGAACTTAACCACACCAAAATAACTTCTCCTAAGTCTATTCTTCTAATAAAATCGAATGGGCCCCACTATCTCCAAAATTGGCTCGAAAATGAAATAATTAGTCTTGTTCCAAATTAATCTAGGAAGGGACACGACACAAATCATTTTGGCTTGTTCCTCGTCTTCTTATAGAAGTTTCACCCACAGTTTGATTAATACCCTTTAATTATTTTAATTTCCTAAGCTTAGACTTAGGCACCCATTAAAAATAATTAATTATTTTAATAAAACTGTCTCAGGGTGGAATTTCCCAAAACGATTTATGGGTATTGTGAAATACATGTGTTCAAGCCTTCCTGCAAATTTTGAGGCTTAGAGCACATCTGATGCTACCAGAAATCAACACTCCCTCTTAGCGAGGAATGTGCTCTAGTAATGCAACCTGCTAAAGCATCACCCTTCTCTGTAACATCTCCCTCTGCGCTACTGATGTCTGACATCGCTGCCCACCAACTACTGTGCAAATGTTGCATCTGTACTGCTGTTGACATTGCCATTGCCAACACTACATCTGTACTGCAACCCTAATAAGTTATGCGTCTGTGTTGTTGCTGGCACTACAACTGCCAACACTGCATCTGCATTGCAACCTTCTCCAATTATTGCTGCTGCTGCATCAGCATTGGAAAAGCATCTAAAATTACTGAATAGGTGTTCAACATGATGCATCTGTTGCTAGAGTTCTGATTGCTGCTAGTCTCTACGCTGACCCTCTGAAGCCTCTGTGTTGCTGTTGACTCTGCACTGTGCCAACTGCACCGTTGCCAACTCTGCTCCGCGTTGCTCAATCTTTGGTGGTCCTAGCCACTGCAACTGCCACTCTGGCACTCCTCTGCATCAACTGACACAGGTCCATCTTGCTACTTTTGATCTAGGCTCTTGTAGCAAGGTATTGATCCAAGAGGTGGACTCCTCAAGGATCCTGCCCATCTGCAGTTCTTTCGAACTACAGTTCTAGATCACCCCACCTCTCCCCTGGATGTATTTGGGCAACCATGGAAAACTCTTCCTCCTCGATCTTTGCGGATGCAGCCTTCAGATCATGATTCTCGTCCTTGTCCTTCTTCTTGAGAGGACACTGTGTAGCGTGGTGACCAAGTTCACCACATCAAAAGCACTTGATCTTTGAAACATCTTTCTTCTTCTTCCGCTGCTCTATTTATTTTTCTTATACTTCGAAATCCTAAATTATATGTTCATCTCGGTTGGTTGACTTATTGTCAAGGTTTCATGTGTAGGGGGCACCTATCTACTAATAGTTTTTCTTGGCAAAGATCTTAAGGAATAGTAGATGCCTCAAAATTTAAAGACGTGGGATCCTCCTCGGTTGGAGCACCCATCTTCAAATACAAAAGAAGCTCATTCCCACCTTGCACCAAGTTTTACCTCCAATCCTTTGAAGATTTCTCCAAGATATTTCCTTCTTTTCTTGCAGTAAAATTCTCTTCAATATATCGTAGTTTGATTTTGAAGATTTTCATTGCTAAGTCTAGTATTTGAAGGTTAAATTAGCTTTGTCCTAACAACAATAAAATCAGCTATGAAAAAGTTAAGTTACTTTGGCTTTTCCTTAGTTGCATAGTGTAGAAATTGATATCTTTCATTCTATCATTTCACTTGGTGTTTTTTGGGTTTTGTACACTTTTTGAGTGTTCCAAAATCATTTTGGGCACTTTTCACATTGGTTTGTTTGCTGGTTTTTAGATGGCCAGTGATCCTAAATGCTGGAAAGATTGTTATGAGACAATCATTTATCATTTATGGCATATGTATTTGAATTTTGAACTTGTTGACATTTTTGATATTTGAATTTTGAACTTGCTGACATTTTTTGATTTTAATTATGGAATCATGAGCCATTTTCTTATTCAGTATCTAAATCTTTTGCTTGCAAAAATAGAATATGTTATGTTGTATATGAGATGATGTTATAAATTATTGCATATATTGTGGTTTTTATAACTTATAAGGATTGGAGTTGTCATTAGTTTCCTTTTTGTGCTTAAAATTTACCATATTTTAACTTTTTTTTGGTATTTTGACGAGTCTTGTACAGGTTGTTCCCGAGTCTATACGAGTCGACGAGTCAATAGCATGACGAGTCTTACATGAGTACGAGCCATGCAACATTGAAGAGGACACAAAATGTAAGCTGCAAGCCAGGGCCAAAACCTCTCTTCTTAGAGGAAAACCCACAAGAATTCTTATCTTCTTATTTAACTTCAAATGACAAATTCCAAGACCTAAGACCCCTGTCAAAGACCTCTCCAAGACCAAGTCAACTTTCACAGGTTCCAATAACTTTTCTAATAACTTTGACCCCAACAACTTCTCCAACATCTTTGACCCCAACAACTTTTCAACAACTTCAACCCCAACAACTTTCCAACAACTTCTACCCCAACAACTTTTCCAACAATTTCGACCCCAACAACTTTAACCCCAACAACTTGTCCAACAACTTCGACCCCCACAACTTTCGGCTACTGTAGAAACCCTAGTTCTTGCATGTGTGGATAAGATGGTGATTTCTTCCTTATCCTTCACTTGAATTGGTCCTTCCTTCTTTGGGATTTAGCTTGCAAGTAGACCCTTTTGGTGCCCAAACTCGTCTTGTCTAATTCGTTCTAGATGCAGCAAGATGATGCCCTAGATCTCGCACATATGAAGAGGAATAGCCAAAAACAGATCCAAAAATTTCGTTTTTCTTCTCCAAGTTTCTTCTCCTCTATTTCACTCTTCTTTTGGTCTTCATCCTTGCTTTGATCGAACTTCTTGAGAGCTGAATGGATGATCTTCAAGTGAGGTCCATGCCTCTTATATATAGACTTCTCTTCTAGGTCAAATCGCTGCTTGGAGGTCAACTTGTCCACTTATGAAGGCCGACTTGTTTGACAAGGCCTTGGAGGGTCTTTATGACACTTTGGCTTTACAAGATACAACATGACCAAGGGGTCTTACATGTATGACAATGACTCTTTTGACTTCATAATTCTATGACAAACCTAGAAGCACTCAATGGGTTCTTCACCTAGAAATAAATTTATCTTGAGTATGAAACCCATGCCTCAAGAATGACAATAATAAATTTATTTTCTCTTTAATATCAAATACATAAAATCATGATTGCAATAGACATAATGAAGACCAAACCTAGTTACATATTTCAACAATATAATATAATGAAATGCCACAATCCCATTGATCTTGAAATCTTGAAAACTATTAAGTCTGCGGAATTTTGAATGGGATATGAAATTCTATTTTCTCCATATGAAGTCTGATGACGTTGGAACCACTCTCAAATATCTTGAGTCATTTCATGGTGATGTTAAAAATTTAAGTAGAAGGACGATTCCTTTTACTTTAAAGATTTAACATTACCATTAGGGAGCATCTAGGAAGCATCTTAGGAGCATCAAGGGGGCACCTTGGCAGTGTTCAGGAAGCATAATTCCTCACATAACAGTTTGAAAACCCAATTCAAGTCCAAAAAAAAATAAGAAAATGAAGTCCTCAGAACCATCTCCCTTCCTCTGGGTCCGCTTACGATCCGCAACGGATCCGCTTGAAATCCACGGCTGATCCTTTTTGGAAACGCGGATCCCGCCGACAGAAACATAGATTGGGGTCCCATGGATCCGATTTTCTAGGAATTGCCAAAAAAAGATGGAATTGCTGATCTGATTTTTGGATCCACAGTTCCGCTGGAGGATTGGATGCAGATTAGTACAGGACATGTATTCGCCTCCAGATCCAGGGTGTACTAAACACATAAAAGTCACTTTTCCCATCTTTAGATTTATTTGATTTCATTCTACCATATTACGGACAGAATTAGCATGACCTATTACAGTACAACACTTCAGGAAATTTGATATTGTTTCTTCTACAATAAGAATGAGAATGTCATGCATAAGAGTTTTGTTTTCCTAAATTATATGTTCTTCCTTCCAGCAAGTTACGGTGATAACTATAACTCTTCATTTTCATAACACATTATTATCTTGCGTAGGTTGTAGGTACTGCCCAAAGGAGAATACAGTGCTCATTGCCAGTCACTATTGAACAGAGTGTGGATCAGGTAGTCTTCGAACCAATCCTTTGTGACTTGTACTTTGAATTTTTTCTCCATTATACTTGGAGCAATTTGAACGATTATTATTATGTTCAGTTGTGTAGGTGACCACTGATTATATATTTAATATATGTGAGTTTGAAGGTTTGGTTTGAAGGAAAAGACATACAACTGGATACCCTATTTATCTGCCTTAAAAGTAGTAAACATATTAGATGTTAAATACTTTGCCCATGGACTTATTAGGACTTAATTACTCTATATAAAGACTGAAGCAGTGAGACTGAATATGGATTATTCTCAAATTTTAAAGTCAAATATTCAGTTGGTTGGCCTTATCAGCAGTCGGTTTTCATTATACTAAGGTGTTTTTGCCATTATTTTTCTTTCAAGATTCTAGGTAACATTCTCATGAGATACATGCCAACAAATATTTTTGTATGTGTGAATGTGGTGAAAGTGAACATTTGATGTGGCAAACAGGTTCATAGCTTCATACATACTAACTATGGCTGCAGTTACTTCTTTGTACCAATTAGGCTAAGTTAGCATGCAGGTATGCTATTGGAGATGGATTGACTAGGCTACAGCTGGAGTTTCTCCTTCCACTGATTGGAGCAACTGACCTTGATGATTGGCCTGTAAGTGCTCTATAGTCGCATGTTTGAGATAGACCTTAGATACAAGGTCTACAATATTGTCTTATCGTTCTTTTGTGCCATAGGGTGGAATTCAACAGCAGTTCAAGGCTGCAGTTCCTATTGTATCGTCCCTATTGAATGGTATAGTTGAAGATGAAGTTGTCAATGATGATAGTTCATATCACAAGTATTTCTTAGATGAGGGTGATGCAACTGGGGTATGGGAAAAAGACAAGGTATGCTGAAAACATTCCATCAGCAATTTGTTCTTTAACTTGAATTTGCGAGCAGCATCGTGTAACTGAGAGAAAAATTTGAGAATGGTTTAGATATGGCTAATTTATTCTATGATTTTAAAATGTCTGTATGTGCATGAAAAATCACAGCATGATCCATCATGATTGCTAGTCTTTAAAGTAATCATCGAACACATTAACTAGTTGGGCAATGCAAATTCTATATATTTTGCATGTAGATGGTATAGCTTTTCAGGGGAACCTTTATCATTTTAGATTACTATTGCAGAATAATCTTCTGGAGTCAAACCTCAATTTCTTTGTGTCTGGTTCTCTATGTATCTACTGTACTTGTAGACACTCAAATATTGTTTTGCGTTACAGATTGCACTAGTGCTGTTCCCAACTGCAGAATCTTTAGCAACCATTGAGAATTTGACTACTGTTGCTGATCGCCCTTTATTACTTTTAAACCCTCAATGGCAAGCTGGACAGGTGCTTATTACTGTGAACTTCGGTTCTTGAATCAATTTTCTAGCCGAAACAAGAATATTTTATCATGTGAATCTTCAGGATCTATGTGATAAAACTATTAACTCTCTCATGCATTTACCATGGAGCACATGCTTGTATTTGATAGGTAATCTCTGATTTTGGATTTGGTGACCAACGAAAGCAAAGGGAGAAGTTTGTTCAGAGTTTTTCAAATGTATACTTCCTGAAACAAACCCGCATCTTGGGGGAAGATGTGCGCTTATTAAAGAGCTATCCTGGACTTTGGCAGGTTTGTTTCTCCTAAGTTGCTTTGTAAATAAGTTCTATGAGTGCAAATAACAGAGCTATAGGTAATTATCGTTATTTCTTGTTTCTCATAATATTCAACTTTGATTATCTGTGTGTGGCTTCCAAACTTTGCTCATGATATTTGTTACAGATCCTAGCTTTCTTTGTTAGGCCCCTATACTACTAGTGTAACCCCTTATTGTTATTAGTACAACTCCCTTATTATATTGTTGTACCCATGTAGTCCCCATATTGTTACCATTGTGCCCCATAGAAGCCCACTATTTTTATTATTGTGCCCTTACATTATTATTGTTATGTCGGTTCTGATTATATTATGACCCCTTAGACTCCTATATATAGAAAGGAGGTCTTTTTATTTGTATCATCTAAGAATTGCTCATTTGTGTAATGTAAAGAAGGTTGCCCCCTCGAAGAGGCTGAATTCTAAGGCGTTCAACTATCTTTTCTATCTTTTTGTGAGCAGGTTTCATAACATTCTTCTCATAGTAAACTCTAATACCTATTGGTTACCTTTCCATCTATGGTTAATCTAACTGCGGCAAACCACGCTCCAGAAAATCGAATTGATTGATCAATTTGGTGTGTCTCCAACTGACCCTCAAGCCTCCTCTTATACTTTTCCTGTTGAGTCTTCAACGGCCGAGATTAAGTCCCTAATCAACAACTAAGATTAAATTTGGCTTGATCCATGTCATTTAGAACATTCTCACCTAGTTTTATATTAATACCCATTAATATTTTAATTTTCCTAAACTTAGACTTAGGAACCCGATTAAAAATATTAATTATTTTAATATTTCTTCAATCGGGTGGAATTTCCCCAAACCATTTCTGGGTCTTGGAGATATTATGTGCTTTAGCCTCTATTATGTGCTTTAGCCTCTCTACCAATTTTCATGACTAAAGCACATCCAGTGCTACCACAAATCAACACCCGGGATTGTGCTCCCTAAAAAAATTCGTTCCCTACCAATTCAATAGTGATAGAGGGAGCTATTGAATATTGGAAACAAGAATTTGGCCTTAGTGTTGATATGCAGTTCGTGGTAATGTTTAAGTAAAAGTTCATTCTCCTTTATCTTTCATTTTCATCTTTTTACTTAAATTTTTTACATTACCATGAAATGACTCACGATGTTTGAGAGTGGTTCCGACCTCATTGAATTTCATATGGAGAAAGTGGAATTTTGGATCTCACTCAAAATCCAACAGACATCATTTTTTCAAGATTTCTGGGTTGGGGGGATTGCAATGTTTCCACTAGATTTTTTCATGTACTAGGGTATGGAACTTGTATTTAATCAAGAGCACCAAGCCCTATATGCACGGGAGACTCCCAATAATCAATAACACCTAGAGTACTAGGGTATGGAACTTGTATTTAATTAGGAACACCAAGGTCGTTCGATTATGCAAGAGGAGACTCCCAATAAAGTAGGTGACAAGAAATTAGAAATTTCTAGTGGCAAGAGGGTCAAATAGTAGATAATAGATTTGCTTGTCTTTTCTAGTTTCTAGTACTTTTTATAGCTATTGACTCTTTCATATTTATTACGGTATTTTTGTAAACAATATATGACAATTTAAGTTTGAAGTTTGAAGTTGGCATTTATAACTCATTGGTAATGAATTATGAATATGATGCTTCGTGAAAGTTGAAAGTTGAAAACTTCATTTCATGTTAGATATTCTTTGTTGTCGTTTGGTTTCTTGGTAATGGTAATGGTTACAAATACAAGTTACAATTTTTGTGATCAATGATGATAAATGTTATATATCGAATTTTGAAAGCTTGAAACTTTAAGATTGATGAATCATGAGACTCAATATGTTGTATGTTACTAACTTGTGGATGTGGTTGATGAAGATTATAATTTCTAGATGATTGATGTTATATGGTTCAATCCATGGTTTTATGCTATTTATATCTATTTCATCATTCTACATGCTTTTGTTGACATATATGCATCAAAATATATACAAATATATATTATATAAAAATTCACCACTGATTCACTCTTGAACCGGGAGATTTTGAAAATGTCGCTCCCTACTCTCGCTTCCGCTCCCGCTCCCTGCTCCCACTCCCACTCCCAAGTAACCTTGCTCCATTGTGTATTGTTGATTTTGTTGGTTGTCTAATATAAATCTTCAGTGTAAACAAAGATTGTATCAGACTTTTGAGTACAGACAGGTCCCCATATGTCATTATGACCAATTAAGGGACGAGATAATATCAGATAGTCCGTCCAATACTGTCTTCCATTTCAAAGGTAAATAAGATAGGAATCTGGTAACAATAGTTCTTGAGAGTTCTAAGCCGACTCTCAAATTGTGTACATAGACCTCCAAGGCTTTCATTTGGGGCATTGTATCCGGGAAACCTCATAGAGAGTCATAAGAATCTTTGAATTTTGGAGTCCTTAAGTCTTGAGTTTGTAATTCTCAGAAAGAGTATGCTCTCACCTTGCCTATTAATGGATCTTGGCGATCAAAAGCTATTGAGGTACTAAGTAGTCCATTTGATCAATGTCTGTAAAATAGATTGGTGTATGCTCTCTTCTCGCCTTTAGAGGACCTTGAAGATAAAAAAAACATCTATCTGTATTGGCTATATCCCAATTTCAGTCTTAATGAAAGTGTGTGTTTCCTGTAAGCTGCTTGTATAAATCATTGGGAATGACATCCTGTAAGTTGAGGGTTGTACAGGCCATACAACTAAGTCCATATTTTTCCTAGAATTTGTACAACAACGTGCAGGTATGCATCTCCGTAGTTTGGGGTTTTTTGGGGGGTTGAGTTCAACCAAGTTTAATTGTTGTAAAGTCAATATTTTCTCTATGGGGCATTTTCCCAATTAAGGATCTCTCACTGTTCTGATAAATAAAGTGTAGTTGGAGGGTAAATTTCTGTGCAAGAATTATCTCTTGTGTTTGCTTCTACTGAAAATTCGAGGTAAAATTACAGTGTATTTCTTATTCGTAAATTCAGATTTATTTTTCTGGCTTAATAATCTACTAGAAATATTAAATCAAATATGGACTTAGAAATTTAACATCAACTCACCCTCTAGCTTCAAGATATCTCTTATGGCATCAAATGGTGGAAGGATTAGTGTTGAACCATTCAATAGCTTCAACCAAATTTTCTCCATCTTCATTATATAGATGGTTGGATAAAATGGATTTGATTGAGAAATTAAATTAATAAAGTATTGAAAAAGTTTGCACCTTGAGGGATAAATCTAGAGTTAAGATTGATCTAGGCTAGTCTTAAATAAAGTTGAAGGATACAATCTAGACACTCTGTGTCTTTGAGACATCATTCATGGCATCAAGTGTTAGAAGGATTAGTGTTGAGCCTTTCCATAGCTTCAATGAAGTATTCTCCTTCTTGATTGTGTTGATGATTTGTAAAATGGATTTGATTGAGAAGTTAAATTAATAGAATATTAGTTTTAATCTCTTTATCTAACTAGATGGGTTGAACAAAATTTGGAATGCCCAAGTGGAGGCTAAGAAGTCTTTCTTTTTCTTTCCTTAGTATGTTAGAGATTAGCTCTGGGTCTTTGGATTGCTGAAATTGGTGTCCTCCCCACTACTTGTCCCTTCTATGACAAGGACAAAAGTTTCATGATCTTGCACAAAATCTAGAGCTCTTTGGCACTTGATTGATAACCTCTACAAGAGATATAACCCATGTTTTCATATCATATAGCATTAGGAGTTTGATTGTTGTTCCAGTTTTCATGGTGCATAGTAGTTAATTAGAAGTGACACTTTACAATTTTTTGTGGAGAGGAAAATTATGTTATGCACAATGTTTTTAAATTTAGAAGTATTTCTTCTTTTTAAACTGTCATATGGTTCTACTCTTCTTGTGTTGTCTTCAATGGATTTCTTGTTTCAGTTGAGTCACGAGAATTTTAATAATCCCAAGGGGACTAAAAACTTCCATATTGCATTACATTGATTCTTTGCTAATGAGAAAAAAATGAAATTGGAACATTGTTGACCAAGCCGTTAATTTACCTTTCCAGTCTTCTTCCTCTCTTTGTGTTTTTGAGTGTTATTGGATGTCTAGATTTCCAACTTCATTTCTTCCCCTATGCAGATTTCTTATGCTAGTTCCCTTGTGAGGATTAACAATTTCAATTCTGGGTTTGTTAATGTACAATATCTTGATTTGTTGCCGCATCACCTTTGTAGAGGGAACTTGCAATTCCAATTCTAGGTTTGTTAATGTGCAATGTCTTGATTTATTACTCCACCTCACCCATTTAACATCATTGTATTCCGTTTTTACAATGATGCTTTGACAAGCCATTTTCTTACTAGGTATGAATTATCAACCACTGTTTCATAAAAATGGGAAGCATGTGAGGCTTCAATCTTTTTTCACAAAAGTACATGATTAAAGAGTTTCATAATATTAAATACAGATGATATTGGATTAACCTTTTAATGAAACAATGGAAATGATATTCTTATTTTTTATCATAGAAATTGAGTTTTAGAATGGTGTTTCTATATCATGTTAAAAATAGGAAGGAGGCGGTTTTACCTTTTTCACCTTGGACAATTATTTCATACAGTAGTAAACACATTATTGAAATTTGTATGGAATGTCGTATTTTTCAACCGTCATTTATCATGTCTTGCCTTTGCTTGGGATCTGTAGGTTTTTGTTATAAATAAAGGAGGTGAAGTTGAATGTGTTGCACTTGAAAAGGAAAAGCCCTCATATAAAAGGCTCCAAGACATCCTGAAAGAGAAGAAAGGAAATATTGCAAATAAAGGTTGGTTTGGGAGGCTCATTGATGAATTTAATTTCAATAAGGAGTCTTTGAAATAATATGAAACATGCCAACATTCCATTCTTTAGTAGGTAGATTACAGATTTTAATCTTTTTCATGAAGAAGGAGATTGATCCTTGTATTATATTGACATCATAACATTGATGGGAATTGTGTAAACAATTTATTTAAAGGCTTTATTATCACAAGAATTGGACATTATATTTACTATAGTGAATGTTGCAAAGCTTCCATATTTCACAACCTTGTTACTACATACAACAAACACATTTTCTCAAGAAATAAGACTAAAGAAATATAAAATTGTTAACACCTATAACAAACACATCATCTCATGAAATCAGATTAGAGAAATACCTTTGATTTTTTTCAATTATACACCTAAAAATCAAAGGGCTCCATATCTCATATGCAAATCTCTGGGCACAAACAGTGACACCATCAAAGTTGGATATAATATGTTAATTTTAGGAAAAACTATTGGTATAAAGCAAATCACAAAAAAATAAGATTTTGTTTTTCTTTATGGTTGGGGATTTGAAGGCTGGGCATGCTTTCTTCACTTGTCACTAATAATAACTACTTTGAGAACATGTTACGAGTCCCCTTGATCAAAATTTATCTCAACATCATCTACTCAACCTCTTTGTCAACTAACACGTAGAAATGTTTTTTAAATTTCATTAATCATTGAAACCATGATATGTCACTGAGAATTCATCCTTTTGTAATTGTTACCCCTCATATTTTCTAAGGAGTAAACTTGTGATATTCATCACATGATAGGATTTTAGGGTGACTTATATGGAGCATTTGATGGACTTACGGTACACACCATGGAGTTTCCCCTATTCATGATAATTTTGGCTTACACATATGCTTGAAGATGCTACTTCTATTTGATTGGATGGTGTTTTGGTGGTGGTGACTCACTTCTCCTTGTTGGGTTCATTGTGATACCTTATGGTTATCCTCCCATGTTTCTTTCCTTTGCATGATGAAGCATCTTCTTGGCACTTCAAGGTTTATTTTGGCATGACTGGATGTGTTTTAAGTTGTCTTTTATGAATTCCCTAGCCACTTGTTCAATTTTTATAGAGGTTGTTTTAACCCTTTAATGGCTACTTTGACTTTAATGGATGGATGCTTATTGCATGAGTGACCTAGCTTATTGGGCTTGGTTTCACACTTGTATTTGGTTATTGTGATGTGGACTGTGGTATTGTGTGGAGCTCTGCCTCTATTTTCACACATGTTTAGGTATCTACCTATTTATCACATTATTTTATTACCTAATATGGGGTCTCCCCCTCATGCATGGAGTTAGTTGCATATTGTAACCACATACTGTAACCACTTTACATGTAGATTAAGGGTTGTTAGTTGATTGTTGACTCCTTCCTTGTACATACCCATTTGCGCATTTCTTGAGGGTTGTTGCATATTAGAGATTGTGCTATGTTGTTAGCTGAGGAGGCATCCCACTATTTGGTGAGTCTCCATTGCTATGTCTAGTAGGACATCCCTTATTTGCACATTTTTTCCATGCCTATTTATGGTGTGTCTTACCTATGGAGCTACGCTCGCCATTTATGGGGACTTTACTTGGTTCATGGCACACCTTTCACACATGCTTGATGGGATGCCTAGCTTGTGGGAGCCTCATTTGCACTGATTAATGAAATCTCTCATTTGGAGGATCCACACATGTGATGGGGATGGGTTCTATAGCACATATGATGTAGCAAGGGAAATTTGTTGATCATTTGATGTGGCCATCCCCTCCATACATGGATTTGTTGAAGTATTGTGATGCTAGTTATCACCTTGGAGTTCACTCTAGATGATTGAGATGTCCACCTTGGAGAGTCTACGCATGTATTAGATCACATTTGGGGATTTCAAACGATAATTTATGATGATGTTGACTTTGGAGTACATCTAGGAAGATGCTACTTGCTATTTTAGGGGTTTTTAGTCGATAAAAAACCTAACTTGTCTCACCCTTCTTGAGTTTATCTTGTTGGAGGATGTTACATGGCATAACCACTCTCATTATTTTATATTGTTTGACTTGTTTCATGGAGTTGGTTGTGTGAGAGCATAATCATATTGTTTTCCTTGAAGGAAAATCTAGATCTAGAAATCTCCATGATTATTTTGTTATTCTTCTTGGGGAATTAGTGGATCTAGGAAAACAAATATTATTTTATTGTAATATGAGATGGAGCTAAACTCTATTCAAAGAGTAGCACTCTCTATTTGTGATTGGAAATTTTGTGAGGAGTTTTGTTGAATAATTTTTTTGAAGGCTTAATCATAAACACTTCCATATCAAGTAAATAACTTTATTATCTCAACATATATTCCTTTCCATGGGTCATATTGACAAGTACTATGTGAAAATTTCTAAATAGAAATCCAACTACATTGATTAATATTATTTCTTCTACTTATTATCTCATAAATAAGTTATTCACAATGTTCTTACGAAAATATCGAAATATATTCTACTACAGCCTTCACAATTAAAATATTGCAGAAAGTAAATGCAAAGAAAAAATACTCGCACAAATACAATCACAATGACAATTAATTTTGGACAATCGTCCCCGGAAAAACCCAATGTGGGAAAACCGGTGCAGCAGATGAGGGTTTCTTTATTATTCTTTAGAAAAACCTCATGTACAAGATACAACCAACAACGTCGAAGTGAGAAAATTTACAAACGCTTCCCGACAATTCTTTGATCCGGGAGAAGTACTCCTCTTCCCTCTGATTCCTTCTGCATCCCTTTGCATCAATTTTCCCACATTGGCCTAGCGTCAAACTGCCCACACAGTCCGAGCATCAACCTGCCTCTGTGCTGCCTCTTACTGCATCAAGCAGCTTCTGCGTTGTCTCTCCCTACTCTACGTCTTCTTTCCTTGCACTCTTGAAAGATGTTGATGCCCTCTCTTCCTTTCTCACCTGCAACTCTCCCTCTGATTCGATTTTCTCTTGTCGAACTTCGACCAGTGAGAAAATCGACCTTACTCGGGTAACTGAGTATCTACCTCTGGTGTGTTCTCCAAGTGCCCATCAAGCCTTCTCTTATAATCCTCACGTTGATCAATCAATGACCCATATTGGATCTTAATCAATGGCTAGGATCATATTGACTTGATCTCCGCCTTCTTCTAGAAATTTCACCCACAATTTAGATTAATACCTATTAATTATTTTAATTCCTTAAGTTTAGACTTACGTCCCATTAAAAATAATTAATTATTTTAATAAAATTGTCTTTGGGTGGAATTTCGCAAAACAATTTCTTGGTATTGGAGAATGCATGTGTCTAATCCTCCCTGCAAAATTTGAGACTTAGAGCACATATGATGCTATTGGAAATCAACACTCCCTCTTAGTGAGGAATGTGTTCTAGCAATGCAACCTGCTGAAGCATTACTCTGTTCTGTAACATCTCCCTCTACGCTACTAATGTCTGACATGTTGTCCACCAACCACTACGCAAATGCTGCATCTGTATTGTTGCTGACCCTACCACTGTCAACACTGCATCTGTACTACAACTCCCTCTGCTACTTTAACTGAGAAATCACTTGTTTCTGTTACTTAAACAAATTCTCTACCATACCCATCTGCTCTCTAAACTGAATGAACTTAGCTCTTCCTAGAGCCTTTGTGAGTATGTCTGCTACCTAATCTCCTTTGGGGACATATTATAGTTGTACTGCCCCACGCTGAACATAGTCTCTGATAAAGTGACATTTGATATCAATGTGTTTCGACTGATCATGAAATATTGGATTCTCGGAGAGTTTGATACAACTCTGATTATCACAGTAAACCCTAGTCGCTTCCATCCTTTTCCTAAACAAGCTCACAAGCATTTTTCTAAGGCATATAACTTCACATGTATTTGTGCTGGCTGCCATATATTCTGCTTCAACTGATCTTAGAGTTGCCTACTTTTGCTTCCTGCTGCACTAAGATACCATCCCTGATCCAACACTGATGTAGTACCTCGAGGTACTTGTTTGGTCTACTGAACTACGTGCCCTATCTGCATCTAAGAACCCATTCAATCTGACATTCTCCCCTCAGGAGTATGTCAACCCATATCGATTGTTCCACACACATACCCGAGAATGTGTATAGTTGTCAGCTAATGCACCCTTTTTGGTTCCACCACGAACTGACTAAGAGTGTTGACAACAAAGCAAAAGTCTGGCCTAGTTTTGACCAGATACATGAGCGACCCAATGAGTTGTCTGTATAAGGTGCGGTCCACTTCCTTGTCTCTTGATGCATCTATTTTCTTCCAGTTGGTGATCATGGGAGTAGCCATGGGTCGACAATCCTACATTCTGAACCTCTTTAGAATCTCTGTAGCATATCTTCCTTGCCCAATGAAGATCTCTCCATTCTTCTGCCAAACTTCCAACCCTAGAAAATAATGCATCAACCCCATGTCCTTCATGTCGAATTCAGCTTCAAGATTCTTATTGTAATCCTGTATGAGCCTGGATGACCCTTTTAAAAACAAGTCATCCACATATAATACCAGAATAAGTGGCTCATTCTCTACCATTAAGTAGTAGAGATTGGGACCAACATCAGTTTTGACAAATCCCAACTACTGTAAGTAACTACCAATCTAACCATACCATGCTCTGGGTGCTTGCTTGAGTCCATATAGGGCTTTCTTTAGTCTACAAACATGAGTTCTCTTTTCATGAGTTTCAAAGCCTTTGGGTTGTTCTATATGCACCTCCTCTTCTATCACCCCATTCAAGAATGTTGTCTTGACATCCATCAGGTGAATCTCCCATCCCATTTGAGCTGCTAGGGATATAATGGATCTGATAGAAGTGTATTGAGCAATTGGGGCGAAGGTCTCTTCATAGGCTATTCCTTCTTTATGAGTGTACCCCTTGGCCTTGAACCTAGTCTTGTACTTCTCTTTACTGCCATTTGCAACATACTTGATCTTGTAGATTCATTGTGATTCTACAACTGATATATCCTCTGGTCTAGGTACTACTTCCTAGACATCATTCGTCATGATAGAGTTGTACTCTTCTACCATGGCATCCACCCACACTTGGTGTTGAACGAGTTCTTGAGAGCTACCAATGCTTGGTATCTGTCAAGTTGTCTATGCTGCCTTCTCTCGGTTCTAGGAGCTCCAACAACTCCTATGTGCCCCTCAGTGTCTACCATACTTCTCTGCTGGTTCTACCGCTGGTGGTGGGAGGCTCAATCAACTCCTCCTCCTAATCTTGTTGTTCCATCTGCTGAGAAATATCTGGATTTCCTCCTAAGGAAATACTGGTACTAGTCACTGTACTCGATCCAAGTGTCTATCCTCCTGCCTGTCTTGCTTGTTGCCCCTGCTACTCTTGGACTAGTGGAACATCTCTTGATCGATCTTTTGCAGGCATCTCATGGGATTTCCTGAAATCTCTATCCTCCATGAACTTCACATCCTGTCTCACTACAATCTTCTTGCTGCTAGGAATGTAGATTATGTATTCCTTTGAGGTCTCGTTGTATCCTACGAGATACCCCTTTTTTGCAGTTTGATCTAGTTTATTGCGCTTCTCGTCTGGAATGTAATAATATACCACGCTTCCAAATATCCTGAGATGACTGACTTCCGACTCCTTCCCTGTGAATACCCCTTTGGGCGTTTTCTTCCCCAATGCTCTATAAGGAGTTCTATTCTGGATATACACTGTTGTGTTGCAAGCTTCTGCCCATAAATACTTAGGTAGATCCTAATCATACAACATAGCTTTGGCCGCTCCAACAATAGTTCTATTTTTTTGTTCTGCTACTCCATTTTTCTCTGGATTATATGGAGTTGTCCACTCTCTTTTGATGCCCTCCTTTGCACATAAATCTGTGAAGTCTTTGTTTGTATATTCTCCACTATTATTTGAACACAATACTTTTATATTTTTCCCTGTCATATTTTCAACGAGAGCCTTAAACTCTCTAAATTGATCAAAGACCTCATCCTTAGTCTTTAAGAAATAGATCCAGGTTTTTCTAGAGTGATCATCAATAAAACTGACGAAGTATTTGCCACCACTAAGAGCTCCTGTGGACATTGGACCACAGATTTTTGAGTGTATCAATCCCAATACACATTCTGCTCTATTGTTACTTCTGGAAAAAATTGTTTTAGCGTACTTTCCTACCACGCATCCTCGACATAAGTCATCATGCTCACTACTAAGGGCTAGTACTCTTGTAATAGTCTCTTTAAGCATCCTGAGTGCTCTTTGGTGTAAGCGTCCCATTCGCCTGTGCCATAACTCATTTTGTTTCTTTTCACCATTATAGTTGCTTTCTATCAGTGCCATTGGTGACTCAACCTACAACCTATACAATTTGTTGCTTCGAATCCCAATTTGTTTTTTCTTCTTCCAGATTGGATGCTTGACATATACTTTATTTCCTATGAAGTATACATCTTATCCCTTGCCCTATAACTAGGACATTGAAATGAAGTTCATTCCTAATGTTGGCACATGTAGAAAATTGGTGGCTCGAATGCTGGTCCCTGCTTCCGTTTGAAATGTTATGGTGCCTCTCCCTACTGGAGTACATTTCATTCTATTTCCCATAGTAATCTGGAAGTCCATTTGTTCTTCTTGATAGCTCGAGAAATGTTCTCGTACTCCAGTCATATGAGCTTAAGGCCCACTATTAATGTACCAAACATCTATTGACGCTAAATTTGCTAGGCATGCAAATTCTTCTTGTAATCTAGTAGACAACTCTGAGACACTTTGAGTATTCATCTTGTGCTGATTTCTGAGGCTATCCTGCCCCAACAACTGTTGCAGGGAAAACTGCATCCCACCTAAGAAAACCCCTCTTTGCTGAATCTTTTGCTGCATTGTTTCTTTTGCCGCTGACAGATTTCGATTAGGAAAAATTACCTCTCCGTCAACTCACTCAAAGATAGTTTTACCACGAAAATCTAATCCTCCTAGCTTGAACTATGTAAATGGCTTAGAGATTCGAATTACTACTCCTGCAGGAATTTCGAATTCCTTTCTTCCTTCCATGCTCGGTCTTCCGACTCTTTTCTTCTACTTTACCTCAGCTCTGATACCATGTGAAAATTTCTAAATAGAAATCCAACTGCATTGATTAATATTATTTCTTCTATTGATTATCTTAGAAATAAGTTATTCACAATGTTCTTACGACAAATATTGAAATATATTCTACTGCAGCCTTCATAATTAAAATATTGCAGAAAGTAAATGCAAAGAAAAAACACTGACACAAATACAATCACAATGACAGTTATTTTTGGACAATTATCCCTAGAAAACCCACTGTGGGAAAATCGGTGCAGCAGATGATGGTTTCTTTATTATTCTTCAGCAAAATCTCATATACAAGATACAACCAGCAAAACAAAATTGAGAAAAGTTACAGACGCTTCCTGACAAATCTCTGATCCAAGAAAAGTAGTCCTCTTCCCTCTGATTCCTTTTGCATCCCTCTGCATCAAAATTTCCACGCAGTCCCAGCGTCAAACTGCCCATGCAGTCCCAATGTCAACTTGCCTTTGTGTTGCCTCTTTCTGTGTCAACCTGCTTCTGTGTTGTCTCTCCTTGCTTCACGTCTTCTTTCCTTGCACTCTTGAAATATGTTGATGCCCTCTCCTCCTTTCTCACTTGCAACTCTCCCTCTGATTTGATTTTCTCTGGCCGAACTTTGACTAGTGAGAAAATCGATTTTACTCAGATCACTGAGTATCTACCTCTAGTGTGTTATCTAAGTGCCCATCAAGCCTTCTCTTATAAGCTTCTCGTTGATCAATCAATGACCCAGATTAGATCCTAATCAATGGCTAGGATCATATGGACTTGATCTCTGCCTTTTTCTAGAAGTTTCACCCACGGTTTAGATTAATACCCATTAATTATTTTAATTTCCTAAGTTTAGACTTAGGGTCCCATTAAAAATAATTAATTATTTTAATAAAATTGTCTCCGGGTGGAATTTCCCAAAATGATTTCTGGGTATTGAAGAATGCATGTGTTTAAGTTTCCCTGCAAAATTTGAGACTTAGAACACATCCGATGCTACTAGAAATCAACATACCATGCTCCCCTACCACACATACAAGTTCATTGGTTCACAACATTAGTAATTTTTCAATATAGTTTGCAATTGTCCAAGATCAAGTCTTCGAAATACACAAGTCAGAAATCCACCTAATAAACCATCCACAAGTGAATTATACGACATCATTTCATGACAAAATATTTATTCATCAGAGCATATCCATGTACATAGATAATAATATACACACACATGCATAATATAATTTGGTAATATATCTAAACATCATATATCATTCATTATTTGAATCGTATGCTACGGCACATTAAAAATGTAACTAGGAAGTATTGTCTAAATATGAGACAAGTTCATGCAAGAGGGGCATTACACATGCACCCTCTTGAAACAAAAATTTGGCCCAAAGTTTCTTAAGTGAACAAAAATGGGTATTCAAGGCAGACAGATGTTGCATCCTCCCAAATGGTAGAACTTGGAATATCAAGCTCACGTTATACTTTTACCTTGTCCACTAGGTGAAACCTAAGTTGTCGAGTGTAATGGCTTGATATACATATTGGTTTTTCTTTCAAAACCCCCTTGTTTGTGAATTGCAAATGATTCTATTATTTCAATCGAGTAAGATGTATGTAAAATATAATATCTCAAAATAAATACATGAAAAATACTATGCATACTATGTAATATTGGTGGAAGAGTGAAGTGATATGTTATAGGTTCCGTCTTTTGCAAATTTTCAAATGGCCCCACAAACAAAGGGTAAATTTTGGATCCTTTCCTATACTTTATGGAAATTTTCTTTGGTTTAACTCATAGAAGGATATGACCCCTCACTTCATAGTTATGATCCCTTCAATGTGCATCAACATAACTCTTTCACCGATCGTGAGCTTCCTTCAATCTTTATCAAATCAAGAATAATTGCTTTTCTACTTGAATGATTTCTAATCCCACCATGATTCTATCTTCTAACTTATTCCAACCTAAGGGGGTGAATCTACATATACAAAAACACTCATGCATAAAGTAAATAACTTTATGAGCTCAACATGCATTCCCTTGTGTCATATTTCCAAGTACCATGCTCCTCTATCACACTCATATAATTTCATTATTTCACAACATTAGTAATTTTTTTATATAGTTAATAGTTGTCTAAGATCAAATTTTTGACAAACACAAGTCATAAATCTACATAAGTATCATCCACAAGTCAACCATACCACATCATTTCACCTCAAAACATATAAATCATAACAACATTTCCATGTACATAGATAAAAATATATGCACATTTGCAAAATATATTTGATAATGTGTCGAAAACATCATATAGGGCTCCTCCTTATACAAATCATATACCAACACAAATAAATAAATAAAACCAAGAAGTCCTATCTAAATATGAATAATAAGTTCATGCAGGAGTGATATTACATGGTTGAAAAATTTAGTGTTTAGGTGATTTGGTTGACAGTGATAAGATTAGACGGAAAGGGATTGGAGAGAGGAAATGGTTGTCTGTGTTAGGGTTCATGCATTAGGAGCCTACACTGGCACAGAGGAGTACAAGCCCGCGAGAGAGGGAGGTGATCTAAGCAAAGTGCAACCATCAACCTTTGTTCTCAAGACTTGGAGGAGGGCAGGAAGAGTTTTGATGTGTTTTCTTCTCAGTGAGAAACCCAAAATGATTGTGGGGTTTCTCTGCACACATGGATGGAGGGGTTTCCCTTTGCAGGGACCGGAGGGAAGGCATGAGATTGTGGAAGAAGCGACGCCTAAAGGGATACCCCAAGTGTAAAAGGGAAGCCAAGCATCTTACTTGTATGTTCTCTGCCCACACATGAAGAGGATCTTGCCTCTATGGAGAATCATCTGAAATTTTTTCACGCATGCACAATCTTTCTTGAAGATGCATGTTCTTTCTTGGAATATATCAATGTCCACGATGGTCACTAGCCCAACAAATCAATTTGTTGCATAGATTTGCATATCCTCTTCTTAGATCTGGCAAAAATTTCCCTTGGTAGGATGGATTTGTCCTTAAGTGAAACAAATATACTTTATCCACTCACAGATCTGGAACTAAGCACCCCGCAAGATTAGATCTAGGCTCGGTAAACAAAATCCTTGCAAAACCCATCAAAGATAGTCCAACACTTGTGGTGGGCAAGATAGCATATTTCCAAATTTTCGCACAAACTCTAGAAGGAAGATCGGTCCTCATTGAGGCTTTGGAGGGCCTTTTGGTGGAGCATCTGAAGAGGGATATTAAACAAGATTAGGTATTCCAATGGAGATTCAAAGCCTGATCTTCACGGGTATAGCTTTGCAAGATGACTTGTTGCTACAAGACTATGGCATAGAATGAAACTCCTCTATCATTATCAATCTACGGCTGTGGGGTGGTTTGCCTAAGAAAATTGATGGATCCACATAAGTCAAAGATATCCTTAAATGGGAGATGAAAGTTCTAGTCAAATCATATGAAAATATTAATATTCTTGGCCCCTACTTTTTGGTGTTGAAAGGTGTAACTAGGTTCAGTCTTCATAATGTCTACTATTTTATATATTTGATGTAAAGAGAAAAATAAATTTATTATTGTCATTCTTGATGCATGGGTTTCATGCTCAAGACATTTATTTATAGGTCAAGCACCCATTGAGTGCTTATAGGAATTTGTCATGAAGCCACAAAGTCAAAAGAGTCATTGACATGTAAGACCCATTTGGGCATGTTATATCATTTATGTAAAGTCAAAAGTGTCATAGACACCCTCTAAGACCATGTCATCATGCAAAGAACAAGTCGGCCTACAAGTGGTTACAAGTCGGCCTCATGGACAAAAATTTGACCTCCTTAGAAGCCTATATATAAGAAGGAACTCGACCTCATTTGGAGAGAATGCAAGCATGTTCGATCTCCTTTAGAAAGAAGCTGAAAGACAAAAGGAAAAGGACGAAAATGGAGGAAAAGAAGATAAGCAAGATCAAAGTTTTAGACCTCTCTGTCTCTCTCGTGTTAGGGTTTCTCAAGTAGTTGCTAGACCAAAATTGCAGAAGTTACAAGGAAAGTCGAAGTTGCAAGAGTTACAGGGGAATTCGAAGTTGCAAAAGAAGTTGCTAGGAAAGTTGAAGTTGCTGGGAGGTCAAAGTTGCTAGAAGTTGCTAGGTTGAAGTTGCTTAAAGTTGCTAGGTCGAAGTTGTTGGAAAGAAAAATTCATCAAGAAGGAAGTTGGTTTGGTCTTGGAGCGGTCTTTTGTCAAGGGTTCGAGGTCTTGGAATTCGTCATTTGAAGTTCTATAAGAAGAGAAGAGTTCTTGTGGGTTTTCCTCTCAAGTGGGGTTTTGGCCTTGGATTACAACCATCATTTTGTGTCCTCTTGTCTCATTGATCTTCATAGTTTGGTAGTTGTTTAATGATAATAACACTAACAAGAATCAAGTGAAAGAAAAAGCTAATAAAGTTAAGTAAAAAAACACCACAAGCAGTTATCAAAATAAGAGAAATGACCTAATCTAGTTGCAACTAGATTTCTCAACATGGTATCAGTGTCGAAAGATGTAACTAGGTTCGGTCTTCATAAATTTATTGAAGTCACAATGAAATGTACTTATGAAAATAATGAAGAAAATATTATTATTTTGACTTATTAAGGCATGGGTTTCATGATTGGGTCATCATGTTTTAGGTCAAAGTCCCCATTGAGGACTTCTAAGACTTATTCTGAGTCATTAGAGTCATTGTACATAAAAATAATTAAATTTGAGTCAAAAATGAATTTAGTCTCCTCCACACCAAGTCGGCCTCAAGAAGATAAAGTCGACATCAAGAAGAGTAATTTGACCTCCCTGGAGAGCTATATATACAAGGCAGTTCGAATTCATTTGGAGCATATCACTCTCTCATACATAGTTCAATATCTGAAGCTAAAAGCTAGGAAAGTGCAAAGTTGGAAAAGGGCTGGAAAGGAGTGAATTTTTTGGAAGAAGATAGAAGACCTCAAGATCAAAATTTTGGAACAAATCTCAATCACTTTTGAGGTGTATCAAGGGAGATCAGTTTTTTCCTAGTCTAGTCGAAGTTGTTGCTATTGCTGCTACTAGGTCAAAGCTACTACTCCATGTTGATGCTGCTAGGTTGAAGTTGCTTTTGAAGGGTTATCATATGCAAAAAGGATTGAGGGCTGACTTGGTGTGGAGGAAGTCTTTGTCTAGGTCAAGATTCTTGGATTATCTCGAGAAATTATTGAAGGAAGAATTGTTGACTGGGTTTTGATAGGGTTTTGCCATGGATGTCCACCTACATATGTTGTCCTTGTGTTATTGTTTTGGTGATTGCTTGATGAACTAAAAGATAAAATAAGAACATAGAGATAAAAGAATCACAAGTAATTATCTATATAAGAAAATCTTTCTGCCTTTCTGATTTTCTAACATGGTATTGAAGCTAAGGTGAAGGAGGAAAAAGGCAGTTTTGAGTATCTACTGAAAGGAGTCAAAAGGATTGATCAAGGGATCATATAAGGAGCTCTTACGAGAGATGAATCTCACTATCTTTAAGGACACTGTCTAACACAATAAAGAATGAGAAAAACATGGAAGGAGCATCAAACTACAGGTCTTAGAAGAAGAGAATTGACCTCATTCTTGAAAAGAACAAGTTCTTGGATTTGGTCAAAGGAAATGTGAAGAGACCTACCAAAGAATCTAATGATGCAGATAATGTGAAGTATAGAGAATTGGAAATATTGGTCTAGTAGCAAGTTTGAAGAATGAGTTAAGGACTGCAAAAATGACAAAGGATGATACTATGGCTTCTTTCTTTGTGAGGATGTCTAGAATTAGAGATGAACTTCAAGCCATAGATGAAATTGTATTGAAAAAGGAGCTAGTAATCACTGCACTATTGGGTACCACCTACTTGGAATTCTTTTGCTTTAGGTCTCAACCGTTGGAAAGAAGTTGCTACCTTTTAGCAATTGTGGAATGCTTGCACCCAAGAAGAAATGAGAATTTCATTAGTATCCAACAATGAAGAAGAAAATTTTCAAATGCATACTCTGCTTCTCACAAGAAAAGGTACTCCAGGAAGTCCAGAGGGCCAAGAAGGAAGGTCGATATGTCCAAGATAGAATGCTACCAATACCACAAAATGGGCCACTATAGAAGTGTCTGTCCTGACAATCCGAAGAACAAGATAAGAAGCAAAGGCCAAGCCAATGTTGCTGAAGAAGGATCTCCAAAGAAGACTAAGCCAAAAGAACTGGATATAAGGGACTTACACTACTAAGTCCTTTGATCTAAACTTTAGTTATTTTTTATTTTTTGTATTTGTAGGTTTAACGTATTTTGGAAAAACATTTTTATTTGTTGTTAAGGTTATATGTATCCCTCAAGCTTGGAGGGAGCCCTCACCAACCTCCAAAGATAGGTATCTTATTACCATTTTTCATTCTTAGTCTTCCTTACTTATCTAGTTTTGTTTGCATTAAATACTAATCACATTTCTACTCTTATTTTCTTTCTTTAGGAAAAACTTGTTGAAAACTCAAGGCGGAAGGCCTCATAAGACAAAGCATTGAAATTACAAAGTTTGTTAAGAAATAATAGTTATGTTTTGAACTACAATCTTTTACTCTCGTCATGATATTCATTCTCGATAAACTATTACTAACATATTTTTGTCTAGATTTCTTGAATATTACAGATTCTTGATTAGGTGATTCATCATTAGATAGATCTACCCTCCTCATATATTTGATTATTCTTGTGGAACCCTAAAAAAGTTCATTGTGAAAACCCTAACTTACGGGTATGTTGATGATTATGTATGAAACCTTAGCCTATTTAGGGTTATTGTTGAAGTTAAAAGAAAATGTTTGATGCTCTGATGATGTCATGTTTTGGGTTTTGGTATGGTTATGGAAACCCTAACTTGTTAGGGTTGAATGGTAATGTCTGAAATCTCGAACCTTTGAAGTATTGACAATTTAGGGTTTGCGATGTTTTGTATTGAAACCCTAGATCATTAGGGTTTGGTATGGTGTATAAGCAAGACCCTTATAATGTCCTAGGAATAAAATCTTTGGCATATGTGTGTTTGTCCGATCAAACCTTAGTTTGAACAAGTTTGTTATATGTCTAACTTTTTATTGATATTTGTATTTTTGGGTTTGACTAACACATGTTATAATATGCTCGTGGATGATGATGGAATCGTAGATGTATGAGTTGACCTAATTGTTGATGGTCATGATTCTTAGGATTGGAACTAAGCCCTAGTTGAAGTTTGATTCTCCACGATGATAATATTTGTGAATTCTACGATTTTGTAACTAAACCTTAGAAGAAGTTAAACTCTCTAATATATGATGTGATATTATGGGATTTATGAAATGTTGATAAATTCTGAAATTGTATTGTGGCTATTGAGAATTAGTAAAATCTAGGGTTTACAACAAACCCTAGTGGAAACTAGTCATGTTGTTACTTTGAATTGAGATGTGATTGGTTTTGGTTGTTAAAAGCTCATGTATGAAATATAGGGTTTTCACACTAAACCCTAGTAGGAAGTCTAACATATGAATTCTAAAATTGTTAGACACATTGTATTTGTTTGAATTTTTTCTACGGTTTGCAATATGTTTGTAGTAGGGTATGTCATACTTCTGGAAGGAACATTGAAACCCTAGATGCACTACAACAAAACCCTGTGATTAGCATCCTTTTTTGCTTCATTTTTTGCATCTAGAGACCATTTTTGGTGCTATTTGTGTCTATTTATCAAATATGGTGCAAAAATTGATGCAAAGTTTTCACCGAGTTTTGAACCAAGTCTTACATCAAATTTAGCACCAAGTATTGTAATAGGTTTTGCACTAGATTTTACACCAAGTTTTACACCACGTTTTATGCCATCCTTTGCACCATGTTTTGCATCAAGTTTTGCACCTAATTTTGTTTCACCATCTTTTGCATCCTCTATTACATCCACTTTTTGCGCCTACAATTTCATCAACTTTTGCATCATCTCTTGCATCCTCTTTTACATCATTTTTTAAATCATTTTTTTCATATTTTTTGCATCCCCTTTGTTCCAAGTTTTTCATCGAGGTTTGTGTCTAGTTTTTACATATAATTTTGCATCTACTTTTGTTCCATTGACTTTTACATCTTGTTTTGCATCCATATTTACATCCTCTTTTTCATCTGTTATTGTGTCCACTATTGCATCCA
>APFE030768891.1:64649-81552 GCA_000404065.3 Pinus taeda | reverse complement strand
TGAAGGAGAGCAGCATGCAAGGGACAACTAACTAACATTGGCATAGTTGTATGGTACATAGCAGCAAATACATAAAGCATGCAATGTTACAGCTAGGATGCAAGGGGAAACTAGCATGCAACAACAAGCATGCTAACGACAATAAACATGCTAGGGACACCAAGCATGCTAGGGACAACAAGCAAGCAAGGGACAAAAAGCAAGCAAGGTGCAACCAACACATAGATCAAAATGGAAATATGTTGCAACAATGGCACATAATGCAATGCAGTGATGGGTATAGTCATGATTAATGAAGCGTGATGAGATGCGACATAGTGATGATGGGTGCAACATGGTGCAACGCTGTGAGGTGCAACATGATGATGAAATGCAGCGCAACATTAGGTGAAGGAGTCACCTTGGAGAATTAGTTGAAGCAGAATGTCTTCAACTGATCTTATGTATCATCTTCTTAGAGATGATCTATGCTCTTATCTAGATAAGTCAATGTGTTGACCTCTGTTGTGAACATACTATCTCTCTCTCTCTCTCTCTCTCTGTGCTAAACTATTGAAGAACATATAAGAAGAATTGATCGAGGGTTTCTGCACATTGGGGTTTGTTCCTGGCTAGCACCACATCTTATGTCCTCTTGTATTGGCTTGTCTTCTACAATTTATGTTTGTGCTCCATTTACAGTTTACTTTAATGCTGATGTGATTGCTAATATGGAAAATATATGGAGCTAGTAGTGAAAAATGAAATAAATTGCTCTAAGCATAGAACATACCTAAAAATAACATGGTATCAAAGTTGAGGTGAAGACAATGCCCAAGAAAGAGTGAAAGATAAATCACCGGAGATAGTTCGAAAAGGACAAAAGGATTAGTGGATTCCTCATCCCTCTTCAAACTCACCAAGGGTGAAGTCAAAGAAGAGAATAATATTAGAATGGCACAACAAAATATGGCCTACCTAAAGATCACTTCATTAGAAGACCAAATCTCATGGTGGAAGGAAAGGCAAATAACTAATTCGACCATTATACAAACGAGTGTCAGAATGGTCGGGCACATCACTCGATGATGATAACAATCATTCTAAGGACATCTTCAATGGTCAAAGGAATGACAGGTAATGGAGGTCATCAAGGAAATGGCTCACTCTTCATAGAAACCAAGGAACCCCAAGTATGAAGAATCAAATGTTGTTTCTGATAAGATAAAGAAGTGTTATCTTGTATTGGCCCTCTCTTTTAGATTCTTTGGGCATCTGGCTTATAGATTGTAGTGCTTCAAGGCACTTCATCGGATAGATGGGTGCACTCTCTAATTTGGTAAAGATGGAAACAATCATGGGATTATACTTCGAGCTAATGCCACCTATCTCAAAAAGGGTGTATGGAATGTTAACTCTCAATTGAATAAGGGTAACTCGATTCATTTACAGAATCTCTTTTATGTACTTGATCACGAGAAGAACTTGGTGTCCATCTCAAAAATGGAAGTCAAAGGTTTGAGGGTGGCATTCATCGATGGAAAGGGATGTCTAAATTCAAGTAGAGCATGAAGGTCGATAGGTTTGGAACAACCCAAGGCGTTTGAGATTCATGATTGGGAATCTCATGTATATAGGTGGAAGAAATCCCTATATGGCTTGAAGCATAACACCACGAGCATAGTATGAGAACATTGATAGATGTCCAATGAAGTTGAGATTCACTAGGAGTGAAACCGATCCAAACCATTACCAGAAGGTTGTGGATGATAAACCTCTCATACCGACACCTTATGAGGACGACCTATTTCTGGCAAGTGCATACCCTCTCATTTCCAGAAGTAAGAGGGAGTTGGATTCCAGATGTGGAATGATAAACTGCAAGCCTATGGCTACCTCAAGGATATTAACTTTCAGAAGTTATATGTTAGTGATGTCGGACAAGATTTGGGAAATGCCTCTAAGTTTCTTGGTGAACTTTCGTCCTGACATATGTTTTGCAGTTAACATGGTGAGCTCATATTAAGTTGAGCCTGACTGGATTGGTGTAAAGAATATTATGAGATATCTCCAGGGCGTAATCTCTCATGGATTGAGATACACTACCGGAAATATTAAACTCCATGATTATTTGAATGTTGACTCGGCACGCAATGTGGAGGATCATTAGAGTACTTGTTAGTGTTGGTTGTTTGTGGATTCTACTTTGATATCATGGATGAGCAGGAAGCAGAAGTTAGCTACCATAAGCATTGCCGATACCGAATACATAGCTATGAGTATGATCTCGTGTGAAGCTGCATGGTTGCAGAAGCTCTTAAGTGAGTTGTTTGTACACATGATGAATACCATTGTGATTCTCTATGACAACCAGAGGGGCTATTCAATTATTGAGGAATCCTGTATTCGATGATTGCTCTAGTAGATAGACATTAGATATTGCCCTATCTTTGATATGGTAAGTCAATGGGCGAGTAGTGTCCATCACATTGAGAGTGATGTACAGGGCACAGACATTTTGTCAAAGCCCCGGGGAAAGGTTAAATTTGTGAATTTCCCTAACAACTTGGAGTCATTGAGAGAACTTCTTATAAGGGTCCTCCATGTTGCATGCATTGAGCTCTGGGAGCTCTAGGGGGCTTCAATTACTTACTAGAGCAACATATGACAGCAGGGAGACTCACCCTCCCATCGTCGTGTGCTCTGAATAGGATGATTAGTTCTTATATGGGTTGGGATGATTAGTTCTCCTATGGCCCAGGATGACTAGTTATCCCATGGAAACTATGGAATAGGAAGATTAGATCTCCTGTGAGCTAGGACGATTTGTTCTTTGTGGTGACTATGGAACACGATGATTAGTTCTCCTATGGGCCAAGATGATTTGTTCTCCATGGGGACTATGGAATAGGATGATTAGTTCTCTGTGGCATCCATTGACCGGATGATTCGTTCTCGTGTGGACAGGATGATTTGTTCTTGTGTGGACACGATGATTAGTTCTCTTATCGATGCATCTTAGCCATGCAATCTGGGACTCATGGGAAGTACCTCTCATCTAATCAATAAGAAGGGAAATGAGGTTAGCGGTCATAGTAGTACTATCGATGGCTGCATCATTGTATCCACTGTACTCCCTATGCTAAGATGACCTCCATTGATCTGGAATCAATGAAACTGATCTGGGATCAGTATGAGTGGCTTGAGACACTCTCTTGTGATATTGATCTAGGATCAATAAAACTAACTTCGAGTCAGTAAGAGTGATGTGACACACTCTCTTTAGATGAAACTAACTTCAGGTTAGTAGAGAATGGTATGAGACATTCTCGATCAATTCTTCTTCTTCATGGTTCAGCAGAGCAGAGCAAAGTAGAGCAGAGAAAAGCTTAGCAGATCAAAGCAGAGTAGATCTCAGTAGAGCAGAGCTCAGTAGATTAGAACAAAGCAGAGTAGTGCAGGGCACTGATGGAAGAGATAGTACCGTCAGACATGTGAATCAATGGATGGAGTTTTCCGTAGTTGAGAGGGAGTGTTAAAATTGGCAACTATGGCCAAAATCCATGTGGGTCATTTTATTTATGGAAGCTAATATTTTTCGTGGATCCATCTCATTGAGAGGTGTAGGATTGATCTAAAGATCATCTTATTCTGATAAGTATTCATGGACTTATGAATTTATTTCCATTATAAGACAATTCATGAAGGTCGGCCAACAACCAAATAAACCCCGCATGTGCTCAAAGTTTTAGTATAAATAGAGGTGGTATTCAAGTCATTTTGACACACTTGGGATCTCTTTCTCTCTCTATTTGTCTTTGGGTTTTAGTAGGAGGAGATATCCTAAGGAATAACATTGCCCTGATCTAGAGGGCAGAAAGTCGGAACTGCCGAAAAATATGGAAAAGTCGAAACTGCTGGAAAAGATGGAATTTCCATAAAAGTCAGAACTACTGGAAAAAATGGAATTGCTAGAAAAGTTGGAACTACTAGGAACAACTAGAACTACCAGAAATATCGGGAATAGCCGGAACTGTCGGGAATTGTTGAAACAACCGGAGCATCTGTCTCCAAAGGAGAGCATGATGCAAGGGAAAACTAACTAAAATTTTGATAGTTGTATGGTACTTTGCAGCAAATACACCAAGCATGCAATATTACATCAATCATGCACGGGACAACTAGCATGCAACAAAAAGCATGCTAAGGACAACAAGCATCCTAGGGACAACAAGGAAGTAAGGGACAACAAGCAAGAAAGGTGTAGCCAACACATAGGTGAGGATGGAAACATGGTGTAGCAATGGCACATAATGCAGTACAGTGATGGTTATGATCATGATCAATGAAGCGTGATGAGATGCAACATAGTGATTATGGGTGCAGCATGGTGCAGCGCGGTGAGGCGCAACATGATGAAAAAATGCAGGACAACGATAAGCGAAGGAGTCACCTTGGAGAATCAGTTGAGAATATCATGTATCATAACATGTTGGTTTGAGAGTGTTAGTCAAACAAGAAGGAAATGAAAACTAAATAACTGATTAGAAACCAAAAGAATCACACAATTAAACATAAGATTTTATGTTGTAAAACCTTTGCAGCGTGTCAAGGAAACATCCACGAGGCAAGGGATTGGATTCATTATTTGATCAAGAATGATTCTCCATGATTGCAATAGTTCATACATTCATCAGTTTTATGAGAGTGTCCTCCATTACATAACTATTGTTTCAATATAAAACTAACTTGGAAATAACTAATACAATTTTTACATATATTTACATAATTTGTTGTCGAATTCTAACAAACTACACCTTGAAAACAATTTTAGTAATCCCTTTGCCCATGCCCATTCATCATCTTTTTTGCAATCCAAGAGAAGATAAACACCATTGCAACTTCTCTACTATAACTGGCTTTGTGAATATGTCTGCACAATTCTCCCGTGTATGGACCTTGTTGAGAGCTACTTTTCCGCCATCGGACACATGTCTTAGAAAATGATACCTTACATCAATGACCTTGGTCTTTCTATGATAAGATGGATTTGCATCTAAGTGAATAGCACTCTGACTGTCACAGAGTACATTTACTCTCTCCTGCATCCTTCCAATTTCATCAAGTATACCCTTTAACGAGATTTCTTCTTTACACGTATCTAAAGCAACTATATATTCTGCTTTGGTAGTGGACAAAGAAATTGTTTCTTGAAGCTTTGAGATCCATCTAATTGCTCCACCTACAAGGGTAAAGACATAACCTGTAGTAGATCTATTTTTGTCCAAATCACTTGCATAATTAGCATCCACATATCTACAAATGGATCCTTCACTACCATTAAAGATGATGCAATAATTGCTTGTGCCTCTTAAATATCGAAGCAGCCATTTCACTACTCACCAATGTTCTTCATTGGAATTTGCCATGAACATGCTAAAAACTCAAATTGCATGTGAAATATTAGGTCTTGTAGATGTCATCGCATACATTAAGTTGCCTACAACATTTTCATATGGTACACGAGACATATACTACTTTTTCTTGGACTCAAAACCAAAGAAATATTAAAGTGGGAAGCTAATGGAACATTAATAGGTTTCACATTGTTCATACTAAACTTTTCAAGTACTCTTTCGACATACTTCTCCTGTGATAACCAAATCTTATAATTTTTCCTATCTCTATGTATCTTCATGCCCAAGATATGCTTTTCTGCTCCAATATCCTTCATATCAAATGGCTTAGAGAGCTGAGCCTTTAATCTATTAATCTCATCAATGCTTTTGCTTGCAATAAGCATATCATCAACATACAAAACAAATATAATGAATATGCCACTGAAACTTTTAAAGTATACACAATGATCATGCTCAATTCTAATAAAGTTCTGGCTCACCATGAAGGAGTCAAACTTCTTGTACCATTACCTAGGAGACTGCCTCAAGCATTACAATGATTTCCTGAGCTTGCAAACTAGTCTTCTACTGCAATCCTGTACAAAAACTTATCGTTGTTCCGAATATATCTCTTCATCGAAATTACCATGTAGAAAAGTTGTTTTAACATCTAATTGTTCTAACTCAAGGTTAAGTAATGCAGTTGGTGCCAAGAAAATACAAATAGAAACAATTTTTTCAAATGGTGAAAAAATCTCATGAAAGTCAATACCTTCATCCGGAGAATGACCTTTCGCTACCAGCCTTGCCTTATACCATTCGATATTTCCATCAACTTTCCATTTCAATTTGAAGACCCACTTGCATCCAACAACACTTCTTCCTTTTGGGAGTTCTATAAGATCAGAGATATTGTTCTTGGCTAAGGAATCCATTTCTTCTTCCATAGCCTTTTTCCATTTTCTTCTATTCATATCATCTACTGCTTCCCGATAACAAGAAGTTTCCCCATATTCAGTAATCAAAGAAGTCTCTCCTTCCTCTCGAACTTCAAAAAAAGGTCTAGCCTCCAATTGAAGTTGTCGATTTGGCGATACTTGTTCCAGTTCAATTATTTCCACATTTTATTTTAAAAGAGAAGGTTCATAAAATGTTACATCTCTACTAATGAATATCCGCTACGACGTAGGATCCCACAACATGTATCCTTTCGCTGCACAGTCATACCCAATGAAGAAATAACATTTCCATTTTGGATTTAATTTTGAACGCTGACTTTAAGGAATAAGAGCATAGACGTCACAACCAAATATCCATAAATGTGAATTTTAACTAGAGTCACCTAACCAAACTTCTTTAGTAATTTTACAATTAATTTCTAGTAAAGGTGATGTGTTAACTAAATAACAAGTAGTGGTTAATGCTTCTGCCCACAACTCCTTTCGTAGGCTAGCATTGTTGATCTTGCTTCTCACTCTTTCCATAAAAGTCAGATTCGTATGTTCAGCAACACCATTTTGCTGAGGAGTATAAACAACAGTTTTTTGTCTAAAAATTCCTTCATCCTTACATTATTATTCAAATTCTAGACAAGTAAATCCACCACCATTGTGTGTTCTTAAACATTTAATTGATTTGTGTGTTCTTTTTCCAACCATTTCTTTAAATTGTTTAAAGACATTGAATACATCAACTTTATTTTTCAACATAAACACCCAAACTTTATGGGAGTAATCATCAATAAATAGTAAAAAATATAAAGCACCTTCATATGATACAAGAGGAGATGGCTCCCGTAGATCAAAATGAATATAGTCCAAAATTTCTTTACTATTAAGACTTCCAGTTTTAAACCTTTGGTTACACTGTTTTCCATACACACAATGTTTAAAAAAATTCAACTTCAAGGATTTCAAATCAGGAAGTAATTTACACTTCATCAGTATGTGAAGACCTTTCTCGCTCATCTAACCCAATCGCTGATGCCATATGCGAGTACCTTCTTCTTCTTTCTCTGACACAATCACTGCTTCACTGACGTGAGTACTTCCTTTGTGTTTGTAAATATTTCTAACCTTTTCTGCTTTCATAACAACTAGGGTGCCTTTTGAGACTTTCAGCACTCCATTCTGACCTGTAAACTTATAACCATCTGAATCCAACACTCTTAAAGAAATCAATTTTTTTTTCAATTTAGGTACATGTCTAACACTAGTTAATGTTCTAACTAGGCTATCATACATTTTAATCCTAATATTTGTGATCCCAACAATTTGACATGATACATTATCACCCATTAGCACATAACTACCATTTACAACTTCATATGAAGTAAACCAATTTCTATGTGGACACATGTGATGAGAAGCACCAAAGTCTAATAGCCAACTTTCAAAATATTGAGAGACATTGCGCACAAGTAAAGTTTCATCTATCATAATTCTTCAGCAAATAAGACTTCATATATCATAATTGAATCAACCTCATTTGCTTCCTTCTTTGGATTATCAGACTCTTTTCCTTTCCAAGAGTCATTCTTGAGGTGTCCAATTTTATTGCAGTACCAACATTTTGCCTTACACTTCTTTCCCTTTTATTTTCATCTAGAAGATCCCCTTATTTTTTATCCTCTTTCCTTTCACCATCCTCTCACTATCCTCACTTCTGGTGTAGTTGTTTCAGTACTGGATTTCCTCCATACTTCTTAAGATGAGAGAGCTCCCACAAATGATTCAAATTTCAAAGAATCAACAGTGCTCAAACTGATTGAAGTTATGAATTTGTCCCATGACTCAGGCAAAGAACATAACAAGGTTATAACCTTGTCTTCTTCCTAAATTTTAACTTCCATATCTTATAATTGGCATATAAGTGTATTAAAAACATTTAAATGTTCTACAATTTTTGTATGGACTGTAAAACTATCTTTTCAAATAAATTTTATTGCTTAACAATATTGTCAAATATAGATTTTCCAGTCTTTCCCATAAACTTACAGTGGTACTCTCTTCAACAATGTTGAAGAGAACTTTATCTGCCAGACATAACTTTATGGTACTAAGACCTCGAGCATCCATGTCCTCCCAGTTCTAATCTATCCTGCTTGTAGGTTTCTTGTTTTCTCTGTCCAAAGCTTTGCATAACCCTTGTTGCACCAGAAAATCCCTAAGTTTCAGTTTCCATAAAGCAAAGTTGTTCTTGCCAATTAATTTCTCCACCTAGAACTTTACATTTGTCATTTTGGCCATTTCTTTCCTGTTGGGGTTTCTCTATTTCAACAAGGGGTTTCTTAAAAAATATTTCGATTTCCCTTCTTCCAACTAGGGTTTTGAATATTTTCTAGTTTCTTGGGTTCCCCTCTTTTCCTTTTTTCTTGTGATTTTAGAGAACAACAAAAAATATGCCCTATTCCAACTTCAGTTTCACTTTGTACCTACTTCTTGATTCAATTCTTAAAAAAAAAAACATTTTTGAAATTGCTGAAAAAATAAATTCTAGAATTTTCACAAAAAACCCTATACCACTTTGAGTTTCACTGTTCCTTGCATTCAACAAAAAAAACAAGTATTTTTGTTCTTTCTGCACTCAAAATTAAAAAGATTACCTATAAACCCTCACAGAACACACAAACCCTCCATAGCACTTCAACTCTCCATAGTACAACTCCTTCTATGCTTCATATTCTCTACATTACCTGATTTGTATGAACAACAATGTTGTTCCGATTCTCTTCAGTCAGGTTTTCATGACTCTACTTCTGAAAAAAAAAATGGAAAAACAGTTTCTCTTTTTGGGCTCAGCAATCGTTTGACTATCACAAAGGGCTAGTTTTTAGTGGTTTTTTTTCAGCTGTACGACCCCTCATTTTCTTAGTTGGTAGAGTTTTCAAAGGCAACTCTCCTCTTCTTTCAAAAAATCTTAGTGGGACAGCTCTCCTGTCGTTTAAAAAATCTCAGCAGGGATTATGCATTTAAAGAGGGAAACATCTTTTGTCTGCATTTGACAATGAGAACATTTAAAAATGACTCTCTTGCTTCTCTGTGGCCTCAAACATTTCTCTCTCAATAGTTTGTAGAAGGAGATGAAAACTAAATGACTGATTGGTAACCAAAATAATCACACGAGTAATCACAAGATTTTACCTGGCAAAACCTTGACAGTGGGTCATGGAAGCATCCACAGGCCAACAGATTGGATTCTTTATTTGATCAAGAATGATTCTCCATGATTAAAATAGTTCGAGAATTCATCAGCTCTATGAGAGCCTCTGTTATATAACTCTGTTTCGGTATAAAACTAACTTGGCAGGAACTAATACAATTTTTACACATATTTACATAATTCATTGTCAAATTCTAACACATTCAAGGAAGCTTGAAGACAATAAAAAACAAAAACGCATTCTTTTGAATCTATGTTCCTACCAAGGTATGAACATTCTTGTGTCATCTTTGAGAATATTTTAGAATGTGACAGTAAGAAAAATTCAAACAATTAACCTTTTCTTGTGATGTAGGATTCTCATATATTCCTAAAATTTGCAATCAACATATATTCAAGACCAAAACATTACATAAATTCAATGGCAACATTAATGATTACCTTTTAATTCATACAATGTATTCTAAATCCATGAGAAGCTATGAGAAGCATTAGACATTATAATACCATCATTTCAGAATTTAAACAAAATCTAGGACCTTATTTTTCTTCACAAATTTAGGTACATGGGTGGCAAACAATTATGAGACACTCTAAGATCTCAAGAAGTTAATGATGGGTCATGGAAAGAAACATACAAAAAATTAGTTTTAATTATTGAAGAATTCTTGATCATATTTGACTCATTAAATGTTTTACAATCAATATGCCCCATAGTTCTTGTTAACACTCCACAAAACTCTCCTAGGTTGTAGCTCGGAGATGCCTAGTAACATATAATCTTCAATATTGTTCTTTGAACTATTAGAATAAATGATGGTTTGGATCAAGTTGGATAACCATTTTAGCTCTGTTTTCACTCAAGGCAAGCATGAATTCTCTCACCAATACAATGCTTTAGACCACTAATGCTCAATAATTTATAAATTCAATGGATAGATGGAGAATACTGACTATACCAGCAGACTGCATACATAAAAATAAATGAATGGCTAGCTACAGGCAACAAAAGAGAATACAGACTGTACTGGTAGATGCATATATGACCACATATGGATAGCTAGCTACAAGCAACAAAGAAGATTGCAAATCTAATTTATCAAAGAAGAGATAAAATGTCAATTATCTGGCCTTAGAGACAAAGAAAACATGAATAGACTGTTCAAGTGCAAGCATAGAAAAATAAAGATAATGGGCATTGAACATATAATGGAAAAAGGAGCTTATATTGCTAGAATGAAGATGAGAAGCTTGAAGGAACCGAGGAGTAACAATCTCCAAAAGTTGAACCCCTATTACATTTTACTTTCAACTATTTATATCCTGTTTACAATGCTCCTAAGCTCTAAGAGGCTAAGTGTCTTAATGTGTCTGATCTGCATTGTTAACTATTTTTATGCCCTCTAGGCAAGCATGGGATCAGATTTTTCTGCTTCTGAGAGAAAAGTAATCGCTTTCATATATTTTTGGTAGCTTGTTACGATGTCTAGGACTTCTCCTTTGCCAAAGATGCTCCATGATGATTATGGTGTTATGGATGAGCTACGCTATCTATTGATGCTCCATGACTGCTTTGTTCATTGGGGGCGGGGGCGAGCTGCAAGTGCTATGGCTCTTTCTATTCTCCTTCTGGCCTTTGTCCTTGTCTCCCGACCTCTGTTAGATAATGGAAAGGGTCTTCGGGCTTGTGTAATCCATTAAACATTTACAAATGACTATTTTTCTGTTATATACAAAATAGAAAGCATTACTACAAAAATCCCACATTATCAATGTATTTTGGACGTCAAAAGTCCTAAAATATGGTCTAATTGTCTATTGGGTCTAGCCTTGTTTCCCTCGCAAGTCAGTAAAAGCCTCCTCCTATGTATTTCCCTTATATTATGAAATATGTGAAAAACACTGAAAAGTGCATGAAAATGGGTTTTGCAAACTTCACATATTTCACTTCCCAGACCCTTTCGGGTCTGAGACTCATTGCAATCACTGCTGGATGATACTCCCTTTATATTTTCATTACACAATGAAAGTACATCAAATACATTAAAATTTCAGCTTTTGCGAACTTGAAAATATATATATTTTTCCTCCCGAAACCCATTAGGTCTAGGTTCCATCACTATCGCATTGCCCCTGTTTCCCTTTGTACTTCATTATATAATAAAATACACAGAAAATGCTTTAAAAATGGCTTTGGTGCACACTTCAAAATTTATGAATTCTTATATATAATACCATCGGGTGTGTCTATCGGGTCACGCATATGTATGTGCATAGGCCCCACCCCTTGGTATAGTGCCAATACGATAAATCGCAATCGCGTATCACTCACTCCCCATGTCCTTTATATAACATAGCATATGCTCCCCACCGATGCAACTCGCCGATCCGATCATTAGTGATTGCTGATTGGCGGTGTCATGCACCCAACTTTAAACTATCCCTTCTTCTCGACCGATTGCGATTAGCTACTTAGATCTGGGTTGTTGATCAGCCAGTTCTAACAGTTGTTGTTCACTCCTCTGTTTAAGCCTGTGACTGTGGGGTTTTCATGGTTTTCAAGTGTTTTTGCCTCTTGATAGTGCATTTCTGCCCTTCCATGGGCTCACCTCTTGCACTGATTTTGACCATTGAATGATTCTAAACAAATGATAAAGATTTCAAGAACATATATGGATCCCATGGGACACTTTTAAGCAAATTTGAAGACTTTAAGAGCATATATTGATCCAATTTTGGGCCTTTTATCAGCAAGGCTAACATTGGCTCCTTTTGGGGATGAAATCCTCCTTGTGAGGTTTCAAGGATCATAGATCAATGCCTTTCCTATAAAACAAAAATCAAATCTTCCTTCTACTGTTTCATTCGGCATGGAGACTATTCTGTAATGAAATAAAAACTAGAAAAACATATTTATAATGACAAGGCTTCAGAGCCTTAAACAAAATAAAGTTTTAAGAATTGCCCATTTACTAGGCTACCAAAAGTATCTCCTCCTTCAAGACTGTGTAAAATGAATGTATTTTTCTGCTAAATTTGAGCGATGACAAACAAACTTGTTCATAAGGATTCAAACTTTCCATGATTACCTTTATTTTCCTTAAATAGAAATTGTCCACTTTTTCTCTCTGATCTGTTGTAGCTTGACCTGGTTATTCATTCTTCTTACCATGTCATTCTCTTCATCTTGTTCTTCTTGCAAGAATTTAGGCACAGGGAGAATCAACTAGATACGGAAAACAACATCAGTGCCATAAACCAGTTTAAATCTAGAATTCCCTGTGGATTTATTCATGGTAACTTTGTCAGCCCATAGTGCGAACTTCAACTTGAAAACCTAGCTCTTTTTGTTGTCCTCTAATAGATTTTTTTATTACCCTTACCAGACTGTTATTGGATGATTCTGCCAAGCCATTACGTTGAGGATAATATGACGTAGAATGTGCCACTTAAATTCCCATGGATTCAATCATGTCCATCAATTCTTTTTCCTTGAAAGTTGTTGCATTATCAATGACTAGTTTGGTTGGGCAACCAAATCTAGTGAAAATATTCTCATTAAAGAACTTTATGACAACTTGATAATTGGCATTCTTAGTGGGTATAGCCTCAATCCACTTAGTGAAATAATTAGTGGCTACTAAAATACATTTGTGTTGGCCACTAGAATATGGGTTGATCTCAGCTATAAGGTCAAATCCCTACTGCTCGAAGGGACCATTGACATGTACTGGCTTCAAGGGCAGAGATTTTAATTGTTGTCTTCCTGCAAACCTTTGACACTTGTCACAAACTCTCACAACAGAAAGCACATCAGAGAACAGGGTAGGCCAATAATATCCAACCCTCAAGATTTGATGGGTTGTTGTTTTCCAATAATGATGCCCTCTAGAGATGCCAAAATGTAACTGGTGTATGACTTCCATAGATTGTTCTTTATCTAGACATCTCAAGAGGATTCCTCATGGGTCTTTCCAATAAGGCAAATTTTTGTAAATGAAGGATTTGGATGATATGATTTTAATGGCCTGGGCTTGACTTGAGTCAAGTCCTGGAGGGACTTCTAGCTTCTGCAAAAAATGAACTATGCATGAATACCATTCACAGGTGGCTAGATTTTCAGCCAAAGATTGATTCACTTTTTCTCTTCTACTGTTCCCTCTGTCTGTTCATCATATGAATTTAGACCCATGCAATTTAGGTCTAACAAGCTACAATTTTCTTCAACCATAAGTTTAGCCAAGCCCTAGCCCTTGACAAGCTTAGTGGGCTTCACCTCTATGTTAAAATCTATGAATTTTGCAATCCATTTAGCTCTCTTTCCATCAACATTTGGTTGAGTTAAGACATATTTTACTGAAGCTGAAGGTACATATGCAATTACTTTGGAATGCAGAATATAAATTATGAATTCCTTCAAAGATATTATGAATGCCTTCATTGCATAATGACCTTTCATAGGAAGTTAAGATAAAAAAGGAAGCATTGCCTTTGTCTTCCAAACAATGGATCTCATCATCTTCTTCAAACTACTCGTCTTCCATGACTGCATTTTGAAAAGGAGCCATCACCCTTTGGTCCTCATTAGTTCTTCTATATGGATTTGGATTTGGATTTCTAGGACAAACGATAGTAGGCACTCTTCCCTTTCCCAGGTGCTGCTCAACCCTTAATTTGGAGATTTCAGAGGCTAATGACTCTATCATTTTGGTCATTTTATCTATCTTAGTATCAGAGGATGATGAAGACTCGCCCCTCTGTCTTCTTTTAACAACATTTCCCTTGATCTTCTCTACAACCATGATGTTTGATTCCACTTCCAAGGATGCATTATACATGTTAACCAAAGTAACACATTGCCTCTCCCTTAATAGTAGGTAGAAGTTAGAATCAAAAGCACTGGAATAAGTGAGTTTAGCAGAGGTAGTAGTGGGTTTTACTTCAGCTGGTATCTTGGTGTACATACGGTTAAGCTTCTTATTAAAATCAAACAAAAACTCCCCATTTTCCCTCTTTAAATTCCCAAACTTAGTGTGATAGTAGAGGAGATCCTTCTTATCCCCACAATTCTTTAAGAATGCATCATCTAAAACTTCAATATCTACTATATATCTTGGGGTTAGTTCTCTAAACCATTTTCTAGCCTCTCCATCTAGGCTTTGGATGAAGACTCTCATCCACACATCATCTTCACTACTGTCCAGATTGTCAACATAGCTAAAGAATGACTTAGGATGTTCTTTAGTAGTAACATCTTCAGTCTTAGTGAACTTAGGCCTATATTTCTAATATTCTGCAGTAGGCATGGCATTCAAAGGAGTGGGCAGTATTAGAGGTCCATAACTAGGAGCTATGATTCTTTCCATTTTCGTAGGTGCTTGTGGACCTGCCATAGTTGTGGTGGATAAAAGGGTACTGGTAGTCTAAATGATAGAGGGTTAAGGAGTGATTGATCAGACCAAAGAAGTATGATTTATAGGAGGTGAGTTTCATTTGGGCTTAAAACAAAAGGAGAACCTAAAGAATAAGGAGCTTTATGAATCTCTAAGTGTTTTTCTTCACTGATAGTATTAGATTCTCTACTTTCCCATTCTTGAAGAGATATAGGAGATTGATTAGGTTTACCTGAACCTGATACTCCTTTCTGTAATACCCTTCTCTCTTTGATGATTTTTTCACAATCAGGTACTCGGTCAGCTTGTAGCTTCTGAGGATTTTTTCGAGTATGCCTCACAAATTGAGCCACAACTATGAAGTGGAGTCCCCAAGAGGTTCGACTTCTAGTAGAGTCGCCAGAAAGGTGATTACAACCAAAAACGTTCCCAAACTTTGTCTATCATCAAAGTTGGATCTATGTTGTTTCCCAAAGAAGTTGAGCTTCAGTTTCCTCTCCTCGGTAACAGCACCAATTATGTTAACACTCCAGGAAAATCTCATAGGTTGTAGCTTGGAGATGCCTCATAACATATAATCTTCAATATTTTTCTCTAAAATGTTGGAATAAATTATGGTTTGGATCAACTTGGATAACCATTTCAACTTTGTTTTCACTCAAGGAATGCATGAACACTCTCACCAATACAAGGCTTTAGATCACTAATGCTCAATAATTTATAAATTCAATGGATAGATGGAGAATATTGACTATACCAGCAGATTCCATACATAAACATAAATGAATGGATAGCTACATGCAGCAAAAGAAAATACTGACTACACTCGTAGATGCATAGATGACCACATATGTATGGCTAACTAGAGCCAACAAAGAAGCCTGCAATCTAATTTATCAAAGCAGAGACAAGGTGACAGTTATCTTTCCTTAGACACAAAGAAAACATGAACAAAATGTTCAAGTGAAAGCATAGAAAAACAAAGAGAATGGACAATGAACATATAACTGCAAAAGAAGCTTGTATTTCTAGAATGAAGATGAGAAGCTTGAAGGAACAGAGGAGGATCAATCTCCAGAAGTTGAACCCCTATTACATCTTACTCTCAGCTCTTTATATCTAGTTTACAATTCTCCTGAGCTCTAAGAGGCTCGGAGTCTTAATCTATCTGATCTGCATTGTTAAGTGATTTGATGCCCTCTAAGCAAGCATGGGATCATAATTTTCTACTTCTGACAACAGAGCAACGGATTTCAGATATTTCTGGTAGCTTGTTGCAGTGTTTGGGAGTTCTCCTACGCCAGAGATGCTCCATGATGATTATGTTGTTATCAATGATCTACGATGTCTATTGATGCCCCATGACAGCTTTTTCCTTTTGGGAGGTGGGGGGGAAGCTGCGAGTGCTATGGCTCTTTCTATTCCACGTCTAACCTTTGTCTTTATCTCCTAGCCTTTGTTAGATAATGGAAAGGGTCTTTGGGCCTCTGTAATCCCTTAAACATTTATAAATGACTACTTTTCTGTTATATACAGAAAACACAACACTACTCTAAAAATTATGCCAGTGTATTTTTGTAGATGTTCTATGCTAAGAGCAATTTCAATTTTCTGACAGCAATCATACAAGTAGTTAAGCAAAATGCAGATAGAACATATAAGCAGATCTTACAGAAGACAAATCAGAAACAGGAAAAATGTGTGTGTTCGTTTCGGTGGTCAACAGGATGCTTCAACCAGCAAAGTCTCCTTTGGTCAGCCAACCCAGAATGTGTCACAACAACCCTCCAACCAGTAGATGAGTCAACCCAAGTCAATTTTACAAAAGTCAACGTTGTCCTGAAAAGTCAACGCAGGGGCAGCAAGCTAAAAGTCAACACAGCAGCAAAACGGTCAACCCTTTGACCTCGATTTTTGTGCCAGGTAGTACGGCCTTCAAAAATCGAACCTTTCACAAATTTTCAGCTTGAT
>APFE030768891.1:52796-64629 GCA_000404065.3 Pinus taeda | reverse complement strand
CTTGGTTTTCCTCTATTAGGTATTGTTCTGTCTCGGCAGCAACAACACCCCACCAGCTACACTCCCCACAATCTGTACACAACTACCTATGCCTCAACAACTAAAGGACTGAGCCTCTAGACTCTGCATAATCCTGGGACTAGCTGAATTACTCCTCAAGCCAACTGCGTCAACCATCCTGGTCTCTACGTGGCTCTTCGTGAGCCTCTTCTGCCCTCCTCAGCCTCTATGCTGGCCTTTCTCTAGCTCAAACTGATGACGCAGTCCCTTTGCGTCAACCCTTTCTGCTGCTTTCTGCCTCTACCACTCGGGACAGCTATTTCTACTGCAAATTCTTTGATTCAGTTGGAACCTTCAGCTCTCCTGTGATCTGCAACGCTCTGATACCATGTTGAAATTTCTAAGTATTACCTGTTAGAAATTTTATCTGTATTCTTTGGTTTATTTCGCCTACTTGTTTAATTACTAACAAGTTATTTAATCATATAAACACTGAAATAAACACAATACAGTCTCAACCATCTACAGATCAACAATTGAAAAAAAATAGACAAACACACAAGGGACACCATTATTTTTGGACAATCGTCCTCGGAAAAACCCAACTTGGGAAAACCGGTGCAGAGATTTTGAGGGTTATATTATTATGCAGTCCTTCTGAGTACAACTGGCTGCCAAACTAGCTCACCCGACAAAGAAAATAATCTGGCAGTAATACCTCTCTCTTCAGAAGCAGATACTCTGAAAGTTTTCCCCATGAAACCCTCTATAGCACAATCTGAAGCTCAGCGCCATCCCTCCTGGCCTCTACGTCAGCCCGAAACCCTCTGTGTCAGCCCTCTGAGGCTCTGTGCAGCCTCTATGGCCCTCTACGTCACTCATGTAGCCTCTACATGGATGACGCAAGCCCTTCTGGCCTCTACGCAGTCTCTTCTGCCTCTGCGTGGCTCCCACTGGCTCAACATCTACCTCTCTGCCTCTGCGCTTGTCTTCCAGCACTATCTCTACCTCTCTGCCTCTCTGCCTCATACTCACTGCCCCTCGCTGCAAACTGATCATTGATTCGATTTCTCTTAGCAAACCCCGCTCTAAAAAATTGAATGATTGATCACTTTGGTGTGTCTCCAACTGACCCTCAAGCCTTCTCTTATACTTTTTCTGTTGAGTCTTCAATGGTCGAGATTACATCTTTAATCAACTGCTAAGATTAGATTTGGCTTGATCCATGTTATTTAGAACGTTCTAACCTAGTTTTATATTAATACCCATTAATATTTTATTTTCCCTAAGTTTAGACTTAGGAACTCCACTAAAAATATTATTTATTTTAATATCTTCTTCACTGGGCAGAATTTCCCCAAACTATTTCTGGGTCTTGGAAATCTCATGTGCTTTAGCCTCCACCAATTTTCATGGCTAGAGCACATCCGATGCTACCCCAAATTAACATTAACTACTCTAACAAGATAAAGACCATGGAGCACAATCAAACAAAGGAAATCAAAACCTTGGAAGCTAAGTATTTCACTCTTTTAGACAAATTCATGAAGACAAAAATCGATCAAGAAAAATTAATAATAAGACATGCCAAGGACATGAATTCCATACAAAGGAGGTTGGAAGAAATGGAAATTTTACAAAAGATGGGAAGGTCGCAAGTTCAGGAATTTCAGCTTAGATCAGATGATGAGAGAAACAAAGAACTTTCGACAGATCATAAGCCTCCCAGTCTGCCTAAACAATTCTCATCTCACTGCAAAGAGGTCCCTTGTTCCATTGAAAATAGGTTGACTGAAAATGTGTTCCAAAATGGATTTTGGATAGACTCCTAAGTCTAAGTGTTCCTCACATAGGAAAATGAAAGTCCAAGGAAGTTCCTAGACATAGCCCCATTGCAGAGATCTTTTCATTCTGAATCTATTGCAACTTGAATGGGCAAAAATGGACTTAGGATGCAGAAGTTATCGCTCAAAAAAGATGCCCTTTGTTCCTTAGAAAAGAGGAAAAATCCCCTAAAAATGGCAAAAAACCCTTATAAAGGGAAATTGCATCGGAAAAAGGCAAAGGGTCGAACTTAGGCGGAGGCGGAAGAAACTTTGATCCGCCGATCCAATGTATTGGATCGGAGGCAGACATATGTGCGATATCGGGACCATGGACCTGGCGATTGCGATCATGTGATACGCTGATCGCTAATGATCAGATCGACGATGCACAGAACCCTGGGCCGAGCGACATTGCAATCGCCGATATCAGTGATCGGCGATCAACAACCCCCGATGCCGATAAAAAGGCCAGACCTAATAAGTTTTCAAAGCCCAATTGTATAAAATTTCAGGTCCGAGAATTCGGATTTTCACGTGTTTTCCCGTGTATTTGGATTTTACCCAAAACACATATGCGATGTGATAAGCGAAGAATCTAGACCTGAAAGGGTTTATAAATGCAAATGCATATTATTTTAAGTCCGCCATAAAGCCATTCGACGATATTTTCAGTGTTTTAATGTATTTTTATAAATACAAAGGAAATGCAAACGGGGCAATATAACCCGGACCCGAAGGGGAATTTAGGCACGATCTATATAATTTGAGTTTCGTAAAGGCGGATTTCGGGCGGGCCTCAAGCGGTAAATGGTTTTGGGTTGGCTCCGTCCGATCCCACACAATGAATGACGCGTGGCTTGGCGGACGAACAGGGACACCACCTTTTCGGGCAGGTAACCCTCTGTAAAGTTTTGTAGATGTTCTATGCTAAGAGCAATTTCACTTTTCTCACAGCAATCATACAAGTAGTTAAGCAAAATGCAGATAGAACATATAAGCAGATCTTACAGAAGACAAATCAGAAACAGGAAAAATGTGTGTGTTTGTTTCGGCGGTCAACAGGGTGCTTCAACCAGCAAAGTCTCCTTTGGTCAGCCAGCCCAGCATGTGTCACAACAACCCTCCAACCAGTAGATGAGTCAACCCAAGTCAATTCTACAAAAAGTCAACGCTGTCCTGAAAAGTCAACGTAGGGGCAGCAAGCTAAAAGTCAACACAGCAGCAAAACGGTCAACCCTTTGACCTCGATTTTTGTGCCAGGTAGTACAGCCTTCAAAAATCGAACTTTCCACAAATTTTCAGCTTGATTGGACCAAGCGTTGACCAAAGTCAATGCTGGTCGAACTTTTTGCGAAACCCTAGCAGCAGAAAATCGTACTGCAGCTCAGCCGTACAGTCTGTCCTCTTCGTCCTTCCCAAGTGTGGCTGAAATTCGTCCTCCAGGTAGCTCGTACTCTTTAGGATGAGAGAGGAAAGATGTGAGTTGTGTTGGTGTTTATGAAAATTCTCTCCAACTTTGTCCCTGTATTATATCCATCAAATGAGGGTGTGTGACACTATTATTGGCATGTGAGCCCTACATGACAAAACTGCGCTGACCGTTGCAACATATAATTTAATTGAAGATATAAATTCAAAAATATAAGTTCTGCTCATCGGATTAAGACTATTTTTATATGGATTTTACACCTCTCAGAAAGAGGAATCCAACAAAAACATTAGCCTCTTAATCTGAGCATCAAAACATGGATTTTGGACCTAGTTGTCCAAATTTAACAATTTTGGACTTCAAAAGTCTTAAAATATGGTTTACTTGTCTATTGGGTCCCAAATTATTGCTATCACAAGTCACAAAAGTCATGCTCCTGTATTTTTCCCTTATAGTATGAAGTATGCGAAAAACCCTAAAAAGTGCATGAAAATTGGTTTGGCGGACTTCACATATTTCACTTCCGAGACCCTTTCGGGGCTGAGACTCATCACAATGGCTGCTGGCCAATGCTCCCTTCATATTTTCGTTACATAATGAAAATACTTGAAATACATTAAAATTTGGGCTTTTGCGGACTTGAATATATATATATATATAATATATATATATAATATATATAAATTATATATTATATATATAGATTATATATATATTGCTTCGTGAAAACCATTGGGGCTGGTTCCATGGCTATCACATTGCCCTCATTTCCCTTTGTATTTTGTTATATAACAAAATACATGGAAAATGCTATAAAAATGGCTTTGGTGGGGACTTCAAAATTTATGAATTCTCATATATAATGCTGTCAGGTCCGGCTATTAGGTCGCCCATATGTATGTGCATAGGCTCTGCTCCTTGGTATAGTGTCAATGTGATATTAGCCGACACAATAAATCGCAAGCAAGCGTTGCTCACTCCTCGGGTCCTTTGTATAACATAGCATATGCTCCCCGCCAAAGAAACCGACCAATTCGATCATCGGCAATCGTTGATCGGGGTGCGATGTGCCCAACCTTAAAGTGTCCCTTCTGCTCGATAGACTGTAATTAGTTGCTTAGATTTTGGCCATTAATCAGTGACATCTAATAGTTGTTCACTCCTATGTTTAACGGTAAGATTGTGGGTTTTTAATCGTTTAAGTGTTTTTGCCTCCCTATAATGCATTTCTACCCTTCCATGGGCTCACCTCTTGTGCCAATTTTGAACCTTGGATGATTTTGAGAAAATGTTGAAGATTTCAAGAGCATATATGGATTCCATGGGATGCTTTTAAGTAAGTTTGGAGACTTTAAGAGCATATATGGATCCAGTTTTGGGCCTTTTGTCAACTACCCTAACAAACTCAACTCAAACCAAGATCTCATTCATGTATTTTAATTTATTTACCTAGTTCATAAGCCTAGATCATTATAAAGTATTACAATGTTGTCTTTCTATCTTTTGATCAAGTAAAAGAATCATATTCTAGTATGTCTTTAAGCAAATGATTCTTCTAACATGCATTTTCTGTGAACAATTTGTATTTTAAAATTTAATGTGTACCTAAACATTCGTAAAATTATGATTATTTATATTTTGACAAATAATCTCACAAACATCCCTATAACAAAATTAAGATTGCTTGTCATTAAAAAAACAATACTTATCCAACATGTCAATCAAACATGAAATCTAATAAAAATAACCATGAATCTTTCTTAATATGGTGTACTAAAAATACCACAAAGATAACAAACTCAACTCAGAACAAGAATTCATTCTTGTAAATTAACTTTACTACCAAGGTATGGCCATTCTTGTGTCTATTCTCAGAATATTTTACAATATGAAGGTCATAAAAAGTCAAACAATTAACCTTTTCTCCTGCAAGGTTCTAAGATAGTGCTGGAATTTGCAACCAAAATAAATTCAAGTCCAAAACATTACATAAATTCAAGACAAAGTTTAATGATCACCTTTTAATTCCTACAATGTCTTCTAAATCCCTATTTTTAGAAGTTATAATATAATCATTTGAAAATTTAAACAAAATCTAGGAAGTTATTGTTCTTCACAAATTTAGGTACATGGGTGACAAACAATTATGAGACACAATTTTTTTTAAATTATTGCAAGTACTTGATCATCTTTGACTCATTAAACTTTCTATAATCAATAGTCCCCTTTGTTACAGTTCATGTATTTTACTTGTTTTAGCTAGGTTAGAAGCCTAAATAAGTATAAAATGTTGCAGTCAGCTCTTTCCATTTTTAGATCAAGTAGACCAATCATATTCTAGTTAGCGTTTAAGCTAATGATTCTTCTAACCTTATTATTTGAACAAATGATTCTTCTAACATGCATTTTCTGTTAACAATTTTCATTTTAAAATTACTCTGCACCCAAACATTCCTAGATTATATTTATTTCTATTTGGACAAATAATCTCACAAACATCCCTACAACAAAATTATGATTGTGAGAATATCTTGGAATTTGTACCCAAACATATTCTACTTAGTGTTTAAGCAAATCATTCTTCTAACCTTATTATTTGAACAAATGATTCTTCTAACATGCATTTTCTGTGAACAATTTGTATTTTAAAATTAATCTGTACCCAAACATTCCTAGATTATATTTATCTTTATTTGGACAAATAATCTCACAAACATCCCTACAACAAAATTAAGATTTTGAGAATATCTTAGAATTTGAGCAGTCAAGAAAAGTTAAACAATTGACTTTTTCTAATGACAAAGAAGAAAAGTCAAACTATCTTAGGATCTGTACCCAAACATATTCTACTTAGCGTTTAAGCAAATGATTCTTCTAACCTTATTATTTGAACAAATTATTCTTCTAACATGCATTTTCTGTAAATAATTTTCATTTAAAATTAATATGTATCCAAACATTCCTAGATCTTATATTTTTTTATTGGACAAATAATCTCACAAACATCCCTACAACAAAATTAAGATTCTGAAAATATCTTAAAATCTGAACAGTCAAGAAAAATTAAACAATTGACTTTCTCTAATAACAAACCAGAAAAATCAAACTATCAACTTTTTCTCATAACCTTCCCGTTCTAAAATATTCCTAGAATTCGCAATCAACATAAATTCAATAACAAAACCTTACTATATAAAAACTGGCTGCAATATCATTTCATACCATTTAATTGATGAAGGGAATCGATCAATTAATAAATAGAACTAAGGAGACGTGTACCTGGTCATCCTCGTATTTTCTACAAAAATCGCTGCACGCAACAGATAACATGCATACTAGCGAGTCAGAATACAGAAGCATTCTGCAAGTACGAAAACAAGCTACCTAGCTAAATAATTATACTACTCAGATAAATAAGGTCACCTCAACAATTCTTGAATGTAATTTGTTCGAAGCGTGGGCCAGTGTGGAGCGAGGGCTGCTGTTCCTTCCACCACAAAGACCAAGTGTCGTTCATTTGAGCTCGCTTCCGAAGCCACGGCTCTTTAGACGATATAACCCACGAACGTCTAAAACGATCTAATCGAGGGCTTTTCAGTAGATCTAATGGATTCGCCTCCGCAGTCACGGTTGGCTCTGAGAGGCGTAAGATGGGTTTTTGGTAGATCTAATGGATTCGCCTCCGCAGTCGCTTGGCTCTGAGAGGCGTAAGATCGGTTTTAGTAGATCTAATGGATTCGCCTCCGCAGTCACGCTTTGCTCTGAGAGGCGTAAGATGGGTTTTCAGTAGAGCTAATGAATTCGCCTGCGCAGTTATGCTTCGCTCTCCGAAAGAATAATTGTTTACCCTAAAACGAATTTATATATTCTATTTTTTTCGTTTTATATATTCTATTTTTTTTATGACGGGGAATTAATAATTTCACTGAATCCACGAAAGTGATTTTTTGGTGTTTGCTAGAATAACAAACTTTTTCGAGTTAAAATTCCTCCACAATTATTTTAAGTTGATTTAAAAAAAAAATCAAATATAGAAATATAATTATCTTACTATGTCCTAGAATTATGGAAGGCTTATTAAATTTTAAAAACAAAGTCAAAAGTTTGGGTGCATTGTAGATATGTAGGTGTAATGTAAATATGTAAAGAATTTTAAATGTTGGTTATTATATAAAGAGTTAAAAGTAATAAATAAAATGTTAAAAAGTAATAAATAAAGAGTTTAAAGTAATATAAACCCTCTAGAGATGGGTGTAACATTTAAATGTTAGCTCAATTAATAATAAAAATTTAGTCATAAAAATAATGAAATTCATTTTTTTTTATATTTTCATTTTGTTATAGCTTTGTTACAATAACATGGGCTAATACCATCGCTTATCAATACCACATGGCCAAAACCATAACTTATTCACAATTATTTTTTTATAACAATATGACAAGATTTTTAACCATGGATATTCACCGCCACTTTGCTATTAATATTATGAACTTGTGAATAAGCTTTATTATAATACCACGGGCCAATACCATGGTTTATCAATAACACATGCCTAAAAATGATAACTTATTTCACAATCAAAATATTTTATAACAATATGACACTATTCTTTACTATGGATATTCACCCCACTTTACCATGGATATTCTTAACTTGTAAATAGTAATTGTTACAATACCATGGACCAATACCATTACTTATCAATACCACATGCCCATAAACCATAACTTATTTCATGATCAAAATATTTTATAAATATTGTATTTTAATTTTATTTTATAACATTTTTTTGTTAAATCTAAAAGCAAAAAAATATAATTTCTTTTGAGCTACATCTAAACCTTCTATCCTCTTGAGTATTAAAAATATTCCCATATAAAAATTAATCAAAGTTTTAATAAAAAGTAAAAATAAGAATATTTTTAGATATAGAGATGTGAAATTTATATAATGTAAATATTATTATTAATAACCAACATAGTTCCATCGTAAGGATCCAAGGATCCGAGCAATTAGGTCAAACAACGTGACTAACAATAATAGAGAAAAGAGACTGCATGATTCTTTTAAGTTTTTCATTATTGTATTTTCTTTGACATGATTGATCCAAAATGCAGGTTTACTATTTTCCAACCAATTGAGCTTTTTAATTTAGATAATTTCTTAAACATAATATAATGCGATCAAAGTTAAGAGAGATAGGGGGTGAGAGATACGGGGTGAGGGCGAGGGAGTAGAGGGTGGAAGAGTTGGAGGGCGGACAGAGAGAAATAAAGGGAGAATGATGGGGTGAGGAAGATACAGGGAGGTGAGAGAGAGGGAAAGAGAGGAAGGAAGAGAGAGAGTAGGGGAGAGAGAGAGAGAGAGAGGGAGTGAGAGGAAGTGGGAGGAAGGAAGAGAGAGACGAGGGGTGAGAGAGAAGGAGATAGGGAGATATGCATATAAAGATGGAGGGGGAGAGAAATCTAGCTCTATTATTTCATACTTATCTTGTGTGATTTCTAATTTAGAGAAATCTAGTTCTATTATTTCTCATTGTACAAAGTTAAACTAGTTCTAACCATTAACAGAGCTAGTTGAAGGTTAGTTGTGCAACACGACAACAATTTAACTTAGAGAACAACTAATTAATTTATCAATCAACAAAAAATAGCTCATTCATGCAAGGATTTTGAATTTCGCAGTTGTGGTGGGGATTCCAAGTAAATGTAACATCGGTTGTAAACTAGTGTTGAGTGTACAGGTGTTGAATGTAATTGATGATCAATCCTTGAGAATTATGCAATAAATTTGGAGGAAGTTCCTAAAAAACAGGGGTTAATTTCCTCAGGATTTGTGCAAGGAGATAGGGGCCTTGGTGAGAAAATATTTGGCTAAGTGTTGCCCAAATCTTGTTCATTAAGTAAGAGAAAAATTATTCTTTTGCAAGTTGAGCTTAGAGCTAAAGCTAGCAGTTGTATTAGGTTCTCAATTAATTGATCAATGAGAATTGGGTTGATGGTTTTTTCCCAGTTGGGTTCCCCTAGAAATCATTGTGTGTTTGTGGTTTTTCTTATTGCATATTTATGCATGTTGTTCTAAATTGTGAATTTCATTATGTAGATTTGTAGAGTAAAATTGTGTCTCTTGATTTTAGATTAAATTTCTTAAGCTGCAATTCTATCATATTTCTACTAGGTTGGATAGAAATCTGTAGAATAGGTGTTGAAACAGTGACTTTAAGGAGCTAAGGATCTTGATCGAGCACTTCAAATGATCAATCAAGTGCTTAAATTGAAAATTAATGTTTCTCAATCAAGTGTTAAAAATCTCCTCGATCAAGCTATATAGGTGGTTAAGAAACACCTCGATTGTGCCTTAAGGCTTGATCAAGCCTATTTCTCGATCAGGCCATTAAGAGGATAAATGCTACCATCCACCTACCAACTTTTATGAATCTTATTTATCAATAATGATATGGCTTAAGGGCTCGATTGAGTGTAACAACCATGGTGATTATTTCATGTAATAAAAGTTAAAAACAATAACCATTGTTGAATGGTACACTTATTCCAAGTTCAGTGTTGGGAAATGAATCATAGGGGGTGTTCATTTAGTTGTTTATGACTAAGGAAATTGGTAATGCAAATGGCAAAGGCTTTGGAAAGGCAAAATGACATTTTTGGCACATTTATTTATGAAAATAATGGAAATTAGGAGAAAAATGAGGTGAAAGGTCACAGGTTGCATGTGAGGAGGAAAAAGAAGGAAAATAATTGAAATTGAAGAAAATAGAGGCCTATGTTCTTAAAAAGGTTTCTTAGGATCAGTTGGTAAACTTTTGTCAGTTTAGCTTTGGAATTGTTTCATTACTATCTCTCTCTCTCATACTCTTGGACACTTAGAATTTTTCTTGCAGAACTTTGGCATTGGAAAAAGAAAGGAAAAGAAGGCAAGAGGAAGCAAAGATCAAGCAGATAAAGGTAAGATCAAGCATATACAATAGGCTTCATTGTAGCTATCGACTTGAATGTTTATTTTTATTGCTAGATTTAGCATGCATGGGATTGCATGTGTTTCTTTTCTACCATGACATCGGTTTTTCTAGGTGTGATAGTATCTTCAGTATAGCCTTGCCATTTCTTAATAGTTTTGATGAGATGGATTATCTCATTCACTTGATGTGGGAGGGTTAGATTGGATTCAAATTTGAGTGGGGTGGATCTCCGAATTGAAAAACACATGGTTGTAGTGGTCCCTGAACTAGACTCATGATGCACAAAGAAAATGGGCTAGTAAACCCTGAACTAGACTGTGGGTTGCGGTAAAGCCAGATTTTGTGCCTCAGTGGGCCTAGGAATCCTTGGCAATGAATGGTGATACGTACAGTAAAGCTAATAAGTGGATATTCTCTCATTGGGCCTAGTGATTCTGAGATGGAATGCATGGTAAATCCTAGACATTATGTTCGAGTGTAGGGCCTAGTGATCCCTGGATTAGACTGTGGATGCATAGTAAAGCCTGAGAGACTCGAACGAACACAAATTCCTCATGGTGTAGGGAGATAAATCTGGTGGCATCCACATTGGTTGGTGTTTCTTAGGTGTTCTATGAGTCCCACATTCATGATTGGAATATGACATGGGGGTGATGGGTTGAAGAAAGTCTTCGATCAGCCAATATATGGCAGGTGGAACATGGTAATCCCATCTGAGGTTGGTTCATTGTATTCATTAATGACGAATTCACTCCCTTGATTCTCATGTGTAAATATATTGAGATATATGTGGATTTTGATGGCTGATATGTTTATGGTTGTTTTGTTGATATTATGTTGGTTATATGTACTTTTTATGGCAACAACTATGTATGGCTCTCAACATGTTTTTGATTGTATGTGAATGGATAATATTTCTATGACCTAATAGATTAACATGACGCAAATGACATGAGGAAAAAATGGCTCATGGTGATTCTTAGATAAGAATGAGATCCCTAAACTTCATTACGTTGTTTACACATGTATGTTGCATGTTGACCATATGTTTGGTGAAATTCCTATAATGGCGATTAGGGTTCTGGTTAAGGTCTTGATCAACTATTTACTTTTGCATTATTTTTTCCGTTACCTTACTTGATTCTAAGATTTCATTCCATTCTCAGTAGTGGCCTTGGCTCTAGGCCTGCGAAATTGGCTTGAATCCTGGGGTTGTTGGCATAGAACTGGCAACTTTAGTCTAGAATTGCTAGCAGGGAGACCTATTAGAGAGACTTTAGGTCTTCGATCGCTCCCTTTCTTATAGCATGACAATAACTATGGCCTCAGAGGTACAAAACAACAGTTCAACCCAAGGAAAAGCTGTGTGAGTAGCTCACTTGTATTCTAAGGGTTATGTTGATGATGTTCGATGAATTTATTTGATGTTCCATCAATTCCACTTCCTTAAGGTTACCTAGGAGGTCAAATCTGATCATAGTAGCCTCTCGTCGCATCTTTACCCCAGTTTCCATGGTTACTCAGGTGGATGTGGGAGGAGGGTGTTAGAAAAGCCTCTGTTGTCAATCGAAAAATATAAATTCTTTTTCGGTTCTAAAGCC